>JBBBDQ010000611.1:1145000-1745000 GCA_037127315.1 Ascarosepion bandense | reverse complement strand
ATTTATACTTTTCCCAAGAGTATCTGTGTATAAGTGAATGTAACGAATTCAAACTTGTTGAATTTGTTGCATTCACTCATGCACAAATACCCTTGGGAAAAGTATATATATATATATATATATATATATATATATATATGAAAGGCAAGATGTTTGTGTGTGTCTGCCTGTCTGTCCTTTATACAAATCAAAAATTTTTATCCGATTCTAACCAAACTTCATACAAATATTCTTTAAGCTTCCGGTCAGGTCATGGGTTACTTATTTTTCCAATTTCTCCCTATATCGGAAATCAATACCCTGATATCCAACCAGGTCTGATCAAGATTTCTGCCCTTTTATAGTGGTTCTTGCTGCAGAATTTGCTCTAACTTGGTAAAATTATAATTTTTAGTCTTAAACATTAATAGATCTCGATATCCCCGATATTCTATTGAATCTGATCAAAAACCAATATTCAATCATCAATATGGCTCATTTTCTCCAATTTTATTCCCGATGGGTACAATAAGTTTTCATGGACTTACTTAGGTTAGTTTATCCTTGGATGACATATTTGACTCCGATATTGGAAATTGATACCCTGATATCCTATCGGGTCTGATCAAAATCAGGTTTTCAGCCCTTTTATTTTGATTTTTGCTTCAGGTTTTGCTCTAAGTAGGTATAATTGTAGTTCTTAGTCTCAGTCATGATATCATTTACTCAGAGGACTTATTTAGCCTTCAAAATCCAGTTTGCGATGGAAAACTTATTTGACATCGATACCGGAAATCAAAATTTGACTTAAATCCATTCAATTTTCTTTCAATCTACGTTTTCGCTTTGACTGGAAACAACTATGGTTTCTTAGTCTATTTAACTTAAATTCCACCTTAACTTTGAAGGTTTTTGACGTCAAGGTTTGTCACACATTAATTTTACAGATTGTTATTCGCACAAGGGTGCTGTGCGAAACTGTGTTCACACATTAACTAGCTTCACAAATTCTAATCAAATGTCCAATTGGCCATGTCAGTTGAATTATGCTTGATTAAACTGATCTATTCAAATTACAGCCATCTGATTGGACATTGCTTTCATATTCACTTTTAACATTTTGCGATTGGTATCTCGCTGTACGTGCCCCAATCTCCGGTCTATAACTTGCAAGGTTGCTTATACGCAAATTTTGCTCTTTTGATTTCAAAATGACCAAAGTTGGCCACGTAATTACACAAACATCTCTCTGAGTTCATTCCTTTGTAAATCCATGCAGCCCAAAAAAAGCACTTCAGCATCGCCAAAGAGGGCCAACGAAAAAGGCCTCTGTTAGTGCTGTGTGATTACCGCAAAATGCACTGCGTTCAGCAGAACGTGGGGCAACTGAAACTTATAATAGGCATTCCATTAGGTTATCCAGTGGTTGCTTCCGTAAAAAACAGGCACTCCAGGTTGGATGACTCCATACAGGCTGAGCTTAACGCTCAAGCTACTGCTGATATGGCCGCTTTAAGGGCTTCTGAAAGTACAGAGCAGTGACTGTCTTGGCACTTAACGGATGCCACTGCCAAGGTATGTTCATGTGCTGCTGAAAGTACGGAGCAGCGACAGTCTCAATGATGAATGGACGCCGCTGCTAAGAAACGTTCACAGGCGACTGAAAGTACAGAACAGTGAAGTGCTTGCAATTTATGCAACTGTGCATTCAGCTTCACGGACTGCCAAAAATGCAGAACAGCGGCCCGCTAGGCTTGCGACGGTCATCTTCTTCGTTGCATCTGACAGAGCATCACATACTCAAACAGCAACGGAATGCTATGCTTGAAAACAATAACCGATGTCAGGCAGCTAACCAAGGGATAACCAGTTTCAATAAACTTTTGGTTACAACGTGCTTTCCACTACGTGTCTTCTGTCACCTACGCTTCACGTGCTTACATGCAAATTGGCAGTATGAGCAACGCTTGCAGACATTGTCTGTGTCAGGTTTGCACCTTACAGAACCATGCTTCTTGCACAGTCAACTTTACGTTGGCTGTTCACGTGTGAGGAGTAAGAGTGATATTTTCACCCTAGCACTGCAAGGTAAAGCGAAAAATGTAGTTTACACTGAAGTTCTGTAGGGTTGCCAACCATTGGAGCGTTTGTCCGGTAACCGGTGACTCCCAGTCCCCCTGTAGCCTCTGCGTCTGTGGGCATCTCACAGCAAGCTTAGGGATCCGCATTAAGAAAAACCACTATATAGGGAGCAATGCTTCTACCCACAGTCCACAAAGGCGAAGGTTTGGGACAGTGCCCACTAAATAGTAGTTTCCCCTAATTAATGTGACCTAGGTAACCAGGGTGACCAAAATTGAATTTGTTATGTGATGTGTAAAATTTTAAGTACTTTTTTAAAACCTTAAGATATTAGGACACATTTAAGCGCTCGGTCTGCATGGGCCAATTTATTAATGGTTTAAGGATGGTTAAAATTACTAACAGGATTAATTTTCCTTTCCTACGAATCATGCAAATTGTCTGAGAGATACCAATATCGTACATTGCGGAGGTTAGATCCAAAACTGCCGGGTCTTAGCAACGAAATGCAATTAGAGAGACAAAGATTCGTTGAACCTGTTGCATCAGTCAAGCATGTCCACACAATTCAGACCAGCAAGCATGGTGCAGTGAGAGAAAGTGTGAAGTGAGACTAATGTTCAGTGAAAGCTGTATGGACAAAAATCATTGGTCCAAAACCAGCAGCCTCTAAATGGTTGAATGAAGGTGCTCACTCCAACAATAGGAGCCACCAGTATAGCAAAAAAGTGATAAGGGGTTTTTACGAGTAACCCCCACTGTCAGCTGCAGCCTGGCATAGTATAAGTAATCTACGAGTGCACTTTCTCTCACTTGCCTGCTTCTGGCTGATTGTGGTAGCAGCAGCACCATCTTTTGGGCAGAAGATGTGTCCTTTCTTTTTGCATTGCATGCTGGTTGTGTTGTTGAAGTTCTATGGTTTCAACATCAACCTTTCAACAACCTACCTTTTCCATGCCAACGTCCAAAGAGTCTGAGCTCCAGGACCATGGATTAGTTTTAAAGCTTTCATTACACCTGAGCAACGCTGGGATATACTGCTAGTTAATAGACTAAATAGTCAAAATTACAGAAATTAACTATACTGGCCAATCTTTTTAAAGGTGAAAAATAGACTCAAAGCAACAGCAATGTAGTTCTATAGAAGGATACTATGGGCTGAACATGTGAGCAATGACAAGGTTTCGGATAGAATGGAAAGAAAAAGTAAACTTATGCTTAATATCAAAAAGAGGCAGTTGAAATTTCTGGTAGACATGATTAGGAAGGACAGCTTAGAGGATCTGACACTCACAACGGTAAACAGTGTATGACATACTTGATAGGCTTGATCAAATTTATGGCAAAACAGGGGTTGGGAGAAATAAGAAAATATAAGAAAAAAAAAAACAATTATTTTAAAAGAACTATCTTGCAATGAAAACTCATAAAATTTGGCATAAACTTTTTTTAAATGAATACAATGATGATAATTTTGTCTTAAAAAAAAAAAAAAAAAAATTTACCACTCTTTCCAAACCATTAGATAACACGAGAGAATGCTTTAACCACAATTGTTAATAAACTTGTAGACTGAGGAATGTGCAGAAATTGCTAGAAATAAAATAGTCAAAATTACATACCATGACATAATTATTAGCAGCTTTATAAAGATCAGCACATCCCTGAGCGTCAGCAAATTGACGAATTCCAATGCAATTTGAAGGATGCAACTGTTTCATAAGAAAGCTGCAGCAGGCTTCTACAACTTCAGACAGTTGTAATAAGCAGGCAGTAGACAGAAGGCTTTCAACTGTGTCCTCTTTCAAGTCAAATCGACCTGCAAGAATTTAAAGGAGTAAAAAAAAAAAAAAAAAATATTAGCAAAACACATTTAGTGATGACAAAATGAAAGCAATAACAGGCAGTAAAAATAATTTGATATATTGATACTTTTTTTTTTTTTATTAATGTATCAGTTACTGGAACCAACCAATGTCTATATCCACTGGGCAGTGTGTCCTTGAGGACATCAATATGTTAATTTCTGGCACTTATAAACGTAATGTCTCAGTAACTATTTTTTACCAGAGCTCATATTGCAATCTTTGAATCTAATTATTTTCCTTAGCAATCCCGTATTACTGGTTCCCATATTGTATTCATTTCTATGCTTGGTCAGCTTTGTGACTCGACCCAAAGAGTTGTGCGAGTTCAATACCAGTCTACAGCAGTGGTGAACAAGTAACTTAGAGAGTTAAGTTAAAGAAAGATAACTACATGGCTACCAGAAGTAACATAGCACATGGAATGGGAGTGATCGAAATAAAAGGCATGGTTTAAAATTCCTAGCACCTGAAGAAAACCAGAGTTGACAACGACTAAAATGCAGTAAACATGAGGACAATAGTCCAAATAATATAAATACTACCTCATCTCAGAAGTATAGACCGATATCAATATTTCATAAATTTTTTAAAAAATTATTTGAAGTTTTTTAATCACATTGAACTCCTTACAACCCAGCTGCAAATAAACTGGTTTCTCTGATGGTAGAATCAGAAGTTATGAAGGAAAATAACAAATTAGAGTTCCCAAAGGTTAGTATGCACCTTGATGAAGCAGGCAAGGCAAATAATTTAGTATATTGCTATAAAATTGTCACTCCAATTAAATCAAATGTATATAAAAATCTTGTATAAGGTAGAAATAAAAGAAAAATTCTAAAAATTATTTAAAATATAGGACAAGTTTAAAACGCAAAGAGAGAAGAAAAATACATTAAAAAAATAAAATTGGGTATTTTAAGCTTTTGAATGATTTAAGAATAATCTCATTTCTTATTTTACTGTAATTATCAGATGGAACAGCAACATCTACAACCAAATAAATTCAAATATTATCTACTTTTCTATACAACCTGCCTATCTGACTTTTTATTTTAGTTACAAAATAGTAATTAAAGATTATTTTAGAAAGAAAATACATCTCTTTAAAGTGAAATCTCTTCCTAGTTACTATTTACAATTATGAAGAATGTAATTATTTTGATATAACTTTTTTCTGAAATAAAAAAAACAAATTTTATTGCCCATTTTTTTTCTTAAATTTTATTTAGTGCACATTTTTTTTTCTACATTTTGACATGAAAAAGACATCTAAATAGATTGCTAATTATAATTTCAATGCAATGTCTATACAAAAGTATGAAATAAAATATTAAAGTTTGTAAGTCAAAGAAAGTAGTCTTTTTCAGAAGTTTTAAGAAAAAATCTTTTGTTCTTAGAGATTATTGGTTATATTTGTGTTATTTGTTTTCTTAATGTTTGGACAAAATGTTCAATTAAAAAAAAAAAAAAATCTATAGAACTTTTACCATTTCCTACAACAATGGTCAACTAGAGGATAGATTCTAACTTAAGGGATCTTAATTTTCTATTTTTTCTTCTGTGCCACACTAATAAGTCAGAAGCTGAGATATATAAGACAGACTGCCTGCACAGCCATAAGAAATATATAGGTGAGATCTTGAAATCTAAAGACTTCATTTATGAACACAAAAGACACCTTCACTGGGAAGGTTTAATTTAATTTCCTAATATCACATAAAAATAAACATTTTTAAAATCAAAATTATAGCCTGTTTTATTAAAAGAAAATAAACTATTAGCAAAGACTATTCATAAATAATCAACATAAAATAAATGCTCAATATTCCTTCATATTACAAATAAAGCCTAAAGAATATAAGATCTAGACATTTGCAGATGTTGCATTATACCTTCACTTCATACATTTGTCATATTTATCATACAATTAAAACACACTGATAATCAAAATTTTATTACACATATTAACATTTAAAAAATTAAAAAGGACCATAAGATATACATGTGGCATCTACACAATCAATAAAAACAAAATAACAGAAGTTGAAACTGGAAATGTATCTTTGTATTATTTCACTTCAAAAATGTTTTTGATTATACTACATAGTGAAACATGGTAAATTTAAGAGTTTTCTACTTGTTCCTTATTTGGTCATATACTGGTTTGTTCGAGATGAGAAAAATAACAAAACTAAATACAATGATCTGGAAAATATTAAGTAAAATATATTTAGCTTGATTACAGAAGCTGGAAAATGAAGGAAATTTTTAATCAGTTTTAATACCATTTACTCCCATCTCAATAAAAAATCTGCCTAGGCTGACAAAGTAAACTTCACTGCTGCTCTTGCAAAGGCTCTCCAATCTGTGACGGATTGAGACAAGTCTCCCAGAAAGCAACACATAGCTACATCTATTGCTAAGAAGGTTGAGTCACTGTTGGGTCAGAATCTATCTTGCAAATTTATAAATATACCATTTATCTGTGCACTGAATACTGTTGCCATCCCTGGTCGGGTGCTCCTGCTATTCATCTTAGTTCTCAACAAAATCCAAAGAAGGATCTGCAATGTAATTGATTCTAATTTAGCAGCTTCACTTCAGTCACTTTCTCATCAAGGGGATGTAAGTTCCCTTTGTCTTTTCTACAAATATTTTCATGGCTTCTGTTCTGATGGGCTTCTTTCCCTGGTGCCCCAACCACATGAATTTACTTGTGCTACTAGACTGACATCTAGGTCACACCCTTTTTACCATCAAAATAGTCAAATATAACTGCCATTTTTACTCTATCAGCTTCTTTTCTTGCACTTCCTGCCTGTGGAACTCCCTTTTGTATAAAGAATTTCTCAGAAGTTTAAATGCAGTGTCAATTGTCATCTTCTATCTCCTCGATGACCATCTTTCATCCTATAACTTTTTTTTTTCTCACTGTAATCCTCTGTATACCCATGGTAGTCCCTTGCTTGGGGTGAAACAAATATTAAAAAAAGGAAAAATTCTGAATGCATGCTTATTTATTGTTGATAATACAAGTTGATATTTAAGATATTCAAGAAGTTTTATCATAAAAGAAATTAAATATTTACCCTACACCTGCCAGTACATCAAACATGTAATGGTATAGTTGGTTTCAGATAGCTTTTAAGTAGTATAATGGAAAGGTTTGTAAATTGTGAATTTTTAAATGAAACTAGATAACATGAAAATATTTTTGTAATTTTAAGACTTATTTTCATTCTAAAAGTTCTTTGGACTACTGAATTATGTTACTTTTCTTGTAACCATATTTTGGTTGACTCATTCTACAGCCTTCTTCAGGTGTCCAATTTTTAAAAGGAGGAATTATATCTTAGATTTGTGAATGGTGGACACATTTAGTTATGAGATATTTTCTTCTCACACTCCTATTTAGTATACATATTAAATTGAAGGAATCCAATGGATTTGTGGAATGTAGTTACACTGTATCACATTGTAATCACATTTTCTTTTAGTTTCCTTATTAGAATTACTTCCTCATGGAAGAGGGTTTGACAGAAAGACTTCATCTATAAAATCCTATACAAATGAAAAGTGTACAAAGAAATTAGTCATCTCCTTAAAGTCCAACTTTCTGTTCTTTGAGTTTATGTAGTTTTCTTTGCTCAAGTCAGAAGAAATTGGAAAACATTACTACATGTTATAATGATTACTAAGACTGGTATTGTCTGTGTAGTTAAAGTTGTGGAAAATGAGCCTTCAACCTTTGTTTTTTTAATAGCATATCCTTTTTTCTTTATTACTTGGCTAAAGTGTGATTACAATAACAGCAACATAAAAAATTGTTAGAATAACTTTGAGATGAAAATGGTTACACATTCTTTTTAATGTAACCATGTTCATTATGAAATAATGTTTACTTTTTTTCAATGTAAACTGTAAAAGTATTTGTAAAAGTAAATTTTATCCATTGATTATAGATATTTTTAAAGCTATCATTTTTATATATGGATAACTGGTTTCAAATACCTGAAAATTTTTTATCCATCTATACTACTCCCATATTATTCTCCCTACTCAACTATTCACATTAGTGTAACCAATGATAAAAATAAAATGCCTGTGACCAATCAGCTTAGAGAGAACTTAGTAAAATAGGCTAAGAAAGTGAGTTTCTGGCATATCAATATTTGTACATCTTCATTAGACATAAACATAATTTCTTTAAATTTGATCATGTAAACAAAATGCAATGATTTTTATAAATAAAATATAATTCTACACTAAACATATTTGACTTATATCCCATATAGCTGAACAAATTTATGTTAATATGGGCTCCTTAACATTGTACAACCTTTATCAGTCTTTCAACCATTGATTTAAAAAAAATAAATTGTTTTGACCGTAACATTACTTTTAATAGTTTATTGCTTCTAAAACTTTTGAACATTGTTTTACATTCTCACACAGACTATAATCTTAATGACAGGCCACAATTACATTAGTTTGATGTCTTTAAAACATTCTCTGGCAAGGTTGTCAATAGTCAGCTTTGTGCAAAATATGAAATATACAATGTTACAGCCTACAATACTAGCCTGTAAGAAAAAAAAAAATCTGTGTGCCAAAACTAAGTTCAATCATAGCAACAAAAATGGAGTCCAAAATTCATCCTTCTTCATGCTGCAAAAATTACCATTTTCTCTCAAAGCTCAAAAAAAATCACTTCCTCCCAGTAAACAAAAAACAGCTTTATTCACCAAGTAAATTTTCAGATTGGCTGCGCCAGACTTGGCGGGAAGAAAATTAGTATAACTTCTGATATTCAGAACAGTTCTTTCTGTAATGTTTTTTTTGACAGACCACAAACTTTTTCAAGGTAGTTCATATTCTCTTTTGTTACTTCAGCTCTCCAATCTGTTCTCATCTAAGTCATGTTTCTTGACTACTTCCATGAAAATTAACTTGTAGACCAGCCATTAATTTCAGCCAATGTAGTACTATATTTACCATTAAAATTACAGTTCAGAAATCAATTTTCATGTAATTTATATATTTCTCTTTGTAATATTAACTTAAAAATATTAGTTTAGCTAAAGACCTGAAAATAACCATTGCTCTTAATATTCTGCATCTTCAGTTTACATTTGCAACACTAGTTTTGTCAAATATTTTCTTGTTGGTCAAGGCACTATTTTGCTTATTACTCTTGGTTTTTATGCCGGTAACTTTTTTATATTAAAGCTTTAATTTTTGTTCTATGATCTCAGTTCAACTTTTATAAAATATCCAATGTTGTGCTCCCATTATTCAATAACTCAATTTACAATATTCCATTTCTCTTTTACCTTGGTTTTAACTCTTTTAGTAACTTTATGATTAATGGCAATTTTGGGATATTTGAAGTTAAAAAATAAATATCAGTAAGTATACTGTCATATATTACATTGCAAATCTTTTTAATAAAAAATATTTTAAGCTGAAATAGACAGTGATATATTTCTCTAAACAGTAATACTGTGAAAACATTTGTTTGCATAATAAAATTGTGTGCGTGTGTGTGTGTGTTGGGATAATAACATTAAGACAACACTAAAATATAGGGATATAGTGCAGTCTTGGTAACATGTAGGTGATGTACACAATAAGAGGCAAAAAATTAACTTTAATGGCTAGGAGAAATGAAGGAAAAAATTTTGTGGAAAAAATAGTGTTTTGTTCAAACAAAACACTATTTTTTCCACAAAATTTTTTCAGCAAGTGATAATAAAAAATACATTTAGGAATTTCATATATATATATATATATATAAACAATTTTTAAACATATATATATATATATATAAATATAAACAATTTTTAAACATATATATATAAACAATTTTTAAACATATATATATATAAACAATTTTTATAGATATATATATATATAAATAAACAATTTTTAAACATATATATATATATAAACAATTTTTATATATATATATAAACAATTTTTAAACATATATATATATAAAAATTTTTATAAATATTTTTATATATACAATTTTTATATATATATAAACAATTTTTAAACATATATATAAATTTTTAAACATTTTTAAATATATAAACAATTTTTAAACATATATAAATAAACAATTTTTAAACATATATATAAACAATTTTTAAACATATATATAAACAATTTTTAAACATATATATATATATATAAACAATTTTTAAAGAATCTAAGCGACTTTCTATAGCAAACAAACATTTACTAAATAACTTATAAGTTCGAGTTAACTTTTTAATCTTAAGAGGGCTTGTTTAGAAAGATAACATTAAATGAATTGTGTATTTTATGGTCTTTTAACTATATAATTATTACTTGCATATAGACTTTCCTGAAAGAGTCAGTCAGTTAAGTGAAATACATGATACACACTTGGATGATCATGTCTTGAAAAAGACATGATTGACGGGGCAGAAGATTTTCTGCAGTAGACTGGTTGCCAACCAATGCTATAGACCCCAATCTGTTCTGCTATTTAACCCATAACTGGAGGGAGAAGTGACAGATTTATACTTTTCCCAAGGATATTTGTGCATATGTGAATGCAACGAATTCAACTGGAATTCAAACTCAGCTCTGATTTCTCATACTGAGCTAATATCCACTGCACCACAACACACATTTGCGTACTTAAAGAGTATTTTACTTAAGCTGATAAGTAAAACCTATGCATCTATTTTTTACATATTTTTTCACTTTAAATTAAATAATATCTACACTAAAAAAATGAAAACTGAAAATTTAGAGTTCAAAATATAAGAAGCTTGAAGCTAGATGTTTTAATGTAAAATGTTGAACCAATGCCATAATCGAAGATTTTGTTATATCTTTTACAATTAAGTTTTACAAAATTTTGTTTTTTATAATAAATGTTTACTTTTTGTGTTGTTACTAACTTTCCTATTATGTCTTACCCTATATAATTTGTATTTAAAAATCATCATCCAATACAATTCTATAGAAAATCCATTTACATTTTTTTCCAATTACTTTCAGGACTTATATTAATTTTATAATATAACATCAGTAGACATTGTGTGGAAGAATTAAGATGTCTATTTTGTGGTAGATAAGAAATTAAGAATTGAAAACATTTTGGAAAACCCCAACTAAAACATACAAAGTAAAATTGCACACTCACAAAAGTATTTAAAAGACTAAAAACATTTTGAAAAAACCCAAACCATGGCAAATTTCACAAGTTAGTGTGAAAAGCAAAACACTGGATCCTAATTGGATAGCAAATAGAGAATTCATATGTGATGTCAGCCAGACGTTTTTTTACACCTCCACCTCCTGAAAATGGATGGCATGATCAGTTGAACTACTTAAGGACATTCAGTGACCATCAAGAGACAGTCAGATGGGAACAGTGAATCAATAAGCTAAAATGTAACAGGAAGAAGCTTCAACCTTGTTCTCTTTCTTTCTCCTGTGCTGATTTCTTCTATTTCTTCTCCATCCAAAGACATTCCTACTGAATACATACATAGGCATAAACTCTTTCAACAATTACTACTACGAACATTTTCTACAAATTTTGATACCCTTAACTTTCTCATTGAACATTCTACGAATTCTTGTTATTCTTTCTTTTAATAAATTTCTTTTTTAACATACAAAAGGTATATTTTTATTCTTACACTATTCTACACTAATTCACACATTCCAACCTGCAACCAACCTTCTGATAATTCTAATGATAATAACTCTGGATAAAATCTATAAACTGCAGAGAGTTTGGTTAAGTATAAAACAAGGCTGAATCAAATAAATATTAACCATCCCCCTATAGCTTCAATTTAAAATGGTCTCAGTAACTTTTCACATAAACCAACTAAACTGTATCTATATTTAGAAAACCATGCTTTTGCTAGATGAGCCACAGAAGAAAGAACAAAAACATCCTGTTAAATGCATGCCATATTGATAGCCTATCTTCCAAAAGAAAGTGGGGAGCCATTTTCTTGTGTAATGGAGACACAAACTTAACTGTAGGAGCAGGTGTATTTTGCTATCAAGTTCCCTTGAGAATTCATCTGACAAAAACCAACATAACCCCACCCATAGTTTCCAAATGCACCCCCTCCCAAGCAGAGGAGCACAACCAAATCTAAAGCTGAAAAAGACAGGAGGATCAAAAGAACTAGAAAGTGATTCTCAGAAGACAGGCAAGATGAAAGGACTTAAGACAGCGAAATGTTGTATTTGCTGTTAGCTGACCATATAGGAGAAAGATACACAAGAGATGCCTCCCACCCACAGTAAAATCATAGTTTGCTTAGCTGTCAATCTAAATAAAACAAGAAATGCCTAAATTGTGGCATTAATGAAAAGGTTTTATAAATTAAATCACTGCTTTTATCTTTTCAAAAGGAGAGTTTAGGTTCATTTATTATAATTGAATAGCATTTTCATTTTTGTCTCATTAAAATATTGAGCCTATTTTTCTAATTCAGTTATTTTTATGGCTAAATCCTCCACAGAACATTAGATAAATATCAATCTGTCAAACATGTCAACAGCTAATAATGTGTGTGTGTGTGTGTGTGTATATATATATATATATATATATATATATATATATATAATTTTAATCTGAAAGTAAATAATGTTTCAAATCAGATTAATTATACTTTAAATCAGCTAATAGTCATCAAATAAAGTTTTTTTTTGGAAAATTTTTAAATAAAGAAAATTATATTAAAATGAAAGATGATAAACAAAAAACTGACTCCTTTCAGTCAATTTCAATTAGTTTTTATATAGAGCAACGTATTTTGCTTATTGGGACTATTTATTACCTTTAAAAATTAAGGCTAAAATAAAAGCTTTAAGGAAGATTTTTCATTTTTAAAGGTTTTAAACTATAGGTAATGTGTTATGGTGGTTTGAACCATAAAAAAAATTAATAAATATGACATGGGAACTTTTTATATATAATTTTTAAGTACTTAGTAATCTTAAAAAGTTAAAAATATTTTCTGTAATCTGTCTTATTGAATTTTAGATACATTTTGGCTTTAAATTTACTATAGTAATCAATCATTCTCTGCTAGTGTTGTGAGGGATGGCTATATATATATTAAAATTCTTTTAAAAATATTGGTGTTTGATCATATGTGCTATCTTTTCCATTTATGATTAGCAAATATAGTTTCTACTTAATAATTTCATCTAAAAGGGTGGAATTAATATAAATTTTTAAAAGATTTAAAACAATTATTCTAATTAAAAATAAAAATAAAAATTCCTGTAAAAATTCATTATTCATTGAAAAAAAATGTTATATTAAGGACACTATTATCTTGAGTACCTTATTTATCAAAGCAATTAAAGGTTTTTCTAATTAAATGTTATAATTTTATTGAATTTTTTATTTTAGGATTCAGAACAAAGTTTTGGTAAATGGTGTTTCTGTTTGACAAAAACAAATTACTGATTTAAATTAATTGGGGGTTACAAATGTAACAAAAAAAGCTTGTAAAATTTAAAGCTTCTAACACAAAACCGTTTTCTTTTAATCACCATAGAAAACTTTTTCTGCTTGTCATCAGCATGACTAATGCTAAACTCCAAGAGAGCCACACTACACCTTAATGGGTTTATAGTTGCTCCACTTCATGTCAATGGAAAACATATCAAATCAATTGCTACATCTACAGCTAGGAAAGTTAGTTCACTATGTCCTGCCAGAAAATTTAACTCATCAGTATCCATCTTGCACATTTATAAATTTACCATTCACCCGTGCATTGAAAATTGCTGTCATATCTGGTGCTTCTGCTGTATATCATGAGATCGTTGACAAAATTCAAAGAAGGATCTATAATGTAATTGATCCTGACCTGCCATCTTGATTTCAGTCACTTTCTTATCAACCTGATATGGCTTCCCTTTGTCTTTTCCACAAATATTTTTCATGGTAATTGTTTTGATGAGCTTTTCTCCTTGGTGCTTCAACATGAATTTTAAGCATGCTACTTGATTAGGTATCACTGTTTTGCTATTGAATTAGCTAGATGCAATTGTATATTTTATTTTAATAGTATCTTTCCTTGAGTGTGGGACTCTTGATTTCTTGCTTCCATGCTACTTACAATCTTTAAAAGTTTAAATGCAATGTTGTCATCTTCTGTCTTCCTGAACCCTGTTACTTTATTGTCCTTTCCTCACTAAAGTCTTATCATTCTCTTTCACTTCTTGTAATCCTTTTGCATCCTAGTGGCACTGTCACTTTGCTTGTGGTGAAATGATTAAAAAAGAAAAAAAGAAGGTAAACAAACTTCTGTTTTGAAATTCATACATTAAATATTAATACCAATCACAAGTTAAATACCTTTTTCTTTCCAGATAATATAAGCATTACTATCAAATTGCCGGTATTGTTTATAAACAAAAAGGTTATCTTACCAGTTCCATTTCAGCATTCTTTCTACAATGAACTGTATTGAGAAGAAGCAAATTGTCATTTAAAGTTACACCATTTGGAAGCCAGATTTATTTAACAAGCTATAAAGTGATATATAAATGATATTTTAAGATTATCATGCCTCCTTGCAGCTTACAGTTATATCACTTTAAAAGACCAGTTCTCATACTATCACTAAAATTAAGCAACATCAACTCTGGTCGGTATCTAGGTGGATGACCACTTGGGAGTGATGTGATAACACCTCAGGATTGGAAAATAGTGAGCTGGGTTTTAATTCCAGTTGGGTTTATTATATTCACAATTAGTAGGATTTGTATCAATAAAATCCTTATCATTTTGGAAGAATTCTTACAATCTAAAAATATTTATACTATGTTGTTTGGACTATTATCCTTCTCTTTAATGTCATGTTCATGATGATTCAGCAGTTGCACACACCTGCCTTCTTCTGGTGATATTTGTTGAATTTTTGCTGAAACATGTTAGTGACAGTAAAGACGAGAACAACAGTCTGAACAGTGTAAATAGCTACAATACCTCATCTCAGAAATACAGACAAATCTAACAGTACTTTATGGCTTTAAATAACCTGCAAAAGGTTGATAAGCTGTTAAAAAAAAAAACAAAAAACACACAATCAAGCCTTCTTGCATTTCCCACCCCTAAAGCAGTCTAACTCTTTGCTAACACTCCGGGTAAGAATTTCCTTGTAATATGATTGTTGTTGGGCTATTTAAATCCTTATATCTCAATACACAATGATCCAAACAAAATTGGTTATTGAACTTTAGAACCTATAATCTTCAACTGAATAGTCTACCACCTGATCTATTCTTTGAATATTTTTTTTAGATCATATAAAAATTTGAGTATTGGGCATGTTGTGTGTGTGTGCGTATTATGGTGCTTTATCTATAGGAATGAACTCTTCCTCCGTCAATAAATACTAACCTGTGTGACTTCCAGGAAGGCAGCTGTGAGACAGTCAAGACACAGCATAACTATACAGTTTAGACGTACACTTCTATTTTGCTGATTACTAACCCTCTTACTTTGTATACATATTCTGTTATTCTAATACACTGTTTGAACCTACCGTCATGTTTCCATGTCTTACTTACTGTTTGAACCTACCGTCATGTTTCCATGTCTTACTTCAAGGCCCTAACAGGCCACAACAGTAAGAATCATTTAAAGATAGACACCAATCATGTGCAGTAATACAGCTAAAAACATCAGCCAGCATACATGGCCTAAAACAGTGTGTTGCAAATAAATGGGAAAATTAATTCATTGGTCATAAATTCTAAAACTTAAATTTTGAAGATATGGTTTAAAATGAAGTACACACACACACACACACATTTTTGGTTCAGAGACATTGATAAATCATTGTCAAGTAATACAATCTTAAACTATCCTTCAACTGTTCCTGATAAGGTGAAGATAATTTTTGTGAAATGAATTTTTGTGAATTTCATTAGAAGGCTAATGAAATTCCTTTTTAGAGCTGAGGAGTATTTTATTGCAATCAAAATTAGCCTTTTTTGAATGTCTGCAATAAGCTTACAAATAAAACTGATATTTAAAAAATGGATATATTTTAGGAAAGCAAAACAATAATCTAAATATAAATGTGAAAAACAATGACAGCTATTATTACCAAAGGAATAATAAAACTGGATAAGGAATACATGTGAAGGTTCTTCTACCTACCCAATCTGCATTAGCAATCAGAGCTTTCTCAGGTGATGTCCTATTCCTCAATGCAGTCCCTTAATCATTAGATTATATTCCTTTATCATAAAAGGCACATTTTTTCTTTTTAAATGGCAAAAACTAAAGCTTGTAAAGGCTGTTAGTGTTAACAAAATCTGTAAAACACACCAGCAACAGAAATTAACATGCATTATTTGGAGTTTTCTCAATTTTACTTTATGATTTTCAAGAACAGTTGAGTGTAAAAAAACTTATAAAATCTTGCACAATTTTACAATTTATTATAAAGAGAGGAAATAGTGGGGGTGAAGAAAGAGAGAAAATAATGGAGGGGAGGTGAGAAGAGAAAGGAGGTGAAAAGAATGAGAAGGAAAGATGAGTGATAAAAGTGAAAACAATCCTAATCTCTCAAGTTTAGAAGCAGATGTATTCTAGAACAGAATTACACAACATCCTCGTGACTTATCATATTTCTAATTCTTAATTCTCCAAAAAGGTGTATTGGTAGTGAAGAGACCCAATATGATGGCTTTTTTGTCTTGTGTTTGGTGCTTTGTAATATTGAAAACGAGTGGCAGAAGTCATGCAGCACAGTTAGAGTGACTGTACTGTACTGAGTTTGATCTCCACTCGGTGACACAAAAATGGCACTCAGTTTTATTTTGGCAGACCATCATAATGATAGACTCACGCATCTCCTATTTAGAGTGGCCTTTGATTATAAACTTTCTTTGTAATATCTATACGAAAGAGGTGCCGAAAACTTTTTACAATATTTCAATGGCCAAACAATATTGTGAGAAGTGGTTCTAGTCGAAAATAAAGAATTAAGAGAAAACTACGATAATTACCGATAAATTATTTTTCCAGTATGTGTATATATATATATATATATATATATATATATATATATATATATTACCAGCACATTGGCTAATTGACACTGACACTGAGAACGTAATAAAAGACTTGCAACATTTTGGATACAGAAATTCTTTAATGCTTCTAAAATCATAAAATGTAATTATTTTCCACTTAAAAAGTAAAACTTCATGCGTCAGGATTTTCCTAAGGCAAAAGAAAAAAAAATGAATCCACTTATTTTCAAATGATTTTAATTTTAGGCTGCTTTAAAAATGCTACGCTTGTTAGTGGCAAATTATCAAAGAAAGAATTACATGAGCTTTTTCCTGTTATTTTTCCTTTAAATTTTGATTCAACAACAAAAAAAAAATGATTGACAAAAAGATTTCTGTAGTGTACGCTGACGATTTGCAAAGGTAAAAAAGAAAAAAAAAAGGGAATAATAATGTCAATTGTCAATGACTTAAATTATTTTTAAATAATTACGAACAATTATGAAAAAGTCACTTTTTGAAATATACTTCTTAGCAGACCAAAAATAGAAATTTAGAAAAACAAAAAACAAAAAAAAAACGTATGTTTTCATTTTTAAATTATGCAACGCGACCAGGAAAAAATGTCAACATTAGGCAGTGAGTAAAAAAACAAATTAGTTTTGATTTTTGTGAACCAATAACAAAGCCCTAAAAACATTAATATAGTTGTTTTTTTTTTTTTTGTTTTTTTACTAAACAGTAATTAATTAGTCATGGTTGGTTATTTTGTTTTCCTTGTTTACAATCATAAGCTCGGGTGTGTTTTAAAATAAAAACCTTCAATGACCTTTTCAAAGTCAATAATACGAAAAGAGGAGAGAAACAATAATTTGAAACCCAACATTCCTTTTTCGCAAAAAGGGAACAAGTCAGCAGAGAGAAAAGAAAACTGTTGTGCACGACATTAAAAAAAAATTACTGGCTCTGAAGACGATACACTAACGAACGATAATGTAAAAATAATGACACTTACCACAAAAGAGAAAAAGCAAAGAAAGATTTTTTTGGTCTAAAATCGTGGCACTATTCCACTCCAGGAACTCTAATTATTAAGCTGTTACGGGTAGGAACCTAAAACTGCAATAGAGCAGTAATGGTGGTTGTAGAGTCTAAGTAGTAGTAGTAACAGAGAATTTAAAATGAGACACTCACCTATGATTTTTATTAGAGTGAGTGAGCCACTTCCTTCTTCCCGACATGTGGTATACGTGGTCTAAAACGTTATTTCAAAGCAAAATAATTCCAGTCTTAATCTGTTCAGTAGTAGTTTAAACTAAACCAAAAAAAAAAGAATTCCTAGTTCTCGACGCCTCGTACTCCTTATCTGTTTACGTTTCCTACGTAAGAAAAAGTTGTTGAATCTTTCTTTATTCATATACGTTTTTTTTTATTCTTTATCAAAAAATTATAATAATACTTCTCTCAGCTCACACAATGACTTTTGTTTTATTGAATAACCGTGAATTAAAAAAAAATATTTAAAAATTCAAATGCATCATAAATCAAAGATTACATTTAACTGCTTACAATTGCTTAAAAATTTAGTGACTATAGTTTTTTTTATGTGAACGCATCCCAGTTGCATGTAAATCGCACTATCACACTGCCTGGCTGGAACTAATAGCAGAACCCTAAGAAGCAGTAGTAAGACATTCAGTTTCAGATGACGCGCATGGGTAACAAATATAGCGGGGAATTTACTCTTTCACTAATCAGAGTTCAGTGAAGGAAATATATTTCAAAACAGAAATATAACAAATAAAAAACAAAAAACAAAAAAACAAGGGCTGTCAAAAGAACGTTAACCTGAATTAATGCAGGTCTTATATAGGAGAGTTATAACAATTATTGAAGTAATACAAAATTCCAGTATTTTTAAGCTTAAAATTAAACGTTCCTTGGGCACACTTTTTTTCCTTCACCTAAATCTTTTTTTCTCTCTCTCTTCCCCTCATGATGATAGAGATTTACAATTACTAATCACATACAATCTTCTTCATGTGTCGTGTGCCTTCAGGACATAGGCGATCATGGATTTCCACTTGGTTTTCTTTTGTCTTTTGTCACTTTTAAACTTATTCCTCTAGGTATCTCTCCAAAACCCTGCTCTGCCATCCATTTGCTCAGGTCTATCAAGTAGGTCTCACACTGCTTTCCTATGTCTCTCTTTCCCTATATCAATCCTGTGAGTGTTAAATTTTTCAGGCTCTTTCCTCATTACATGTCCCAGAAACCTCACCTGTCACTTCCTTATATTAAGTATGAGTTTTCTCCTTGTTTCCATCTTCTCCAACACCTCATTATTAGTCAAGTGCTCAGTCCATGGTATCCTCAGCATCCTCCTGTAAAACCACATTTCTATTGCCTCAAACCTCTCCTTCATCCTTGAGGAGATTGTCCAACATTCACTGCCATACAGAAGGACAGATATCACATAGCAATCCAGCACTTTCTTCTTTGTTTCCAATGAGATTTTCCCGTCTTTCAGTACTCTGCTTAGCTTTCGGAATATGTCCTTGGCCATGCTAATGTGTCTTTGGATCTCAACATCATATTTCCATCCTCTGTCAGCATGCTTCCCAGGTATTTAAATTTCTTTACTGGTTTTATTTTAGTTTCTCTGACCTGTAGTTGGCATATTGGGCTCTACTTTTTGTTGATGACCATACATTCAGTTTTCTTTAAGTTTATGCTCAGTCCTTTCTTCTCACTTTCTTTAGCTACCTTCTGTAGGAGGTCCTGCATTCTCCTTTCCATGTCTGCTATCAGCACTGTCTCATCCACATATCTTACATTGTTGAGACTGTGACCACCAATGACGAATCCTGGTAAGGGTTTTATTTCTCTCTTGTTTTGCTGTATAAATTGAATAGATCCAGTGAGAAAATACATCCAATAGTTTTGTGTAAAAAAAACAAACAAAAAAAAAAAACAGGTAATGTTAGACTGTTTTTTGGGGAAAGATTAACAAAAACAAAAATGAACTTTAAAAAAAAAAAACAACAAAAGAATTGAAAAGTGTCTCTGAGTCCTTTTGGATGATGAACTATTTTCCACTGTCTAATCACTCTCAGAGGTGGGATGTGGCACACCTCTTGCTGCTCTATCGTTATTTCCATGGAAAGTGCTCGGACAAACTTACATTCCTTGGTTCCGCCAGTTTCAGAACTAACCTTCATGGCTAGGACCCACCATATCAATTTTTATTGTTTGTAGCAAACCGACCACATTCACCCTGTATTCCATTGGTGAGAAGTCAGTTCCATTTGAACAGCTTCTTCAGTATTTATTGAGCCAGAATTCTAAAAGTGCTCAATAAATACACAACATCTGTATGAAAAACTTCTAATAGTGATCCAAATAAAAAGCAGTTACTTAAATGATACCGACAATCGATTAGAGAAGTGTAATTAATCTTAAGATGACTAATACTATATTAGATTTCTTACTTTTCTTACTCTCCCTAATTACATTGTTTTTGTTTTCCATAGGTTATCTTTATTTCTTTTAAAAGTTAAAAACACACAAAAGAAAAGAAAACTGGGATCCTCTTATGAAGACAACTGTCCGAACAATATAGTGTAAATAATTACAATACTTCATCTCAGAAATACAGACAGAAACCCAAACTAGTCCCAATCATCTTAATGATTTTATCAGCAAGGGTTTTATGCTTTTAGACAAAACTAACACAGTTCCTTGCTTCTGTTATGGGCAGCGTCCCTTCAGAACACGTGCAAAACATGATTCTCCATGTTTGTAGCTCTTAGCAATGTTTGTTTGTTTACTATCATTCTCTCTGATTTCTCATTCTATCCATTACACTATCTGTACCTCCTAAGTTTGAATAAGGTAAGTTGACTGATTTTATATCAATATGTTTTTACTATAAAAATTAATCAAAAGGTTATTCAAATTTATGTTCAAGTGCCACAATCTACAATAGAAGGTCAATATATATAATATATTTGATGCAAGTAATATTGCAATATTATTTTTGTGATATTTGGTTATTCAAGTATCACAATCTTACAACAAAGAGACATTGCTGAACTGATTTTCCAAATGGAGACAGAGCTTTCCTACCTTAAAAATCAATATTTAATATTCTGGCTTTAAGCTGGGATTAAAAAACTAACCAGTAGCAGCAGTGAGAAAACATACCAAATCAACATTTTTGTGATAAGTCTTGTACTTATTATGAGACTGATGAAAATTGTGTATTACTAATCAAATAATTATAATAATAATTATCTTGCTTAAAAAAAAACTAAAATAGTTGATGCCAAGTTTGAATCTAAGAAAAAACCAAGAATGCTGATTTTCAAAGATACTTTCAGTTTGGAAGATTGATCAACACAATCTTCATATCTCCCATGCTCATCTGGTATTTTTAAGCAAAAGTGAAAATTTTGTTGAAATTTGGATAGATTCTTCTGAAAGAAAATGTCTACTATAATAGTGTATTCAGCTACTGACATTGGCTTTTAAATTGTTTTAATTTTAAATTTTTAAAAAAATTTACAATTGTAAAGAAGTCAATATGAAAACAAAAATTTGAGAAAAGACTATTTTTCCATGATCAAGCTGGAAACAAATAGTACATTAAAAAATAAAGCTAGAGAAAAAGAGAGAATATTTAAAAATGTTTTGCCAATGGCAGGATTTACAAGATTTCAAAGGAAGATAATCCATGTGAGAAAGTTCAGGTACATTATGATCAAATGAGATGAGGGGCTGAGTTACTTTTCAGTAGCTTGAGGGATCCTGTTACGTCATAGTTATTTAGTAATAAATTAATTTATTGTAAGCCCATGTAAGATATTTTCTAATCAGTTTTTAAATAGTTTGGAATAATTAGCATAAAGTACATGTGCGTTGTGGTGTATTGGATATCTGCTTGGAACGAGAAATCGGGGAGCCGAGTTCGATTTTCCAGCTGAATTCATTGCATTCACTTACGCACAAGTACCCTTGGGAAAGGTATTAATCCGTCCATTCCTTCCAGTTATGGATTAAATAACAGGACAGACTGGGTTCTATAGCTTTGGTCGGCAACCAGTCTACCGCAGAAAGCAATGGCAACCTACTGCGGGATAATCTTCTGCCCAGTCAGTCATGTCTCCTTCGAGACATGATCGCCCAAGCGTGTATCATGTATGGCACTTAACTGACTGACATGTGTTGAGTTTTAAAACTTAAACCCAACAAATTTCACTTTTAAATATTATCCATAATAAAATCGAACAATGTTTTCAAAATAAAAATGCTTGTCAAATTTTTCAATATAATCACATTTATATGATTAGTATACCATGTGAATTTCAGATTATAATGACTTTTTATTAGAAATATTTAAAATAACTGATGGTATAAAATTTTATGATGCAATGTTAGTTGTTCACCCTGTTGTAAATAAAAATATACTTAATCATTTCACCCCAAGTAAGGCAACAAAGCCACTAACATGCAGATGGTTACTGAATGTTAAAGAATATAAGAAAAACATTATTAAGGAGTAAGAACAATAAAACAGAAATTGAGAAGACAAAAGATAATGATTGATATTACATTTAAACTTTTGAATATCAAAGTTGACTGTAAAGCAAGAAATCAAAATAGTTCCACAAGCAAGAAGTGCAATAGAAGAAACTGTTAAGAAAGGCCTTACAGCTACATGTAGCCATTTAAACTGCAAAATGAAACATTGCCACCCATCTAGTACTGCATTGAAATTAATAAAGTCTAGGTAGCATAGAAAAAAAGTTTATCAGAACAATTGCCATGAAAGTATTTTTAGAAAAAGGCACAGGGAAACTTTAATATTTTCATCAAGATTATGGGTCATAAGAAAGATATAATTTTAACAGAGAAAAATTAAAAAGAAAGAAAATATTTGATAATCTGGTTTTGTAACTGAAAGAAGAGGAAAGATGCAGAATAGTATCAAGAATATTAGCTAAGGACATAAAAGCAATAAAGCTACCACCTTTAAGTAAATATCAAGAGAAACAGTTAAAAGTTGTACAAGGAAATACATGGATTTCTCAGAATTTTTTTTATTGATGAATATAGAGCTACACTGGATGAACTTGATACCTGGGCTAAGAGTTTGTTCTCAACAGTTAAAGTGGAGTAATATTTTTGGTTAATGTTGTCAACAGTAAAATTACAGGTTCCTTTCAAAACTGATGGTTTCAAAATTTTTCTTTGGGGTTATACAGTTGCAACCAAGAAGCTTTAAACTGAAAAGTATATTATTATTAATGAAAGACACTGCTCTTACACATTCTGAAAAGCTATTACCGACCTTGTTAAAAATATATAATTAACATACATAGTTTTCATTGGTAATAAAGTTTATTGGCTCAACAGTTTAATTCTGAATGTTAGGTTAGCAAAAAAATTTACTTTAAAAAAGTACTAAGGGCAGAGCTAGTATTGTCAGTCAGTTAAGTGCCATACATGATACACGCTTGGGCAATCATATCTCGAAAGTGACATGACTGACTGGGCAGAAGATTATCTTGCAGTAGGTTGCCATTGCTTTTTGTGGTAGACTGGTTGCCAGCCAAGGCTATAGAACCCAATCTGTCCTATTACTTAGAGACAGATTAATACCTTTCACAAGGGTATTTGTGCGTAAGTGAATGCAAGAAATTCAACTGGAATAGATCTAATGCCAATTTTTTTACAGTGAGATTTGTCTGATTAAGAGGCAAAAAGGAAGCATTAGCAAAGTCAAGGAAACAAAGTGCTTCTATGTATAAATGATGAAAATGATATGTTAACTTTTTTTTTTTAATAAAAATTACAAAACCATTAGGCATATTCATACCAGAGGGTTTGATTTGGCTTGTTTTGCTTTATGGTATAACACTCTCAATGGGTTATTTAACGCCAACAAAATTTTTACAATAGATTTGTATGAAAAAAAAAAAAAATGTATTCTTTGTAAGAAATTAGTTTATAGATCAGGTTTCATTAACGTATTTTTTGTAAAGAGGGTTTTGTCGAAAGTCAGAATTATTGTTAGTATGTATTTTTCAAAAATATATTGCTGGTAATATTTTTTCCTTTGATTTTCTTAAAAAATGTCATTGGTAATACGTTTTTCCAAATATGTATTGCTGGCAATATAATTTTTCCTTCAAAAATGTATTGCTGGTAATGTTTTTTTCTTCCTAAAATGTCTTATTAGTCCAAGTTCTATTTTGTATAGAAGTTGAAAGTATTTTGTTTTATTTGGGTAGTAGGTATATTTTTGAGGAGCATGTTATGATTTTGTGCTTGACAATAGTAGCTATATAGATTTTGGTGCTTCTTGCATTCTGTCAAGATATTCTTGACAGTGAGAAATCAGCTGCAGTGGGTACAACACTAAGTATTTTCTGTTTTGTGTGTGTGTATATTCCAGGAGAGTGTGTCCAATTCCTATTCTATTGAGCTCTATGTCTTGTCTATGGTCAGCCAATGGCTCTGTATTCTTTCTTATTGTCGGCTGATATTCATATTGTTTACTGTCTGGGAGCATGTCCCAAATTACTTTTTAATGTGTCATGTAATTTTATTTTTATTCTCTGTTTGATTTTGGTTAATTTCGTTGTCTCTTTTGCTAGTGTATCAGCTTCATGATTTCCCTTGATGCCAATATGGTCATTATAAATATTATTGTTTTGTGCTTTATTAACTCATGTTTCTAGGATTTCTTTGATATGAGGATGATTTCTATTCTTTTCTTTAACTGATGTTAAACTAGATATTTGAAATTTATCCAGAACAAGTGACACCTGTTTTTTCATTGATTCATACTAACTGATCAAAACCTATGTCACTCAGATTTGATATAGTATGATATTAACAGAGTTTTAGTTGTCAAAGGTTATAGATTAGACATTTCTTAGTTATACATTTCATTGGTATAAAAAATTATAAAGAAACAAATTTAATTATATTTTGTCTTGTTGAATAGACCAGTTCACCATCAGTACTCAGAAATCTTTTTAGTGCCATTATAACTAATCTTAAAACTTGTACCTGACATAAGAGATAGATACCTAAATTAGTCTATGATATTTATCTCTGTGTATATGTCAAATTCTTAGAATTATCTAAGTTAAATGAAAAAGATGATTCTGATGATGGCAATAAATTGGGGAAAAATATAACCTGAGACAAGATGAAATGTTTCCAGAATGTTTTAATTTGAATTCCACAAAGACCTAATTCCATTAAAAAAATGTAATTAGATACATGAATCATTATTGTGAAAACAAGACAAGCAGTTAATTGAAAACAGTTTAGATTTTGCAACTTTTTGATAATGGGTTAATTTCTAATCCAAATGAAGCAAGTTTTAATAGAGCATGTGTTACTTCATTTCTAAGCTGAAATTTAATGAGATATGAAGCTGGTTTGTTCAGATTAGCAATAAAGATGAAATGTTAATTGATATGAATCAAACAGAAATTGCTTTTTATTTTATTTTTTATTCTTTTACACAGTTGATATTCTTATTGATAAATATTTTCTCATTTTCAATTTATTTTTTATCTCCAAATAATAAATTTTATTTTGAATATGTTTTAAAGTGATGAAAATTAGTCACTAAATGTAACAAAAATTAGGACTTATTTTATTTCTGGTTTTATATTTTTTTTAAATTACATCAGATGTGGGGCAAACAGATTAGGTTGAATATCAAATTCAGAAAACATCATTCAACATTTTTATTGTCTTTTTTTCATCTTGCCTAGAATGTTTTACTTGACAATTACAAATTATTCCTTATTATGTTTAATAAAAAAGTAGTAAGTATTGTGCATATCATGTAATAAATTGGTCTGCACACATTGTATATACAAGTGTATAAAGAGACATCAGATATACAAACTCCTAAATTTTTTGCATGAATTTTAACCCTTAATTAAAAACCTATATATATAGTGTATCTAGTCACCAAACATGCATGATTTTTAACCTCTCAAAAAGAAAATTACCTGTGTATAGTGTGAACCCTTATCAGTTTTTACTAAAAAAAAAAACAAACTCACACTGTATTTGAGTATATAGAGTATTAACTTATGATAATAAAGAAAAAATATAACCATTTATATTCTATAAACAAAATCAAATTTCCTCCCTTTTTTTTTTGCCTTGCATATCCTTAAATTCCTAGAATATGAAGGTAGTGTATTGAATTTCAACACAGAAAGTGAGATTGACAAGCCAAATTCAAATTCTGGACCAGTCTGTTGTATTCACTTTCCTGTGCCCTTGGGAAAGACTTAATCTGTCTCTTCTGGCCCCAGCTAAGTAGGGTAGATTTGACTCTTTAGCCTTGGGTGGCAGTTGGGCTAAGAAAATAAAAACACAGAATCCCAAACTTTGAAAAAGACAATGAGAAGCCACTTCATTAACTTTATTTTTACAATTGGTGAGTGTCAAAGAAGAAAATAAAATTAAAAAAAATTTATTTTCTTCTTTGACACTCACCAATTCAAGAAGATCAGGTTTTATTTTACAATTACAATGAATTTCTCTGGCATATTGATGATCACAAACCAAATGTTCAGAATGAATGCATTTATAATAGACTTAGGTATATTTTGTCTTGGAATTCTGCAATTATCATTCTTTCTGCTACAGCTTTGATTATAATAAAATTTATCAACTTTATCTCCATGACAATGTAAGCAGATAGGCAGAGTTTAGAGAAGACAGAGGAGAGTTCTGGGGCACATTTCTTCAGTACTATGACTGGGATTCCCTCACCACTGCTAGCTTTGTGTGGGTCAAGTTGTGCAATTATCTTGGCGACCAGCGAGGGTGTAATGTGGACGTTATTTAGTTGAGCCTTAGTTCTGGGTGGGAAGTCAGGTGTAGGTATTCCTAATGAATCCAGTGTCGAATTGGTGGAGAATCTATGGGCAAAGCATTCAGCCTTGTCCGCTGGGGAGGTGAGAACTTCAAATTCATTGATTAGTGGGGGTACTGAAGTCTTGTTCTTGTTGAGCCCGCTTTTGCAGAGTCGCCAGTAATCTTTGGAGCCAAACTTAGAGGATGCTATGCGTTGCCTCATTCTGGTAGCAAACGCCCTCTTAGCTTTGTTCAGTATTTTTTACACTTGTTCCGTGCTGAGGTGAAAAGGCGCCTGTTTTGGTTCGACGAGCAGCTTCGATAGAGCCGGAAGAAATGGTTCCGGTGGGCAATGGCGGCCAAGCAAGTGGGTGAGAACCAGGGGGACGAATTTGATTTTAGTTGGAATTTCCTGGCCGGGATAAAAGCATCGATGCCAGCCTTAACCCAAGAGGAGACCTCGGAGGCACAGTCTTCAACAGGAAGATTGAAGACGTTGTTCCAGAGGACGTCGCAAAGGAAGTCTCGGAACGAGTCCCAGTCTGTTCTCAGGTAGCAGTATGATATTCTGCTGGTCTGGTTTTCTTGGGTAGAGTTAGCGCGGATTGAGATGTTGACGGAGACTATGGCGTGGTCAGAGTTTCCGAGGGAGCAGAATTGCCTGGTAGTGCAGGAGTCTGGAATGGAGGTAAAGCAAAGGTCGAGTAAAGAGTCCCTTCTGTTAGGGTTATTAGAGAAACGCGTGGGGAAGTTGACCACTTGTGTTTGAGCTTGGGTTATTGAAAAATACATGGTGCGGATCCCAGCAAGGTTGGTGGCTGAGTTTTCAAGCCACTTGGTGTGGTGGGCGTTAAAATCGCCAAACACAAATATATGGGCAGATGGGTGAGAAGAAATGGCCCTGTCGATATTAGTAGAGATGCTATCAAGTACCGTACAGTCAGAGGAGGAGGGGGAGCGGTAGAGGAAGACTTTATTGGAGCAGATAGACTAAATTATCACCCGGTTCACACTCCGCCCACATCTTTTGAACAGGTGAAGAGGCTCATCCCTTGTTTCCTGTTTAGGATGCGGTTTCCGGTTTTCTCTTTTCCAATCTTTTCACTCTTTTCTCTCTTTATTTTTATTTTTTTTCACTTGGAGTAGATAGACTAAGCTATCACCCGGTTCACACTCCACCCACGTCTATTGAACAGGTGAAGAGGCTCATCCCTTGTTCCCTGTTTAGGATGTGGTTTTCAGCTTTCTCTTTTCCTTTCTTTTTACCCTTACGTAGCCCCCTGCGCATCAGTGGCGTTATCGCCTTGCTTGGGGTGATATGATTAAAAAAAACAAAAAAAAACAATACCTATAAACTTGATCTTGTATATCTTTGAGCTTTGACAATAATTCTATCTGAAAGGCACAATTTAAGCCCTGAAATGTTTTGACAAAAAATAAGTCTACTAAAAATTCCAGGATACAGTGTTAAATATATGAAACTGAAATTGTTAAATAGCATATTTTAGACTTACTAATTATATTTTATGAAAATAAAATATCTATTTCCAGAAAACTAGGATCTAAGAAAACAGAATCAATAGTAAACATGCTATAAAGAGAAGCTGTAATTTCTTTTGCTTATCACTCAAATTTTTGTACAAGCAAAATTGTATAATGCTTGATATTTTCTTCTTATATATGAATTGTTTTTTTCAATGGCTTCTTTCTTAACATGTTCCAACAAACTCTAGTACGCTTGTGACAATGCACAGGATAAAAAATAGATAACAAATTGTTCTTTATATTTGGATTTATAAGAAAAATGGTTCACATTTGGGTATAGGTGCTATTATACAAAACTTTCCAGTTATGCATCTTCTCACCATCTTTGGGTAACTGTTTTTGGCTGATAGATATTTATAAATTGATTCTTGAATTATTTTGTCCTAGTGTGAATACTTCTTGCTTATTCCTGCTGAATCAGAGTGTACATATTTCAGTATCTGATCTAGGGGCGGAATTTAAGACATTCTGGAAACTGGTAGATATTTCCTATCAGAAAAAAATAGATACCTGAAGATATCCAGAAAGCTTATGGCTGAAATGTTGTGTTGATAATAATGTCTAATAAGATGAGAACAGTAGTTCTAGTAAAAATCATAGTATAATAATTCTTCATCCCCCAATTTTTTTCTGCTTACAAAAATGCAACAATTTTTTTTCCTTTTGTAAACCTGTTTGTTCATGTCTTTCTGCATTTAAAACCACACAATGCATACAGCACTTAAAACATCTTGGAAAGCATGTACCAAAAGATATGGAAATAAATAACAATCATGGTAAGTGATGAACATTATTTCAATCTTGCAATCTCTTAAATAACTACATTTCTTGATAGATGCCTTCTGTATTAGACATTAATCCACCAAAGAAACAAAACTTTAATAGTGACTTAAAAAAATGAAATGGTGACAGTAAACCCCTGTAAAAACATGAAAACTGCTTTTACACAGCTGTGATATAAAGTGAATGCAGAATTTGCTTCTGTAACAGCTATTGCTAGTCATGTTTAGATTAGATATATCCAAGAAAAAAATTAACATGTGTAATTAAAGCAGAAATTTCAAAGCAATGTATGGTCCTGGGTATGTTGAAAAACTGCATCTGGCAGCAAGTTTTCTGATTGGGATGTTGTGAGGAACTTAGAAACAGCTCTGAATTGCTCTTGTTCCCAGGGTAGTAACACTTGTTAGGGTCCCAGTTATGGACAAATATTTAACCCCCAAACTGGAGTCAAAACACTATGAAAGTATAAAAATAGACTTTTATAGTGGAAATTCCATTAATACATTTTTGGAGAAGAAAATCTTATCAGCAATAGATTTTTGAAGGAAAAAATATTACCAACAATACATTTTTGAAAGAAAAAATTATATATAAGACATCTGACTCTTGACAAAATCCTTTTTACAAAAATACATCAATGTGAAATGATCTACAAACTGATTTCTTACAAACAATACATGTTCTATTCATATGATTCACATGAATGGATTCTACTGTAAAAGTTTTGTCGGCATTAAATAATCCATTGAGGTTGATATGCCATAGAACAAACCAAATCAATCAAAAGCAATATATGTGTAAGAGGGAGATTTGGATGCAAACAGATATGGTCCACTCATAAGACTTGAATCCACTGTTTTAAGGGGGAATATCTTAAGAGAAAAACAGTGAGGAAAGGTAAACTTCTTTTGTTTTAATCATTTCACTCCAAGCAAGGTGGTAATGTCACTAGTCACAGGCAGTGAAAGAGAAAACTGAGAATAGAGAGGATTGAGAAAAGGACAAAAAATGAATGCGGTTCAAGAAGACAGATGGCAAGTAATGTTGCATTTAAATTTTTGAAGACAATATCAGGAAAGCAAAAAAACAGAAGAGATTTCCATAGGTGAAAAGTGTGAGAAAAGAAACTATTGGAGTAGAAGTGGTAGTTGCATTTTGCTATTTCAATAGTAAAAGGGTGGGAGCCAGATGCCAATATAGAATGCTTAAATTCGTGTATTTGGAGCACCAGGGGGGAAGAAAACTTATCAAAGTAGCTGTCATGATATATCTGTTGAAAAGAGAGGGAAGTCACATCATATTGGTGAGAAAATAACTGCATTTAAGATATCTGGTCACAATCAATTACATTATAGATCCTTCTTTGGACTTTGTCAAGAATCTCTAGATGTACAACAGGAGCACCAGACTAAATATCTCAACAGTATTCAATGCACATATGAATGGTAAATGTACCAGATGGATTCTAACAAGAAAAGTTTTCTGACATAACACAGTGACCCAACTTTCAATGTAGTCACTCCACTTCATGTCAGTGGAAAAAATGAGGTCAAGAAGGCATAGTATGTTACTTTCTTGGAGTCTAACATCAAGCAGTAGGCAGGAAAGTTTCACTGTGGTGATTAAAAGAAAGCAGTTTTGTGTTAGAAGCATTAAATTTTACAAGACATTTCCTACTGAGACAAGAGTAAATGGTAGTGCCATTTGCATAAATACTTATTTTTTTAATCATTTCATCCCAAGCAAGGCAGTACTGCCACTGATGCGCAGGGGACTACATAAGAGGTAAAATTTTAAACAGGGGGAGAGTGAAGATAAAGACTAACCAGTTGCAGGAGGAGAAAGAGCAAGAGAAGGATGTGAACACAGGAGTAAAGACAGTTATGAAGGTAGAGAGAAAGCAACTGTCCATATGCACAGGCTGGGGGCTTACGTCAGTGAACACCTCCTTCTAACTAGAGCAACATCTCTTGAATCGGCTGTCACTTTACAAATCAGTTAGCTATCTTTTCTTTCTGTACCTCTCCTCTCCTGACTGCTCCCTGCTAGACAGCATCTCTGACAATATAAATAAAACTACTTCCTCCCAACCCATTCACTAACATATTTGTGTTCGGAGATCTTAATGCCCATCATGCCAAATGGCTAAAAAACTCTGTCACTGATTCAGTTGGCATTCACGCCATGAACTTTGCTATTTCTCAATGCCTTATGCAAGTGGTGGATTTCCCCATGCACTTTCCCAGTATCCCTTCAGGACACGCTTCTCTGCTTCACCTCTGTACCTGACTCCTGCCAAGTCTCTCAGTTTTGCCCTCTCGGTAACTCCGATCATGCTGTTGTATCTCTTAATATCGCTCTTCACTCTCACTCTCCCCAGTAGCCTCCTACCAACAGGATCTGCTACTGCTACAAAAGAGCAGACTGGGATGCATTTCGCAATGTCCCTTGGGAAAAAGTGTTCAGTCTTCCAGTTGAGGGCTGCATCTCTGAGGTCTCTTCCTGAGTGAAAGTTGGTATTAATGCCTTTATACCAATCAGGAAGTTCTGTCCAAAACCTCATCCCCCCCTGGTTCTCTCCTGCCTGTTCAGCCACCATTGCTGACAGAAACCACTACTTCCGGCTATTTCAGAGCCATGCAACTGATCACAATTCACCTCTGCCTATAATGAGTGTACAAGGATCCTGAATAATGTCAAACTGTTGTTTGCTGAGAGAATGAAGCAGTGCATAGCTGAGTTGAGAACTGATGATGTCAGGGAGATCATTGATGATGATCAGAAACAGCATAGGACCCAGGATAGAGCCCTGACAGAGCTCTACATTTGTATGAAAGAATCTGGAAACAAGCCTGTTTAACTTCTTATTTCATGATTTGTCAGGAACATTTGGATTAAGCCAAATGTTTGTCCTGTGATAAAGTAAAAGCTGCGAATATAATGTACAATATACTGGACCATATTTTTTAAAGAGAAATATCAACAGGAGAATCTTTACTTGAACCATGGTTTTGTTTAATGGACCGTTTCTGTCCAATTGTAAACAGCTTAATAAAAATGAATGGATTTGTTTGATAGAAAAGTCAAGATATCATATGTAATTTTGGTCAGAATAGAAAGATATTCAAGTCTAAATAAACTACTAAACTTTATAATAAGAATAGTTCACTGAAAGAATTTATCATGGAAAATATAAAATATATGATGAGAAATTCCTTGATTTTACAGGATGGTTAACTGATTTGGAAATTCTTGCAGTGTTGTGTATGTGTGACTGTATCTACAAAAATTGTCATGTTTATACACACACCAAAAAGAAAAAAAGAAAAATTCTTTTAAAAATATTAGTGTTTAATGATTTGTACTAAACTTTTTCATTTATGATTAGTAAATATAGTTTTTACTTAATAATAATATCAACTAAAAGAGTGAAATTGATATAGAATTTTAAGATTTAAAATTTAATAAATTATTCAAATTAAAGAAATGAAAACAATTCTCATAAAATTCATTATTCATCAAAAACTTTTAAGACAATAAAGTTCTTCATATATCTTATTTATAAAAACAAAATCTTTTCTAATTAAATGTTATAATTTTATTGAATTTTTTGTTTTATGATTCAGAAAAGATTTTCAGTTAAATTCTCCAAGGATTCCTGCTTTTAACTATTATAAATATGAAGAGGCTGGAACTTTAATTTCTCAAATTTTCATAAAGTTAAATAAGTGGGGGGTAACATGTTGGAAAAAAAAAAATTTTTTTTACCAAGATTTTCAATATATATATATATATATATATATTTAACATACAACATGTGTTAACATGTGAGATACCCTGTCTTCATCAGCTACCAACCAGGGGTGATATCACAGTTTCAGCGGCTATGACAGGACTGCCATCCCTGGCGCTACCAACAGCATTTGCCACCAGGCAGGGTATGAAGATAAACTAAATACTTGTCCCTCTTTGCAGCTTGCATCTGTAATGACATTTCCTGAACGTGCTTGCTATTATTAATGTGCTTGTGGATAAAAATCATTATAAACGACCGTATAAATATCTCACTTGCACATGTTAGATCATGGATGTTGCATGTATTTTATTTGCTTGTTGTTTTGATCTCACCCAAATCCAACTTGACACATGCTTCAGTAATCTTTGTTCTAATTGTAACTTTCCTTTCTGGATTTGTTAATTTGGTCGTTTTTCCTCTTTTTTTATCTTTTTCATTACTGGTCCAAACCACTCAAGGCAAACATTGTATATTGTTCTACAAAAGGAACTGAACTGTTGCCCTATGGGACCCTTAAGATTGGCATTAAGGATAAAAGCCTTCTGGTTACCCTTGGGCTACTGGATTTTTGGTTTACTTAGGATTTCTCCAGGAGTGCTGTTGTTCACCGATGGAATCCTGAACACTGTGGGCGTATTCCAGATTCATAATCCCATCACTTGATTTACATTCTCTGATAGAAGAATTACGTTGTTTGCACCAGCATGCCTATGAATACGTAACCTGCGTAAACAGTTAAATCTTTTGCTGCAAACACGCATTGTAGCCAGGTTCATATCCAGGTTGTTCTCGTTAAAAACAATCTGATGGGTGATATATTCTCCCTCCCTGCTACAGTTACCCAGAGGGCATTCTACGCCTCTTGTATTCTTCATTCTTTAATTTAAATTCTTGTCGTTTCAAGATGTCATTCCAACTTTCTAGGGTTTGTGTATTTAGGCAGCAAATTTTCTTTTAGACATATCAGATTAAATAAATTGCAAACATTGTGTCTGCTTATTTTTAATAAAATCCGTTCATACTCCCAGATAATCTTTTGTGTATTATAATTGAAAGATGTAAGAAATGAATAACAAAATTATGTCAACGTTACAGCTCATTTCTTACATCTTTCAATTATAATACATGAAAGATTATCCATGAGTCTGAATGAATTTTATTAAAAATAAGCAGACACAATGTTTGCAATTTATTTAATCTGATATATTACATTCATTTGTGAATAAGTCCTAAAAATTTCATTATAACCTGCTAACACAACACTAGATGGCACCACTAATAAAAAATCCATATGATTTTTATGAAGTATTAACCTTCAAATAGCACGTGACAAAATTTGGGTCCAATCAGATTATTAGTTTACAAATTACAGTTATTTAAATGAAGCTGCTGTTGCAAATTTTCAAAACAATAGAAAAATCTGAATTTCGTATGTTGATAAAGCATTGCTTTCTGATGGGAAAAATACCATTCAAGCAAAGCCATGGCTTGATAAGTATTATTCAGACTCTGTTCCATTGGAAACAATTGTTAAAAGGTGGTATGCTGACTTTAAACATGGTTGTACAGACACAAATGATGCTGAACACTCAGGTTGCCCCAAATTGGCAGATGTCCTGGGAAACACCAAAAAAATCCACAAACTCGTTTTGGCCGATTATAAATTAAAGTTGCATGAGATAGCAGAGGAGTTGAACATATCAGAAAGCAGTGTATTCACCATTTTGCATAAACATTTGTCAATGAGAAAGCTGTGTTCAAAGTGGGTACTATGTTTGCTCATAGGCGATCAAAAGCAATAACGCGTTGACGATTCAGAGCATTAATTGCAACTATTTCAATGCAACAAGAAGGTTTTGTGTAAATATGTGACATTGAATGAAACATGTTCTCAAAAAGGATTAAAAAAATTATATATTTTGGTCTTCCCTCTTAATAAGCATTTTGATGTTAAAACTTTGTTTTTATCAAGTTTGCGACCTTTTTCATCATGATATGCTCTGTTTTAGTGAATTTTTAGAGGTACCTACAATAAAGTGATTAAAGATGCAAGACAAAACTGAGTAAACATTGTGAAAGAGAAAATAATGGATTTAAAAAGATAATTGGTAGAATATTTCAATTTGTGAAAATTAAAGTTGACAGGAAAGCAACAAACTGGAAGAGTTTCACAGGTGGGAAGTGTGAGAAGAAACTATTAGAACAGAACTTAGTCACACTTAGCAATTTAAACAGCAAAATGATGATTTTGTACTATGCTTACATTCGTGGTCAAGGTACCAAAGAAGTGAGCTCATTAGAACAAGTGCTATGAAAACATAGAAAAAATAAGCAAACATTAATTTTTATATACTATATCACAGGCTTTATTAAACTGATACTAAGACATGTTCAAATAATATACTTCTTCATTACAGTTTGTAAACCCAATTATACTGGTTTACTGAAGTAAAATAAATTCTATTAAAATAATTTTTTTTTTTAATCTACTATAGAATGTGTTTTTAATAAACAGAAAAAGCATTCTTATAAGCCCTGTCCCACACAGAACATAGATGATCATGATTTATCCCATTCAAGAGAGGTTTTATGATCTTTAGGGACAGCCACCCCTTGGCAAGAAAGAGAGACAAAATTCCTGGAAATAAAATCTTGTTCTTTGTGGAATTCTCCCAGAGAAGGAGTTAATTAGATGACCAATGTGAAAAAAGAAAACCCTGTGGATTTTGGGATAGTTGGAAAAATGTTTCCTGCCCTTCAAGCAGTGATAAGAGGCACTCACACAAGAGAGAAGGAGACAAGGTTGATTAACTGACCAAAAGGAGGATCTCTTATTGGTCATTTGAAAATGCTAAGTGTACTCAAAGTGTGTCACACCACCCTTGTTAGATGCAAGACTTAATATAAGCAAGAGCAGATAGGTTTTCAGAGTACAGTAGAGTACCATAGAGTTGGACCAGTATGAAGCAAATTAACATGGGAGATATACTGTCATGTGACTGCCTGCCTTAGAAGAACCTTCAACTTTAGCCTGGTGTCAGACCAACCAACTTGGATAAAATGTTACATCCTGTAGAAGATGTGGGTTGGAATTATAGTTGTCTGTAAGAGTGATAAACTCTAACCAAATACTGTACTGAACAGAAAATATATATATAAACTCCTTATTGTTAATTTTACAAAGATTTCCTTCTTTTATTGTGACTTCCAGCTCTGTCTGGATTGTCGATGTAGTAGATTTTCAACAACTTTCAACCCAAACCGGCTTTGTGATCAATCAAACACAGTGTGGGCAAAGCCCAGTTTGGAATGAAGTGATCAACTATTGATCAGCTGCAGAAATTTTGGGCATTGATATGAAGGATCAGTGGTGGGGCTCACACAGCTCTATTTTTAATATATTAGCTCAATTTATTTTCTATCTGCATGTAGGCATTTTTTTCTCAGTAAATGCCTTTTGTTATTCTAATATTTTTACCTAATTAAATCAGGTTTTCCTAGCAGTTCATGTCATACTTTATTAAAAGATTTTTACATAATCTATAAAGTGTAGGCATACATTTTTCTAAATTTGTACTGCTCACTCTAATAGCATACAAATCTTAAATATAAAAGAAAAGTGTAAAAGTAAAAAATAGAAGTTTGTCAAACAATGCAAATTATAAATTTATAAAACAAGATACAGCTTAAAGTGTGTTACACCACCCCTGCTAGATGCAAGACCCAATATAATATTTTGAAATACTTAAATATCTAACTAATAGGACTAATGAGCAAAAAAAAAAAAAAATCACCAGTATTTCTTGTAGCCATTTTTTTTTTGGGGGGGGGGGGGATGTGCCACTCAAAAGAAGTTAAATAATATTCAAAAGTCAATATGGCTGAGTGGATCGTGAAATTTTTATTCTTATGCTGAGAAAATGAGAGAAGAAAAAACCAGAATACTTGAATTGTCAGTTAATGAACTCAATTTTTTAGTATTTGAAAAGGTGGTGAACAAGAAGTCTTATTATCTACTTTCATGCATAGAAGAGGTCAGTCTAAAGAGAAGGAGTTTAAGAATGACAAAAGATGAGAGAGGAAGAGACTAAGTATTTGGGCTCTTTAAGGATCTAAAAGGACACAAGCTTTTTTCTTTTCTTTCTTCCCTTACAAGAACATTTGCGTGCATGTATACATATATTAAATTTAGAAAGATCAGTTAATTATGTTGCCATGGTTTCAATCGTTCAGTATCATCAGGTGTTATAGATTAACTGATTTCTTAATACTTCTCGGCTTACATTAGGATTTTTGCTATTTTTTTCTTTCAATTTTCATACATAGTTGGCTAGTTTGGTACAATTCCTAAGGCTTTCTAGTTTGAATGATGATTTGTGGTAACACCATCATTTTTTAAAATTACTTTCAGTAGACTTCATGTATATTTTGTTCTGTCCCTTTACCTCTTGAAATTCTACTTTGGAAAGAACTTCGGTTTTACAAACTCCATCAATTGGATGTTTGTTTTTATCTCTAAAGTAACATTTCTAAAATGAAATGTTCACTTGATAGACTTTGTAAAACAAGAGGAAAAATTGGCTATAGTATCATTTTCAGAACTAAATGAAAGGTTCGAAATAATGTTCGGATTTATACAGATTTGAACCTTGTTGAAAGTATGTACAATACTATTTCGCTAGTCTTGACTCATGTCTCCTTTTATTTTAAACTTCCTGTTATGTGTTTTAAAATTCCTGTTTTGCATTCAAAATAAAATGTTAGGAAATCAGTTAATGTATAATGCCTGACAATAATAAAAGGTTGAAATTATGTTGGCGCAAAGAGCTGATCTTCCTAATTTTAATATTTAAAAGCACTGTGTGTTAAATCTTTCTTTTATTTTTCTTTAAATGGGTGTTAATCACTTTTTAATATAATAGTTTACTGGTCTAATTTGACTCTAACCAATAACTGTTTTCATATATATATATATATATATAGAGTCATCCACAGACAGATCTATTTTGCTATATCACAGCTCATCAGTATGGTTAGACATTCAATTGCTTTTTACCCAGGATTGAAACCTGACCAAATTGGCACTCGGTAGAAGGAGGCAGACTTTTAGCATGTCATATACCATGTATTCATACGCTAGTAGTGAGAGTGTTCTAATTCATTACTGAATGAACGATGTGTAGATGCAAGGGTAGCTACTATTTTTTCAAAGCTTACCATTCTGGCAACATTTCTTTCAAACATCTTTCATTAAATATAGCCAATTTAATTATTATTATTAAGTTTTTCCACCATCCTTATGTTTTCCTGTTTTTCTATAATTTTTATTGTCCCAAGTGCTTTTGGCCACTTCTCTCGTCATTTTCAAAGGTGTTTTATCTATGGTGGTGTTATTTTCCCCTCATGTTTTGACTGTTACAATGTAATTTATTTTTGTGTTATTTTGAATCAGAGCCTTAATTTTAAACCTTCATATATGGGTGGCTAAAATTCGCATGAGCATCTTTCTATTTCTAAAAATATTTTAGCACTCCATTTCCATTGTTACATAATGTGAGGTTGATAGTAGAAGAGAAATTTTTGATATACAGGGCCTCTTGAATAGCAAAATGTTTCTGATGTGATTTATATAGAATTCACAGTTTTTCTAAAGGGTTCTTATAAATTATGGTCTGATAGATGTTTCTTTTATAGAACTTTGATCTGATTCCAGTTCCAAAACCAAATAACATCAAAGACTGAAAAGAAAACCTTACTTAAGGCAATAAGAAATATGTAAAATGTTTGTACTCCTTTACTCCTACAAAATGAAAAACACAAAGAAAACTTAATTATTTTTATTAAGTCTTCCTTGTTGAATGTATTTAGTTATATATATATATATATATATATATATATAAAACACAATGTCAGCGATAGTGGTTTCGACGTCCCGCAAGGATCTCTTGATGAAGCTGAGGTTTCAGAGTTTGTGGATATTTATATTCTAAGCAAATTAAATAAAGTTGTCCACATAGATAATCATGGATTATACAGGGACGATGGCCTGATGGTGGTAACGAACAACAAAAGAGCTAATGATACTATCTGTAAAAATCTTTTTAAAAACTTTAAAGAATTGGGATTTAGTATCTTGGCTGAGGTGGGCATGAAAATCACCTAATATTTTGATGTTGAGTTTATCCTCAACGATGACACTGTTTTGCATGATATAGAGCTGAATATGGTTATCAAGGATATTAACACAAAATCGAACCATCCTAAATCAATAATTAAGCAAATTCCGAAAGGTGTACAGTGTAGAATCTCCAATAACTCATCCACAAATGAAATCTTTGACAACAAAAAAGTCACTAACGAAAAAGCACTGAAAGAGGAGGGGCACATCACAAGATTGGTGTTCACTCCTTGTGCACAACCCAGAAGTGAACTCAGAAGTAGGAATATAATCTGGTTTAACCCACTGTTTAACCTATAGTTAAAAACCAAAATTGGTAAGATGTTCTTCAAAATCCTGGATAAACATTTTCCAGTAAATTCAGATTAACTAAAGTATTCAACAAAAACAGTATAAACTAGGTTACAGCTGCTCTAGAAGTTTAGAAAGAATTATATTAATCCAATTAAAGCATAATATTGGCTATGGAAGGAGGAGGTAGAAATAATAGAACATGTAATTGTAGAAACAAGAACAAGTGTCCTTTGAATGGCATATGTTATATAGAAAGCATTGTCTACATGGCTGAAGTCAGTGATGAATGTGGTGATTTTAAAAAAGTGTACATAAGCTGTACTTAGAAGCCATTTAAAAAATGCTTTTATAGCCATACCTCTTCTTTCAGATTGGAAAGCCACAGGAGTGACACAAAGCTGGCGGATTGTGTCTGGAGATTTAAAGAGCTTTATAGGAGAAATCCATGCATAAAGTGAAGAAAGATCAAAGCCAGAAAGAATTGTGGAGATATTTGTTGTAGGTTGTGCCAGGAAGAAAAATTGGCCATAATGATATACAAAAAAAAGGTGCCTTGTTGAATGAATATAACAAAGTGATGTCTAAGTGTAGGTAATTAAAAAAGGAAATCCTGAGTACATTTCCAGGATGAGTTTTTGTTTTTCTTCACTCTTCTCCCCCTCTTTGAAAAAAAAATCAAGTTCCGTTTATGCCTCAAATGGGGATTTTTTTTCTTTTCCACTTCCTCCTCCGACTCTTCCAATGTTAGTGTATATTGGGAGTAATTTTTTTTGGAATTTCCTCACCTTATGCCTGACAATACCTAATGGTTGAAACCCAAGTAGCTTGGTGTTTATTCCTCATTTAGTGAATATATATGTTTGTGTGTGTGTGTTTTTGACAGTACAAAAACATATTATGGCATTTAAAGCAAGAATTTTTTTTCTATAGGCCATGATAAAGTTTAAAACAAAAAATACCAGTCGACCGGTTTTGTCTCCTTTCATCAGAACTGTAAACTGGGAAACAAATTTTAAAAAGTCTGTTGCAGATGACGTGAATGGACAGGGAAAAAATAAGTTATTTCATCTAAAGATGCTAGAGACACAGCAAAGCAAGCCTAAGCAAACAGTCTCTTTGTTTACAAAGAGAGGGTTACCTGGACCTGATGAACAGTATCTCCAACAACTTCAGATGGAGTAACAAGTATACTTTGTCCAAAACAGAAAACCAGTTCACACTGAAATCTGTAGCACAATTTAGATTATTTATTAAGTGATCTGCAATAGAAGACCATGTATTTCAAATGGTATCACCAAATGAAAAGTTTTTATAGAGTATTTTAGCAGGCACATGCTGTTTAATCCTAACATCCAAATGCTGCGTCGTTTCACCTGTCGTCGAGTTCACAACTAAATTTAAAATAATAATTGACAGAATTAATATGGTGTGTGTGTGTGTGGGGGGGGTAAAGTGTCTTTACGCATAGATGGAAGGACAGGATTGGTTTGAAAAACAACATGAACATTAGCTGCAAACTAACACTCATGTGAAATAAATGAAATTCGCTTGGTGAAGGATTCACTAACCCTACCCAACCACAATAAATGGAGATAGACCGGATATTTACTAACCATTGCAGGTTTAATAAAATTAAACCTAGCAGTCTTATCCCAAATAATCAATTGAACAATGTCCAACAGATAACCATTGTTCACAAAGATACTAGTTAAACAACTAATTTCCTCTTTCAAGGTGGCATCTGAACAAATTATTAGCACCCTATGGGTCAAAATCCTAATTAGATTAATCTCTGGTTGTTTAGGACAAAAAGAATCCTATTGAGTAGAGAGACCTGTAAAGGAAGACTCCCTATAAACTGAAGTAATAAAAGAGGAAAGTGTTCTATGAACCAGAACATCTAAGAAGGGCAATGAACCATTGACCTCCTTATCTACTGTAAATTTAAGGGCAGGAAGAATACCATTGAGTAGGGAGAAAAATTGGTCAAATTCTGATTCATGGTTAAACACAGAAAATGTGTTAGCCATATAACAAAAGTAAACCATAAGCTATTAAGAACCTAAAAGAAGGCTTTCCTCATAAAATCCTACAAAATTATTTGCCAAAACAAGACCCAAGGGAGAATCCAGTGCTATACCATCAATCTTGCAATACATAATATTATCAAAACTCAAATCAACAGACATGGTGGCAAATTTCATGAATTCAACAAAAACATCTTCTGGTATAGTCAAAGGAGTTAAATTACTACAATATAGCAAATCGCTACAAATATCGATAATCTCTAACAAAGGAACACAAGTAAAGAGGCTGCAGATGTCAAACGAACACATAAATCCATCAGTGGCCTCATATTTCTGAATGAATTGGGAAAAAGTAAATGAATCTTTAATACAAAAGGAACTATAATGCTGCAAAATTGGTTGCAACATTATAGCCAGCCACTTTGCAACTTTGTTGAGAAGACCCAATCATAGAGATTATGGGTCTCAACAGGATTTAAGATTTGATAATGCTTATTAATGGCTATTTGTTTGTATTGGCATGCAGACACTGTATTATAGTATATTATTTTTATTCTTCTATATGAAGCTTAATCCAAAATCATATGCCAATCCTGTCAACACCTCACAAGTGTTGTTTTTGTATCATGCTCAATGTTCACTGGAGTGGTTTCTTCACAAACACCAAAGTCCTTAAGACAGTGCCACAAGCATGGAAGCTATGCTGTAAAAATTTGTGTACTGAGCCAGCCATAAAATGAAAATAAATAAACTCCTTCCCAGAGCCCAGTGAAGGGGGTTTCTGACTGGTAGAACAGAGGAGTGGCATGAAAAAGATAGAGGGACTTTAAAAAAAAAAAAAAACTTTCAGTAAAACAATATTCTCTACCACACTGCACAATTTGTATACAAATAATTCTAAGGACATGAAGACTTTCAGTGTGTTGAGATGAACAAGAAATTCTCAAGATCTTGATCCTATTACACACTCATGGAATGGGTTGGAACAAAAAATTTACTCTATTGAATTTCTGCCATTTAAGTGAGATATGCAATTCATATCATGCCACCAAATCATTGTCATAACAACAACAAAAATGGAGATAATAGTCAGCATGTAAAAAATTAATCTTACTATTCCACTATTTATTCCAATGTGTTGATTTAAAACAACTCTGCTTTCTCTTTGTGTCTAAATACATTAAAGAGATCACACATTTGTGCTTTTATCAAAATAAGTTTTTTTTCTCATAGAAATTTTTTTTTCTCATAGAATCAAGCAAAAAAAAAAAAATCATAGGGCACAAAAAGTTTCACAAAACATATACTAACATTATTGTAGGCAGGCAAAGAAAACATATCCACTCTATAATAGGCAATATAATCTTTGTTTATCACTTGATTTTAATGTATAGAAAAGACTAAGAAAAATCTTTCATGTGTTAATGGTTGCTATTTCTAATCTTTCTGCTAAAAACAAAATAATAGAGACTATGAAGCTACAATATCTAAAAAGCTAACTAGGAACATTTTTGAACTTTAATATTTTTTAAAAAATTAATGAAGAAAAGAAATCATGACATTATCTGCAGACCAAGAGTTACCACTATAATAGCTATCCAAATTTACTTAAATGAGTAAAAGAAACCAGAAAAGCTAACAAGGTTTACAAGTCATGTATTCACGAATATCTTAATAGATAAAAGTTAAATTTTTCAACTGTTGAAGAATTTGTTTATTTTCTTTGAATATCAATTACATTTTAAATACATCAATATTTTTATTGCTATTAAATTTGTAAAATTCCTCTAAAAATTTAATCCATGTATATGTACTATCATGGAAAAGAATGAAGGTTTTTTTTAATAATATATGCATGTTATTTGGAATGTACTTTTGAGTTGGACAATCTTGGAAAGTGGGGAATGATATTCTGACATTGGTGAAGAGAGTATATTGAGCAAAAATAGTTGAGAACCACTGACTTACAATTTATTGTTAACTGGGTTAAATGCTAATTTTAACACCTCAAAATGAAACTGCTAAACATCTGAGAGAACTTCTTTAGCCTTTAATCAGCATAGTTGAATGATGCCTTGCACCATCTTGGGCTAACATTTTCCACTAACATGAAGTGGAAAGATTATATTAAATCAATTGTTAAGGTTTTGTCACCAAAATCTATCTTATGCATTTATAAGTCTACCATTCACACGTGCCTTAAATATTGCTGGAGCTTCTGCAATGTTATTGGTTTCGGTCCCTTTCCCACCAGCATAATGTAGTTTGCTTGTGCCTTTTTGATGTATATTTTCTTGGTAATTATCCTAATGAGCTTTCCTCTTTGGTATCTAAACTTAATGAATTTAAGTGAAGTACTAGATTGGCAGCAAGATCTCATCATTTTACTCTTGAAATGGCTAGTTAATTTACTCCCACATTGGTAAAAAAACCAGCGTGGTGGACAAACATAATCTTTCTGCTGATCTTGAGAGGGATCTACGTTCTGTGGTGGATTGGGCTAAGAAGTGGCTTGTAAATTTCAAAGCATCTAAGACCAAACTGCTGTCTGTCAACCATCACAGGCAACCTCTCCTGCCTCCCATAAGCATGGACCAAGCGAGTCTCCTTGAGAGCAATACACTTTCGCCTCCTTGGCCTTACCCTCTCTTCCAATCTCAAGTGGAACCACTACATTGAGTCAATAGCTAACTCCACTGCTAGAAAGGTTGGGTCACTGTATCGGGCCAGGATGTTTTTCCCGCCTGAATCCATCCTGCATATATACAAATCAACCATTCGTTTGTGCATGGAGTACTGCTGTCATATATGGTCAGGCGCCCCAGCTGGTCATCTCAGTGTTCTTGACAGGCTCCAAAGGAGAATCAGTAATGTGATGGGTACCAACTTGGCAGATCGACTCCAGCCACTTCCCCATAGATGGGAAGTGGCTTCCTTTTGTCTGTTCTATAAATACTTTCATGGCTTTTGCTCCAACGAATTTAAGTCACTGGTGTCTCTGCAACAGGTGTTTACTCGTGCAACCAGACTGGCAACTGCGTCCCACCCATTCACAGTTAGATCAACCAAATGCAGACAACAATTCTACTTCTTCAGCTTCTTTTCTCGCACTTCCTGCCTGTGGAACTCGCTTCCATATTCTTGCTTTCCTGATGGCTACAACTTCCAGGAATTTAAATGCAATGTCAATACTCATCTCTTAACCACTTGACTAGTTCTTTCTACACCACCCTGTATATCCTTTCCTTTCTCTCCACCTTTGCAACTGTCATCACACCTGTATTCCCATCCTTCTCTTGCTCCTTTCTAACTAGTTAAGCTTTCTCTTCACTTTCTTCAATCTAATCTTTTTACTTTTATGTAGCCCCCTGTCTGCCCTCTTAATTCCTATTATTTTTTATAGTTATCTCTCTTTAATTTTTTCTTTCCTCATATTATCACACATTCAGTAATCCTCTTGCATCTTAGTGGCTTTAGTGCTTTACTGGGGTGAAATGATTAAAAAAAATATGATAAGGTAACATTTAGAGCTTCTAATACATTTTAAAAAAATAAGTTTACAAATAATTCTCCTGGTTAGATTAAAGTGTTGTCTTATAAACAACTTGAAAAAAACTTTAAAAAATTTTATTTAACATACAATAAATGTAAAATGTTATTTTTGTAAATATTTATGCAGTAAAATTAAATATTTTAGTTTATCTATACTGCCAGAAAAAGTCAATAATTATAAAAATTATATCGTCTTTATAATTATTTATTTTGTTTTATAATTACATTGTACTTAATGTTATGATGCCCCATCTATAGGAATGAACTCTTCCTTTGTCAGTAAATACTAACTTGCATGACTTCGAGGGATGCAGTTGTGAGGTAGTCCGAACACAGTCTACAGGCAGTCAAGACAAAGCGTAATTATACAGTTCGAACGTACACTTCTATTTGCTGACTACTAACACTTACTTGTGTAAATGTTCTGTTATCCTAACACACTGTTTAACCCACCTTCTTGTTTCCGTGTCTTTCTTCCTGGCCCCTAACAGGCCACACCAACTTGGTGACAAAGATTTGCCACAACACTTAGTAATATCAAATTTTTTTTTAAGTGCATACTTATCTTCATAAATACTTCCTGAATATAAAGCTAAAACTATCAGCAATCTATTCAGCATTAAATAATTATGAAATTCATGTCACTAGAATAATAAATGAAAAAATGTGATATACAAGTGTTACAGATTCAAAAAGGTGTAATATACACAATGCATTTTACATATCTGGGTTGCTACATAAGTATTAACTCTCTTGTTGCATGTTATTTACCATACAACTCAAATTTGCTTCTCTTTATTACAACATTCTGTTGAGAAGTAAAAAATAAAAATATCCTAAACACTCTAAAATAAAATTAAAACAAGAAAAAAAAAAAGCTATGTATCAGTAACCCGGTTTACCAACTGTAGAATTAGATATTCCATTGTTATTTCACAATGGAATATGTCATGAGGTAGTGGGATCAGATTGCATGTCCTAGATAATGTCATGTATAATATTTTTTTCTTTTTAAAGATTTTCAGATATCATTGGGATTTTGTGCAATTTGTTTTATTTTGTTTAGATGATATTATCATTAGATTAAACCTATATTTACTAATCATAAATAGAAAATACAAATCAATCAATCAACATTATTTTTTTAAAGAATTTTGAAATTTTTATGTACAAATATGCCCATATTTGCAAGTTCAGCCAATACACAATATTATCAGAAAGTAAGAGTGATAACTATAGTAAATTTAAAGTCAACATTTTTAAAATTTAATAAAACATTATGGAGACTACTTTCCTAATTTTTTAATATTACTGTGTACTTAACAATTATATAAAAAAAATGCTCATGTTATTTTAAATTATGTTTTAAAGATTAAGTGTCCATAAAACATTAAATCTGTTATCAGGCTGTTAACACATCAAATCAGCTACTATTAAGTTAAAAATGCTTTCTGCAAGATTTCAAAGATGAATCTGATTTTTTCAAATCAGATTAATTATAGTTTAAATCAGCTAATATTCCTCAAATAAAGTTTCACAAAAGTACATTTTTGAAAGATTTTTAAAACTGAGAATTAATTTATGTTCACAAATGTCTCAAAAATGGACAACTGGCTGTCTGTGTTACTAGGCTGAAAAAAAAAAAATTAAAAAATCAATTCCAATATAATTTCTGTTCAAAATACACCAGAGTATTTTGCTTACTGGAAATAGTCAATTTAATCCTTTACCTTTCTTTCAATTAAAGTTAAAATGAAAGCTTCAAGAAAGCTTTTTCATTTATGAAAAATGAATTTTAAAACTTAGGTAATTAAATTTTTGTAGAGCTACCTACATTATAGCAAAAATATTAGAAGCACAAGCCAGTATACAAAGAACAAACTAATGAAAATCAAATCAAATCCACTAAATTTCAAATTCAGCAGATGCTCTCTCTCTCATATATATATATATATATATATATATACACACACACACACGTGTGTGTGTGTATGTGTAGGTTTCATTGAAAATGACAGACAAGGTATTATCATTAAGTTTTTTTATATAATTTTTCATGTGTTCATATGATTTTTTTCTTTTCAGAACACAAATTATATATGAATTGTCCAAATGTTTCAAGGGCAAATTTTATTTATGTGTAACTGAATATGTGTAGAGTTTGTGTAAGTAGAGTCATGTGTATTCAAAATATAACACACACATGACTCTACATACAAAAACTCTATACATATTCAGCTACACATAAATAAAATTCACCCTTGATAACGGTTAAAAATATAGCTGGAAGCACTCAGAAAAACAAAATATTTGGACAATTATTATATAATGTATGCTCTGAAAAGAAAAAAAAAAAGAGAAAATCATACAAACATATGAAAAATTCTATAAAAAAATTTAATGATTATACCTTGCCTGTAATTTTTAATGAAACCTGCATAAAAGAGAGATTACTGTCCAAATACACTATATATATATATATATATATATATATATATATATATATGTGTGTGTGTCTGTGTATATATATATATATGTGTGTGTGTGTGTGTCTGTGTATATATATATATGTGTGTGTGTGTGTCTGTGTATATATATATATGTGTGTGTGTGTCTGTGTATATATATATATGTGTGTGTGTGTGTCTGTGTATATATATATATATATATGTGTGTGTGTGTGTCTGTGTATATATATATATATATGTGTGTGTGTGTGTCTGTGTATATATATATATATATATGTGTGTGTGTGTGTCTGTGTATATATATATATATATGTGTGTGTGTCTGTGTATATATATATATATATATATATGTGTGTGTGTGTGTGTCTGTGTCTGTGTATATATATATATATATAATCTCTGAAGAAATAATGAATTTATTTTTATTATTTAAAATATTATTTTTAGTAAATATGTATTTGAGATGGACACTCCATTTTTATTTTAAATAGTGTGTATAAATATACAATACACAATGTTTAAAATAAAAAAGTGTCTATATCAAATACAGGTATCCACTACACACACACACACAATAGTTGACTATATATCTAAATATCTGCTTTGGAAAGATTGTTTTAGTGTAAGCTCATTTTACAGTGTCAAGAGTGTAAATAAGTAATCATGCAAAATGCAACAAGTATAAAAGATTAGAGGCCTTATTTACACTATTTACTTAATCTCAGAAATATAGACAGATATTAAAGGCAGTGTGTGTGTGTATTGCAGATTATCATTTGATTTACTGAGCATTCTTAAAATTCACTTGTTAAAGGATTTTAGCTTCTTTCTAAAGATAAGCTTGTTAATGCCATTGTCAGTAGCTAACAATAACAAGGAAAGGAAATAAATGATAAAAAGAAAATAATAAAATATTTCACAAAAGTATTTTTTTTTTTTTAATTTTCTTTCTCTCTTAAAAAAAAGTTGGGAAAGAAAACCAAGCTGAAATAGAAACCTGGATTAGCATATTTATAGTTTATAAAGTATAAATAGTCTATATAAAGTACATACTATATAATACTGAACTCCATTTTGATAATGTATTTGCCCAACAAAAAAAGTAAGTAATGGATAACATGTGCATGTAAACTTCAAATACTTCTTCCGTGCCCTATGGAACTTGTAGATTCCTTCCCTTGCCCTTGTAGATCTATAGAAGGTTGCTATAAGGAATTGAATATTTCCCAACTGCTGTGCCAATTTAAGTATACACCAGGTAGGAATATTGAATGAATAAGAAGGGGAGGCTATGTGAGGGAATACAAGGAATGTATAATTGAGAGAAAGGAGATCTCTTCCTGGTTTTGTTTGGATTTCAGTTGCCTAAAGCCAAAAAAGAAAATACACCTTGTGTACACCTAATCTCCTAGCTAACAGTTGACAGGGAATGTAATTACCATGAAGACAGGTCATAGCAAAGAAAACATTACACATAAGTCTTCTAATAAATCCTAAGCAGAAAAAGAACACACACACACATGTATGTGTCTGTGAAAGAAAAAAGAATTAAACATAGTTTAAAAACAAGCAAACAAAACTAAAACCTATGCTTATGAAATTCTGAAAATTAAATCTTAAAAGATACTGAGTTTTAAAAAAAATTGAGAAATTAAAGCATTTAATGAAAGAGCAATTTATTATGGTCAACTATCTTTTAGTCAATAGAAAAGAAAAAAAGCAAAAGACAAAAATATATAAAATGATATTTTTTTTAAATTTCTTATATACACATACATACATAGATGGGTCTTTACATTTCCACAAATCAAGCATCAAACCTGATGTTTTTTTATTCTCTCAAACAGTTAAATGAAATTTTATATAAAGAAAGCCTCACTTAAAAGCTAAAAAAAATTACCTGGTGCCATGAAAGAAAATCTAATCCTACCTACTTAAGCAATCAGATTTGGGAAATTAAAAAAGGGACAAAAAAAAGGATTATATACAAAGTAATTCAAGCAAGTAACTTGTAATGTTAGGAAGTCAAATTTAAGAAATGACAAGCGAAAAAGAAAGTGTAATAACATCTTCTTACTCAATATGTAGGAAGTTCCCTTAACCAATAATCCTTATCACAAGTACCTATTTTCTTACTTTAAAAGTAATTGTGGAATGCAATAGAAAGTGGTTATTGGCACAGAAAGTGGGATTAGTATATCAAGTTAAAATTGCAGGTTGTTGCATTCATGTTCACACAAATACCATGGGAAAAGTATGAATCTTTCTCCCCCCACCCCTCAAGCTAAGGATTAATAGCAGGACTCACTGAGCTCTTTAGTCTTAGATGGCAACCAGTTAAGGAGAAGGAAAAACTTAATTGAAAACTAGCCTGAAGGGGGATGGGCTGTGTCAGGCTAACTTGCCCTAGACAAACCTGCAACTGCAGTACTAATCATGCTTTTATGACTATTTGGTTATGGGATAAATTGCAATTGAAAAAGCAACAAGCTATTCACTGACCAGCAAAAAATAAAGATAAAGCTTGATCCAATTTTTTTAAATGCTGTTATAAAACTAAAGAAAAAAGAACATTTTATTGTCTTGAAAGTTTGCTGAAACTTGACCAAAAAAAGTTTAATGGTTTAAATTTTATGAGGACTTGTCCTTATATCAATATAGACATTAAGCAACACAAAAAAAAAAATTCTCAAAATTTCATAAAATAAAATTTCACAAAAAAAATTTCTCAATTTCATAAAATAAAATAAAATTTGCTAAAAAAAGAGCATACTATGATAAAAAAGGGCCTAAACTTGAAAAAAAAAACAAAGTTTTATCATCAAAATGTTTATTATTAAGAAGAAAGACCAAAGTATTTTTTATTATTGTACTAAATTTTTTAATCCTTTATAGTCTATTCAAAATTAAAGTTAAAAATCTTGTTTTTATGTCAGTAAGTAGGCCAAAAATTAGTATAGGAATTTTATCATTTTTTTTTTTTTTGCATTAAAAATAAATTGTTTTGGAAAAATCAAATAATTGTCAGATTATAATAAAATTTTTTGAATTTATTCAGAAATGAATAGAATTATTAAAAAAAAAAAATTTATTAGTTGGTGTGTATATGTATATATATATATATACACACACACACATCTTCTATTTTTATGAAATCAAGAAATTAAGATTCTACCCTCTTCATATTTATATGAGTTAAAGGCAGTGCCACTGGAACTTTAGGATATTTTCCAGTATTGCTCATTCTACAGACATAAAATGATATATCTGGTTGTATGTGAGTAGTTATTCACATCATTCATCATTTTTTCTCAAGGACCTCCTTTTCTTTATCTCTATGGGTGACAAAGATGATCCATAAAGATCTTGATCACTAATGATTCTAACTTTTGACTGCTTAACATTCAATCCTAGAAATTTAAAGGTTCCATTTTGATGAGTTCCTACCTTGAATAGCTTTTTTTAATTCTGTGATCACATCTTTAAATGATTCATTTCCACAGAATATAAAGTCATCTATACGCATTGCCAGAATACCAATCAAGTTTCCAGTTGTACCATGCCAAAAGAGTAGTGCATTTTCATTATTCCTTTCTGCTTACTTAATTCCTGGTTGAACTTCTTGTACCACAAACAGGTCACATCACTAACTTCCATACTTGTGATTCTGGACACACACCAGATGGTGGTCTATGAAACACCTCTCTCTCTCCAGCATAACTTCCTGAGGTGAAATCAGCCTGTCAACCAATAACAGAGGCTGTTAACATCACAAAACCCATAGCTTTATGACTACATGTTGGAGAGTCTGTTTTTAAATTATGAGTGTCCTCTTTATAACCATGTGCCACAAGATGGACCTTCATTATTTTTTTTTATTTTTGTATTTCTTAGTCATCAACTATCTTGTTGATATACATTTCTCACCTGTGTGAGAAAAAAAATACTTCAGAGATGGGACAAGTATATTGGTGATTTTTTTCTAAGACAAGAGAAAGCAACCAACAATACACAAAAATATGGATAAACCTGAAATATTAAAAATTGAAGTGGAATTGGCAAGGGCCAAATTGAAGAGAAACAAAGCAGCAGGACCTGACTGGATTGTAATAGAGATGTTGATGTCCTTAGAAGGCTTAGGCATAGACAGGCTCACAGAAATAATAAATGAAATCTACAACAATTGCAATATACTAGAGGACCTAAGCAGATGAATTTTCATAACACTACCTAAGAAACCAGGTGCAAAGGAATGTGAACTCCACTGAACAATCAGTTTAATGAGCCATATAACAAAACTCATCATCTGGATTATGAACTGAGCGCACAGCAGAATTGGCCCAGTGACAGGACAAGAACAGTGCGGCTTCATTAAAGATACCAGAACAAGGAATGCGATATTCATAATCAGAATGTTATCTAAAAGAGCAATACAAATGCAGGATCTTTATCTGTGCTTTATAGATTATGCAAAGGTGTTTGACAAAGTACACCACAAAGACTTGATAGAGATGCTCAACAACCTTGATATTTTCAGAAAAGATGTTAGGATAATCAAGAATCTATATTGACTTATACAGTGAAACAAATCTGAGAGAAATCTCAGCTTTGCCGCGATTTGTCATTGGTGGCCACAATCTCAACAATGTAAGATAAGTGGATGACACGGTGCTGATCACAGACAGGGAAAGGAGAATGCAGGATCTTCTACAAAAGATAGCAAGAGAAAGTGAGAAGAAAGAACTAAGAATAAACTTCAAGATAACTGAATGTATGGTCATCAGCAAAAAGAAGACCCCAAAATGCCAACTACAGGTCAGAGAAACTAAAATCAAACAAGTAAAGAAATGTAAATACCTGAGAAATGTTCTGACAGAGGATGGATAATGCAATATTGAGATCTAAAGATGTATTGGCATGGCCAAGGACGCAGTTCAAAAGCTAAGCAGAGTACTGAGAGAAAGGAAAATCTCATTGGAAACAAAGAAATGAGTGTTGGATTGCTATGTGATATCTGCCCTTCTGTATGGTAGTGAATGTTGGACAATCTCATCAAGGATGAAGAAGTGGCTTGAGGCAGCAGAAATGTGGTTTTACAGAAGGATGCTGAGGATACCATGGACTGAGCACTTGAGTAATGATGAAGTGTTGAAGATGATGCAAATGAAAAGAAACTTATGCTTAACATTAGGAGGAGACAGATGAGGTTCCTGGGACATGTAATGAGGAAAGAGGGTCTAGAGAATTTAATACTCACAGGATGAATAGAAGGAAAGAGAGACTAGGGAAAAGCAGAGCAAGACATATTTGATAGGCCTCAGAAAATGGATGGCTGAGCAAAGTTTGAGAGAGACAATAAGAGAAAAAATATTGAGAACGACAAGCGACATGGACAAGTGGAAGTCTATGATCGCCTACATCCTGAAGGAACACGGCACATGAAGAAGAACACATTCATATACCTCATGATTTTTCATATTTTCTATTCTTTTATTTTTTGCATCAATTAAATCTTTAACCTGTTTACATTATTTGGACTATTGTCCTCATCTTTGTTGCCATTTTCATGACATTTCAGCCATTGTAGGCTCTGGCCTTTTTCATGTGCAAGGAATTTCAAACCAAACCCTTTATTTTGATCACTGGGGTATATCATTCTACTTCTGGTATTGAACTCTTTGCATCAAGTCACTGGAACTAACCAACACCTATATCCACTGGGCCATGTGTTGTGTATGAATTTCTAGGACTTATAAACCTAATATCTCAGTAACAACTTTTTATTTTTTTTTTTTTTTTACTAGAGCTCATATTAAAATCTTTGAAACTAATGATTTTCTCAAGCAGTCTGTATTACTGGTTTCCATATTGTATTTATTTCTATGCTTGGATGGCTTAGATTTTTGTGACCTAGCTGATTCCTTAAGTTTACGTAATTTCCAATGGTGTTCTCTATCAATTAGTTTTTTTTATATTATTATATCCTTCTTCATCTTCCTAATCCAGGACTTCATTTATCTTATCTGATGAATTTTTATGTCCTTTATTTTTCATGATTCCCAATTTTTTTGTTTTCTTGCTTCTTGTTATTTACCTTCATCAAATGAAATGTAAAATGCTCTTCCATGTCTGCCCAGTACTTTGGTAAGACCATGCTGTCCTTTGTCATGTTGTCTCCTATAATAAACATTATCACTAGCCAAAAAAACCTTCATCCACTTAAATCTTCACATTAGATTGCAATGCTCTCTGGATTTTTTCACTTGCTTTAGCTGCTATTAGACTTTTCCTTGATGCATGTAGAACATTTAGATTTACTCTAACCATGTCACTGGTTGTTGCAGACTCCAGTACAGGTAACTTATCAGTCAAAATCGAGGGCATGTTTACATTGAAACCAAATATGTTCATTAAGACGGTGTCCTGAATGGTTCTGAAGTGAAATTTTAGCATTAACAGCCTAAGTCACTGCTATTTCTGGCTCACATTTCTCATCTTCTAATGTTTTTTCATTGCTTAAGTCACTATCAGATTGTGGTGTTCCACAATACCATTATTAAATGGACTTTCCACTGCAGTAGTACAGGTTTCAATGTTAAATTTTTTATTCATTTGTTGTAGTTTCATTATTAAACTTTTCCTTGTTTTCACTCAAAAACCACTTAGGAGCTCCAAAATAAGATATCCACATTAAAAATATGTTGCAAATAATTTCTTCACTAATTTTGGTCTTAATCAGTTTGAAAGCAGAGTATCCAGTGCATGTATCAATTAGATGTTGAATCTAATATTGATTCTGTCCATGCTCCTTTAAATCCAGACATACTGTGTCATTAAACTAGTTTCTAAGAGGCAATCCTATCTCTAGGTGTGGCAGAGATCTTCTAAACTTCAGGCAAACCAAAGAAGAATCACAAACATTTCTCAGATTAGATCCAGTAATGAAAAATTCTACTGCTTTTAACCAAAGATATCAGTTTCTCCTTTGATGCATGTGCAAATTATAATTTCTCAGCCTTCCTTTTTTTCTCTACTCTAAAGCATTTATCTAGAGCTTTAATATGCAACACTGCATTCAGTGATTTTCCAACCTCTAGAACCATGTTAGTCAAGGCTAGACTGTCATGTTCAGAAGTAATAGTTCTCAATTTTAATGATTTACCTAAAATCTAAAAGCAGTCATTTTTAAGTCCAACATAATTCCAGAAGTTTTCATTGATTTGTGACTTAGTAGAAGGCATATGCATTGTGGTGCAGTGGATATCATCTCAGAACGAAAGATCAGATAGCCAGTTGAATTTACTGCATTCACTTACATACAAATACCCATGTGAAAGGTATTAATCTGTCTTCTCCCTCAGCTATGGGTTAAGTGTGTATAATGTAAGCATGTAGCACTTAACTGAGAAGAGATAAGTAATTTTTGACAATGTCTTTTTATACTGCCCATAGTTACAGGAAAATTTAACTGCTTTAGTGGCTTTTACCTCCACTCCATCACCAAAACAAAACAAGGTTAGACTTCAAAATTTCCATTAGATTTTTAACTTTGTCACTTAATGTTTCAAGAAATCCATTGAACCAAACTTTTCCAGCAACTGTTTGTGAGCATGCAGAGTCTAATACTGCTATACCAAGTCTCTCTTTCAAAAGATTAAACATTTTTACATTAGTCTGATACTGTGACATTGTTTACTAATGTCTAAGGTATATCAACATTAAATAAGGTCATATATACCAGGTTTGATTCAATGACAGCATTAACATCATTCCAAGAACTAAAACAATCTTGGATAAAATGTTTAGTGGAGTTGCATTTGAAACACTGCACGATCCTTAGCATGTTTATTTGTGACACTGAGGATCGTCAGAGTGATCAGACTGAAAAGAAAAGTTAAGAAAAAAAAAAAAAAAAGAAAAGAAAAATGAAATGTATGGAAAAATCATGTTTTAAAATAATTCCAAGGAGAATATGGAATTTAAAAAAATGGTAAAATTTAGCCAGACCCAAACCCTGGCCAATCCCCACACCTGCCATTTGCTGGACTCTATATAAGCTGGAGATTGTAGAAGAAAGAAGACAGAAGAGACTGGGAGACACACAGAGAGTCTTCACACTACTGCTATCAGAGTCCACATCATTCACCAAGACCACATGCCAGCCTAGAAGATAGAAAAACGTTTAGCGAGATCGAAAAAACCAATAAGATAACAGAAGACCAGAACTTAGAAATTTAAGTTACTACCAATACTAGCTACAGGCTATCCTAGTGTCATTTGATTTTATGTATAAAGGGTTAAAATCCCTGTATACAACAAAATGTGCATTAACCAAATCTTTGTTACATTTTAAATTTTAATTCTTTCAAAATGAAGCTGCTATTCTTTAACTACCATAGACAATCACCCCTACCCCCATCAGCATGGATCAGGCTAGTCTCCCTGAAAGCAAAACACTGTTCCTCCTCAGCCTCTCTCAACCGACCTAAAGTGGAATGACTACATTGAATCTATAGCTAAATCTGCTGCTAAGAAGGTCGGTTTCCTATGTAGGGCCAGGAAGTTTTTCTTGTCTGAATCCATCTTGCACAAATATAAATCTACCATCTACCCATGCATTAAATACTGCTGTCACATCTGGTCGAGTGCTTCTACTATTCATTTTGTGGTTCTTGATAAAATCCAACAGAGAATCTGCAATGTAATTGATCCTAACCTGGTAGCTCAACTCCAGTGACTTTCTCACAGACATAATGTGGCTTTCCTCTATATCTTCTACAAATACTTTCATGGCTTCTGCTTTGATGAGCTTAGCTCACTGGTGCCCCCTCTGCATGAATTTACTCAGGCTACTAGACTAGCAACTAGGTCCCACCCTTTTACAGTGAAACTAATCAAATGTAACTGCAACTTCTACTTTATCAGCTTTTTTGCTTGCACTTCCTGCATTTGGAATTTCCTTTGGTATACTTGCTTCCCCGATGGCTACAATCTCCAAGAATTTAAATGCAATGTCAATTGCCGTCTCTTATTTTCTTGACTCGCATCCTTTTCCTGACAACCCTTGTATCATGTTCTTCTCCCTTTCTACTCTCATGCAGCTTTCTTCACACTAGTGTTTTCATCCTTCTCTTCCCCATTCTCTGACACCCACTGTAACTTGTTCCTTATTCTCATCACTCTATTATGTAACTCCCTGCGCACCAGTGAAATGATTATAAAAAATGATTATGATTGGGGTGAAATGATTATAAAAAAAACATTTTTAAACAGTGTTACTTCTTAATTCCAAAGAATTCATTTTTTTTGTTGTATAACTGTTGTGAACAAGTGAAAGGTTTAAGAAATAACAAAACATATATTATAGAAATATCATATATTTAACAGTAAATATAACAGAAGAACATTACACAACTAGTGCATGTGTCAGTTGTCCAGCATTCAATCAATTCAGCTGTTCCTCCAAGGCCTCTTTCCCACTAATCTTAGTTGGCAGAAGTGCCCAACATAGACTCTTTAGAGGGAAGACACCACAACAGTAACTCCCAGCGGTCAGACCAGTACCCATTCCAAGTTTTCTTCATCAGCAATATTATCACCCTCTGAGATAAAAAACACAATGTAGCAGAGGTATGGATGGTCATAAAAAGACAACTGCCAGCTAAGTTGAGTGGAACCGTGCCACCAACACGATAACAGCAGCAAACTGAGCGATGTGTTAATGAGCAAAAGGTCAGCTAGATTATAGCCGTGGTGACCTGAATGAACTTGAAGACCAACGCAAATCATAAGACTACATTATTGGTTACTACTGACCTTGTGCTGGCCCAGAAGATAGAAAACCTTAAGAGAGATTGAAAAAGCAAATCAGAAGATCACAGAAGACCAGAACTTAGAAATTTAAGTTATTGCCAACACTAGCTGCAGACTCTGATGTCTATCTTAGTGTCATTTTAAATTGATATCTTTAGTTAAAAATATTAGAATTTTTTATAAGGAGTTTCTAGATCTAATCAAGGATGCCTGTGATTCTTGTTCAGTTTGCCTGAAGTTTATATTTAGGGGTAATATATTTGGTTATTGCTGACCAGGTTTGAAAGGGTTGAGTGTTATATATCTGTAGGATTAGACATCCAAGATAACTCCCTTGGTATGTTTTTTTGTTCTGTTATTACTATATCAGTTAAAATTCATCATTTCTATTTTCTCTTTAATAGCCAGAACAGAGTTGTAATTCAATAACCAAATGTTAACAAACTCTTTCTTAATGTGTCTTTCATAGTTGTAAATGTAATACTACCACACATGGTTCTTGCTAATTTTCTCCTCAGATATATTCGCTACATCTAACCAAAAGAGTTCTGGCAAGGTGATTCCAAATTTTCCTAATTTTTGATATAAAAACTTATAATGTACCAAAAAATTGTTTAATACTAGTTCCAGCCACTCTTCTGTAAGAATAAAAATCTTTAAATAAATATCATCCAGTTTTTCTGTAATAATTTTTAAACCATCTCCTCGGGTAGTATCAATTATGACTAAATGTCAAACACATTCCCATATGTTAGAAGGCAATGATAAAAATACCACCAGGCCTTGTTTTTCTTGCAGCAAGTCTGTGTATAGGGACCAAATCTGTATATCCTGCTTCCATTCTACGTACAAGTCCTCACCTTGCAAAATAGCTGGCTGTTTAGTTTCTTTCAAACATGTTTCAATAAATGTTGTACAAAAATATTTCTGTCATATGAAAGAAGACAGCTCTTCCTATTAATGTTAGTATAGTTCACTCATAACAATGTAGAGATAACAACACATGACAATGAAGTACCATATTCCCAAAACTAAATGACAGCTAAGTGGAATAGTGAAGTGCCATATTCCCAAAACTAAACTACAATACAAAACAAGGGACATAAGCATGTCTCAGCATGGTAAAAAGTTAGACAACTGAAACAATACCCATCTACACACAGGTTGCAATATTATTCTTAATCATTAAAAAAAAAAATTCCTATTGAAAACCTTTCCCTTACGTAGACTAATCTAATATATAAAAATCAAAGTGTATGTGTACATGTGCATTCAATTGAAACACTGAAAAATGATTTAACATGTATGTATATGCATAAATATTATGAACATCAAGTAAATGTTGGTTTTGAAGTCAAATAGATTATTGTACAAAACCTGGTACAAACTGATAGTCCCATATGTATGCACATGTGACCAAAGATTTAAAAAATAGCTAATAATCCTACATATAGGTTTTTGATTGGAGGGATGAAAAAAAAAAACACCCAAATTTCCAGGCAATAACCCTAGTATCCACCTCCAAGAGAGAGGTAATGCTCTGAAAGTGATAAACACTTCAGCATTTGCCTAACATGTTGAGAACAAACAAAAGCACTGTTGACATTGTTTAATGATATATTTTTGAAATCTAACAAACAATAGCAACATGGCATATATAAAATAAATGGCTACCAAAACATTTAAACCTGTCAAACTGCTTTAATTATATCAATTTTGCTAACACCATTTCACAGCATATGCCAACCTCCCAAATAAAGAAACTATATGGGAAGCAAAGGAAAGGGACTTGGCCCATGTAATGCTTGGTATCAATGTTAGTACCAATATCTAGATTTAATGCAGTTGATTCTAAGCATACAAATGCATATCTTCATTCTGAAGTGAAAAATATATATTTGCTGTTGCTTGAATTGGCTCAATAAATCTTCTCAAGTGTTGTCCTCATAAAATATCACAATAGGTGCAGTTGCAGAAATTATGACTTCATCTTACACAAGGTACTAAAGAATAAACATTACACATGTTGCTTTCTTCAGCATCCTTACCCCCAACCTATCTTGCTTGAGGGTAGGAGAAGACTCAACATCAGTTCGGAACCTGACATACAAAAGCAGCATCATACAGTCAAACCTCACCCAATTCTATAAACGCACAACTCACCCTCAGGGGTATTGAAAGATAGTATGAAGGAGAAACCAGCAGTATACAAATATACACTCCAGACAAGAATTTGCTGGAGAGAATACTCTCTTTTGCCAAATTTCTTTCCCATCCCACATAATTCTAATTTGGGTACACATAAACTGGTGATGTTTGTAAAAGAAAAAAGTAAAATAAGTCAAGATTTCATACAGAAACAGTTGCTATTGATCTAATACTATACAACAGTATAGATTACATTCCAATACACAATAATCATTAATTTAGCATAAGGGATATTGACTAACCTTACAGCAGTCAGTTCTTTATTTTTTTCTTAAGTGGCAAATAAGGACTACTTACATGTGATTACCTGTATATAAAGTAACCAATCATCAAACTTTGCTTTTTTCACAAGGCTTCGATAAGAAATGCATCACCTTTATATTTAGTTATTATTTGTAAGTACAAAATCAAATGATGGCAAATTGAGGACTGACTGCATTATACTTTAACCCTATATGCTCATATCTAGTCATGTGTGCTAAGACTATACTATTATATAATGTCAGTCATAAATGGGTCAATTTTTTGTAGTTATTACCATATTGCTGTGAGACAAGGTGTTACTGACTGGATTGTACTTTGAAATAGTGGAGTTATTTACACTAAATACCAAAAGTTCTTATTCAATTCTAACTATTAATCTTTTACTTTGGCAGCTTGTTAGATTGAAATTGTACTAAAAAAATTGACTGATAAAACTTAGAAAATTTAATCCAAGTCTTCCTTCTAATTTAAATGAAATAATGATAACAATATTACACCAATCTTTCAATTGTGAAGGGTTGGCTAACCTAGAGAATCAACATTCAAAATCCTATCTTTTACTAGGTCTTGAACCTTAAGTACTGTTAGTAAATACATTTAACTATTTCAGCCACCAGGTAATAATACTGCCATATTTATTACAAAAAAATAATGTCTAAACATTCTGATAAATTGTTAGCTGACATTAATATGTAATAAATAATATAATATTGTGGAAAAAATATGAAATCCTAGATTTTATTTTATGACAATGTGCATAACTTTTTTTACATTTCAGATACAAAACAGCAAATATGGACTTTAAAGAAAATCTGAAAGAGAGAATGTGCATTCTTTAATATAGTAAATAGAACCTTGCTGAGTTGTGTCACTCTCCATGGCTGTACAGTTTAAAACACTAGATCAGATGGTGGTTTCTCTTTTGAGAGATTATGCTGGTTTGAACCCTGTTGTAGGGCATATTTTCATTAAGTTTTCTAGAATGTGCAGGTCAGTAAATGTAATCCACAGTTTAAAAAATGGGGTGTCTATTCAAATATGGGTATCCATTAAAAATAACATTTGAAGTAAGAAATGAATGTCAGATTGAAAATAAATGCATTAATTATATAATATACTAGACCATTCCTTTTAAAAGCAAGTCATGATGCAAAATGAGGTGAATATGACAAGTAAATCTGTTAATGTCATATTCAGTTCTTTACATTATTTTCTTAATGAAATTCAATGATAGACATTATCAAACTTTCAGAACAATAAATTAACAATACCACAGTAACATACGAGGCCTATCATTGTTCTAGGACTATAACCTCACTTTTAATTTGAGACATCCCTTTAATGCAAATATTGTCCTACAGGAAAAAGTTTTTCTTTTTTTTTTTTTAGAATGAAATTACAAACTGATATCACATTAAAGGCCTTTCCATTCAAATGATAGTAACCCTAGGGTAACAATTTATACCAATTTTAGTATTTACTTTACAATTTTCAAATGTGAAGGTCATTTAAAAAAAAAAAAGGTAAAAATTAAAACATCAATCGTCTGCTTAGATTTATGATTATTGAAATAATGTATGAATGCCTCCTTTTTATTTAATGTATTTTTATTGGTAATTTTTGTTTCTTGCTTACATTTGTTTCAAAATATGTAACTGAAGCAGATCTTTTTTTTCTAAGATGAAAACAAAGAGATAAGCTATTTCACCACTGCTGTAATGAGTGAAATTATTTGGAACAATAAAAAAAAAAAAATTTTACAATACGAGATTTACCAGGAATGGTGGGGGTATCATTTATTCCTGCATCATTAAACATATGCAAAAACTATTCAAATTCATGATTTTTTTTTTGGAAATACATTTTTTTTTATTAATCTCATTGTTCAGCCACAAAAAAATAAAATAAAATAAATTCTTTGAATAGTTGACCATTCAAAGTAAAATATTGCTTAAATTAAGATAAAATTACTTTGTAGAATTATTATTAGGCTAGCCATGACCAAAAATAACTTTTCTCTGTTATATTAATGTGAAATTATCAGTGAAACAAGTAGAAAGGTTATTTTTCCTCAAGATATTTCATTGACAATACATCAATGCAAATTCTTATTTTTCTCACTTTGTGAGCTATTCATTCATATAATGATTTTGCTATCATCAGTAACCAGGTTATTGCCATTCATAAAAGATAAGTCTTTTCAAACAATGATTAACACTTGTAGGTTGCAACTTTGTCTATATATTCTTTCATTGCATTCATGAGATTGGTGACAACGATAAAACTCTTTAAAACTGATTTTGATGCTATTCTTTGAGTCAATACATTTTAATAAAATCCAGAGATTTTTTTTTCATTCTACAAAAAAAATTTTTTTTAAATAACAAAAAATTTTTTTTAAATAACAAAAAATTTCATTGATGCTAAATTTTCTTTTTAAAAGAAATTCCAATATTTTCCCTGTAAATTGCAGTCTCTGAATTGTTACTATTAAATACTTTGTCAGTACTAAGATGGATATTTACTGAGCTTAGTTTTGCTTGACAGTTTAATGTGGGTGACAAAGAAGAGGCACAACCCCATCTTCTTCTAAAATGGAAAGCAGAAGATGAAGGTGGAAATAAACAGTCACTATTTGATGTTCTAGCTTTTATGAGGATTTGAACCTTGGCTGCTTGCTTCAGTAGAAATGGTTGTCATCAAACATTTTTTTTTAAGTGCTAAGTGATTGAAAGATCACTATTCTGATTTTATTGGTTAATTAAACAGATGTTTCAAGAATATCAGGAAGATTGCTTATCAAAGAAATAAGTGTGTTTGTGGTATTTGCAAGCCTTTAAATTAAAATTAGTGTAGTGTCTGATTCTATCCTACCTAGTTTTTATTTGGTGGAGTGCAGCACTGATTTTTGTCTTCAGGAAGGACCTAGTAAAACATGTGGTAAACCTGGTCTTGGGGATTCTGTAGTTTTATAGTAACATCTGTCATACTGAACCAGAGGAAGGTATGGAATATTCTGATGCCTGCATGATACCATGTGTAGAGACTGGGAAATTGTGTGTGTGTGTGTGCTTCACATTAAGCTGACTGTATGGTGGTAGATAAATATTGGTAAAAAAAGATTTTTTAGGGCAAGGATTAAAGAATATCAGAGGGAAATTTATAAAAAATTTAAAAAGTCTCAAGTACTCACCTGTGTATGCATAATGTACTAATGCACTGAGGGCTTCAGCATCAACATCTTTCATCTTTACCTCCTCCATTTTTGCTTCTCGTACATCATTTGTGAACATGGCTGCAAAATAATCAGAAGCCACACTCAACACAAGACGGTGGGCAGGAATACGTTTCTGACCAGCAATCAGTGTTACATCACAGAGAGTACGCTTTCCAACGTAACCCTCCATCTTGTGCATCATACGTTCAGAATGGTTCATTGAGCGATATTCATCAAAGTCATCCATCCTGCTGCTTTGGTAATTTGCATATGTATGATTTACAAGGTACCTGCAATTAAGAAAAAAAAAACATTATTGAAAGTAATTGGTAACAATAACATCAAAAAGAATATTTGAAGTATAAAAATCAAATATTAATCATAATATTGGAGACTTGAAAAATAAGTGCATATGCAGAGTTGTTAGCAATGAGATGGGATTTAAGTGTTAACAATGACAAGAAAATGTTGATAAAAAATAATGGCAAATCACTATAATATCAAAGTGTGAAATGAGATGAGCACAAGTTTTTAGTAACATTTATTGAGATTTGTCCATTATAAGTTTATTGATGGGTATATAGCATAAATCATTCCTTAACAGATCTAAAATGATATTCTTAAAATGTAAACAAAATAGAGTAAATAAAATGATACTTATAAATTCATGTGTGCGTGTCACATATCAATGGTGCCATTAAATAAGATCAAACAATTTTAAGAAGATGCAAAATCCATAGTTAAAGACATTAAACATTATTCTCTTTTTAAATGACTAGCTATCCTACCAACATTGTTCCCGCAGATGTGTAAAAAAAAAATTCTAAGACTTTCTCAGGTCTGTTAAGAAGTTTCAATGACTGAAGTTGGCACACACACACACACACACACACAGTGAATAGTTATAAGTGTCAGAAACACAAACTTTGAGATTTATCTTTAAATAGTTTGACAGATGAGATGTTCAAAAAAGTTACAGCTGGTTCTGATAATTCACATTATTCACATTACATGGATCAGTTGAAAGCAATGAAGAATTCAGTGTTAAAGGTTAAACATGTATCACAAAAAAGAGGCAGTACCTATGTTTTAAAATGAATTTTTATAAACTAAATATTTTTATTGAAGCTTTCATTTAGCTTTAACTGAAAGCTAAAATTTACTATTTCTAGTAAGCAAAATAGTCTGTAGTATATTTTTCAAACTACAATTATATTGATTGGAATCATTTTTTAGCTTTTTTCTAAAATAACTGATTAGTGTCCTAGTTTATATAGGCTTCACACACAAGGCAGAAACACAAAAGCATAATGTCAAGTAATAAAAAAATGATTAACTTTTTATGTTTTACACTTACAAAAAAGTCAGAGATACAGGTCATTATCATCATGCAAACTTTAAAAATAACATTCTTCTTATTTTTTTTCAAAGATGCATTTTCTATTCTAAGACACAACAACAAAGACCCAGCATGAATTCAGCCACTGCTGATTAGAGATCAAAGGTAATTTTTATTTTTGAAATTGACATGTAAATAAAATTTCAATTGTTTAAATTAAAAAAAAAAAAATGATAAATTTTTGGAGATGCTACTAAAATGTATTTTTATTACTGTAAAATAATAAATTATTTTCCTCTCAACTATAAATTCAATGAGTGTGAATTATGACCAAAAATATTTTTTTTGGCTTGTAAACACTATGTGAATGTAATTAAAAAAAAGTAGTAGTTAATTCTTTCAGAATGAGGTACTGCATTACCCGGCTATTCATCCCATTCCTACTCCCATTTTACATAACAAGTTCATCTTGCACCTAGAGAACTACCAGTAAGTAAACAACTAGGGCAGCAGCTGGGATACCCTTTGATTCACAGATAGCAAAATCTATTTGATGTTTATCTCACTACTCAATTGGAAAAAAACAAAACTGCCTAACACATATGAACAAATTCATATATCTTCACTGTATTGGCACACAAGCAAATGTGTTCTACTTGTCTACATCTAGCTTCCATACAAAATATAAACTAGAGATAGACACCTTCCAAGACACACAAGTTAAAATATACTGAAAATGCATTAATTCTGGTGTACATCCCTAAGCTTAAACACAAGATCTCTCCAATAGGCTAATTCAATCAACTGTCTGCACTAGGTACCTCCACTCAGTTTTGATACCTAATTTTTAAAAATAAAAAAAATTTTCCTTGAAACTTATTTTAATTGAAAGCTAAATGATTGAATTTACTATTTCCAGTAAGCAAAATACTCTGGTGTATTTCAAACAGAAATTATAGTGATTGGAATATAAAATTTTGAGATTTTTATAAAAAATTTCAATTTTTAGCCCATTTTTGAGTAATCAACACATTTGTAAACAAAAGTTAATTCATGGTTTTAAAAATCTTGCAAAAATAAAATATAGATCTGTGACACCTTATTTTTGGAAAATTAGCAAATTTAAAGTTAAATTAATCTGCTTTAGAACAAGTATTACTTATTTATAACATGAAATTTAGAATAAAACTATTTCTTAATTACAGAGCATTATCTTTCTGATCTTTCTCCATATAATTGACATGTGATGAAAGCCAGATGCAAGATAAGCTAAGTGCATGGTGATGAGAACTGACATAATTCTCCAAATTTTTTTTTCTGTATGGGGAAAGATACTATGAAACACATGACCTTTTAATGTAAAACAGAAATTACCATACAAAAACAAAAACAAAACAAAACAAAAATAATTAATAAAAAATATACAATAACTTCAAATACATAAAAAAAAATTAAAATTAATAGAAAAATACAATTACATGATGACTTGTATTAAACTTTTCAATTAGTAAATACAGTCTTCACCTAAAAAGTGAAATAGCATAAAACTTTGTAGAATTTTTAAAAGATTTTTGAAATTTTATAAATTATTGTAATTAAAAAAGAAAAAATTAAAACAATTTTTTTAAGATTTCATTATTCATCAAAAAAAAATTTTTTTTCAGTCTATAATGTCTTTAATATATATTATTTATGAAAGCAATTAAAAGCTTATCTAATGAAACAATGTCATAGCTTTAATTAATTTTTTATTTTACTTTTTGCAACAGATTTTTGGAAAAAAGGCCAAATGTTTAAAAAAATAATAGATGATTTACATTCCCCAAAAAGTCCTGCGTTTAACTAATAAATAAACACATTTGCACTAGAAAATTTAATTTCTTGAAATCTCATAAATTTGTGTGTTGGAGGGGGGAAGTAACTTATGTAAAAAATATATATTTTTACCAAGATTTTCTAAAAATTAAAATTTCATTCATTTGTGAATAAGTCCTGAAAGTTTCATTAAAATCCAAAATTATGATTTTTGCAAGAATTTCCAAATTAATGGGGTTTTACCAGAAAAAAATGAGTTTCATATTATATTATCTATTGAAAGTAAACTGTTAAAAAATTGGAAAAAAAGTGATACTTAAAATGGCTTGAAAGTTCCTTGTCTAAGGAACAAGTGAAATTACACCCTTTACTAGTGGCAACCAGATGGAATTTCTGGTTTAAGGCAGCCAAATATCACACATCCTTTGAACAGTTTTATGAAGAATTCTTTAAGCAAGAAAAGAGCCATGACCTTGCAGTAGACAGGATTCTAGAATTAGTAGATGATGGTTAACTACATCAAGCCTCTTACCATAATTTGTATCTAAATCTGCATTATATAAATGAGAACTGCACTTGTTTAATAACAGCTTTGACAAATTTAGAAGAAACTAAGTCTCTGCTTGTGTGTGTTGCATGTAACAGGATGGAGGATGCAAAACAGTTTTTGCATACTGGTACATCAAAATCAACATTTGGCCTAGGAATCAACCATGCATTGCATTGAATACTGTTGTTATATCTGGTTGGACAGCCCTGCTATTTATCTCAGGGTTCTTGACAGGCTCCAGAAGAGAATCTGTAATATGATTGGTCCTGACCTGGCAGTTTGACTCCAGCCACTTTCTCATTGACAGGATATGGCTTCCTTTTGTCTCTTCTACAAATATTTTCATGGCTTCTGCTCCAACGAGCTTAGCTCACTGATGCACCCTCCACAAGAATTTACTGGAGCAACAAAACTGGCAACTAGGTTCCACCCTTTTACAATTAAATCAACCAAATGCAGCCACCACCTCTACTCTAGTAGCTTCTTTTCTTATACTTCCCGCCTGTGGAACTCCCATCCATATACTTGCTTCCCTGATGGCTACAATCTCCAAGAATTTAAATGCAATGTCAATTGCCATCTCTTATTCTCGACTCTGGTCCTTCTCGTCCTTTCCCCATTACCCCATATATCTTGTTCTTTTCCTTTCTCACTCTACCCTCGCAACTGTCGTCACACCAGTATTCCCATCCTTCTCTTGCCCTTTTTCTGACACCCTCTGTAACCAGTTTGTCTTTCTCTTTGCCCTCCTCCTGCTTAAACTTTCACTCTTCTCTTATGTAGCCCCCTGCACTCCATTGGCAGTACAGTCTTGCTTGAGGTGAAATGATTAAAAAAAAAACAAAAAAACTCTGATCATCTTCTGTCTGAACCAAAAACACAGAGAGGGAGATTTCCAAGATTTTTTCAGTACATTTGTTTTGAAACTGAATAAATACCTGGATATCCACCCTATGTACAGCTCACTTGCTTGATCCTAGACAGCCACCATGATATAGACAGTTTGCAGCATTAAGGATTTGCAATGTCCTTCTACTGATCCTCTTGAAGAATTCCAAATGTATGTGAATTACCAAGATGATTTACCAAATTCTTTTAATATTGCATCATTTTGGAATGCAAATAAGATTGCCAGTAAAGTCATATGGATGTCTGTTACCAGCATAGATGCTGAATATTCATTTACTCAATAAAAGACATGAAAGTCTTACCTTTAAGAACACCAAACAACTCACAATGTTGTATTAGATTTTGGCCATTGTATGCCACAGCCTTCTTCAGGTGCTAGAAACTTTGAACTGAACCCTTTATTTCAATCACTGGGGTATATAATTTTCATTCTATGTGCAATGTGACTTCTGGATACATGTAGTTATCTCATTTTAATTTAACTCTTTTACATTATTTATTTACTACTGCTGTAGCCAGGTATTGAACTTACAACTCTTTGGGTCAACTCACTGGAACTACCCAACACCTATATCCACTGGGCCTTGAGGACATCAATATATGAATGTCTGGTACTTATAAACCTAATATTTCAGTAACCATTTTTTTCTTTCTTTCTTTTTTTAAATCAGAGCTTATATTGCAATCTTTGAAGCTAATGATTTTCTCTAGCACTCCATTATTGGTTCCATATTGTATTCATTTCTACGCTTGGCCAGCTTAGGTTGATTCCTTAAGTTTACGTAGTTTCCAATGGTGTTCTCTATTATTTCAAGTTCATCCCATAGGGGATGGTGATTCCCTTTCTCCCGCTATATGTAGTCAGCTATGCCTGGTTTTTCTATTTCCCCTCATGTTGCGATGTTCTTGCAGCCTTATCTGAAGGAACAGCCCATTTCTCCTTTATATTTCTTTTTATATTTAAATGTACACACAGTCCTTTGTTATGTTATCCTCTATTGTAGGTCTTTTTTTTTTTTTTTAATTGTATCACCCCGAGCAAGGCAGTAACGCCACTGATGTGCAGAGGGCTACGTAATAGTGAGAAGATTGGAAAAGATAAAGCCGGAAACCACATCCTAAACAGCGAACAAGGGATGAGCCTCTTAACCTGTTCAATAGACGTGGGTGGAGTGTGAACCGGGCGATAGATAGATCTATCTACACCAATTGAAAAAAAAAAAAAAAAACAAAGTGAGAAGATTGGAAAAAAGAAAGCCAGAAACCACACCCTAAACAGGGAACAAGGGATGAGCCTCCTAGGTCTTACTCAGAAGAGGTATTTGCGAAGTGTAGAACCACTTTTGAAGGTTGTTCTGATGTTATATGGACCACAGATACTTTGTATTTTCTCAGATAACTCCTTCCTATAGGGTAGGCAGACTGAAGCTGTTTCCAGAGAGTTGTTATCGTCATGCACTCTCCCTTCCACGTTCATTGGAGCTGTTGTCATGTACCCTGGGTAGTTGTTACATTGTAGGGTACTGCTTATACCGACCATTTCCTGTTCATATGTCTCTGGGTGACTGCTTATGACTTTTGCTCGATAATGCAGGCAGTAGGCAATCTCTTTCTTTACATTGAATGGGTAGTGGAAGTTGAAGTTGAGGTATTATCCAGTGAATGTTGGCTTGCAGAATAGGGATGTCATGAATCCACTTTCTAAGTACATCCAGGAATGCTATTTTGTTGTTGCTCTCTTTTTCCATTGTGAAATCTATCGAGTTTACATGGTCCTGTAGTGTCTTGGATCTCTTTCTGCAAAGTTGAGACCCTTGTTTAACACTGACTCTTCAGAAGCACTCAGCTGATGTTGCCAAATGTCTTTGAATGGACTTCATGTGTCACCTTCAGATATTTTAATCTATTTAATTTCTGTACTTGGCAGACCTTGACTGCATGGAATTCTTGCCTGAAGGATTTTTCCAGCTTGTGCTGGATCCTTTTTCGATCTTCTCCATCAGTGATTCTGTTGAGTCTAAACAGTGTAAATAATGTAAATACTACCTCATCTCAGAAGTATAGAAAAAGAAATTAGCAATTTTAAATTTGAGCAGTATTTCACCTTGAGATAAATTTTTTATCTAAATTAATGTCTCATTTGTTTTTTGATATTTTGTTACAAAGATTTAATTATTACAGTTTAATTACTGTTTTGTAAAATTTTAATCAAACTGTTTTATTTTATTCAGATATTTATTATGGCAATTTAAGTTATTTGCTGTTGATACTTTAAATGTGATTTTTATATTATGAATCAATAATTATAAATCAATCTAAATCCTTAAAAAAAACAAAACAATTTGAATGAGTTCTTACAGAAGGAAGCTCTGATTAAAAATTCTACTTCAAAGATAATTGTGCACTATAATATTTCATTGTTTTATTGTCTAGTCATATTATTTTATTTTTACATATAATTTATTTTTGGACTTGGATTTTAACATTTAAAAAAAGATTTATAGATATTTGCTATTTTTGAAAAAAAAAATTTCCCACATCACAAGTAAAAACAGAAAAAAAAATTCAAATTTACCAAAAGTGGAAACAGAATCAAGGAAAATTTATAAAGAAAAATCAGGGGCTTTATATTTAATGCTGAAAATTTGATATTTATTCAATAATATCTTGGTTAAGTTTTCAGTTTTGTGAAATATAATTGAAAAATGATTGTGTAGTTCATCTATAGTTGAAGTTGTGTAGATTAAATTCCGGTGTATAATTTACTTTTCCTCAAGTAGGTCAAAATTATTTTTTCCTTAATGTTTTTGAAAAGTTCGTTAAAACTATTCACCTTACAAAAGGTATTTATGGATAGAGGCAAATTCATTAGTCAGTCAGTCATAAAATGTTTTACTGTGTAAGTCTCCTGGCATATTGTATATTTAGGTGGATCCTCATCTAAAAGAAAAAGATGTGTGATATTGGTATGACCAGTTCTGATTCTTGCTAAAACTACTTCTTTCCATAAAACCTTGTTAGGATTTTTTTTATCCTAAGTGTAGGTTTGATTTTGTACAATTTATTATTTGGGTATTATATTGAGTATTCCATAACTCTTGCCATTTATTTAAGATATATGTATTAATTACTGTCTTGAAATCTTGAAAGGACTTTTGTTTTTGATATATTCATTTTTAGTAATTCTTCAGCTACTTTTCCATTTCCATGGATGCTTATATGACTAGGGATCAATCAGAATATGAAATGTTTCTGGTTACAGAGTATATTGATCTTGTTGAAAAATTTGGTTGTTACAGGATTGGTCAAGTTTTTATACTTCAATGATGTAAGAGCAAATATAAAATATAATAAATCTATCTGACTCAGCTTTGGATATTATCACAGATGGTAAGTCTATTGCCATAGCTTCTGCACTAAATATTGAGGATTTGTCAGGTGCTTTTAAAGTATGGTTTCATTCAGTATAGATTAACATCTATCTCTATCAATATTTTTGGAGCCATCAGAGTATATATGCATACAATTTTGTATGTTTTTGTAAGATATCACGAATTTCTTCCATGAATACAAATGTATGAGTTTTGCACTGTTTTGTCAGACTTAATATTACATTGGGCTGTTTTATTGACCAAGGAGGAGTTTTTGAGAGAACAGATTCGTGTATTAGAGAAGTGTTTGAGTTTGAAATTGTTTTCTATGGAGATTCCAATAGGTTTAATGGCATTTTCCTTCAAATTATATAATTCTTTATATTAAGGTTGAAGAACACAATGGTATGCTGTATACTTGTTTGATGTAATACTAACATATGTTGTCTTAATGCCAAGGGTAGTTCATGTGCTTCAGTGTATAAGCTTTCAATTGGGGATAACATGATTTTCTTGCCATACCATAAATAAAGCATCCCTAATCCAATTTGTATCTAACCAATGCCTGATAGAGTTTCAGTAGCATCCGTCTGTCAGCTCCCCAGTCTTTCTGAGTGTTGACTGAGTAGTTGTATTGCTTTATTGCATTTCTCACTAAGGTATTTTCTATGTGGTATGAAGAATTTTTTGTCAAAGATTAGTCCTAGGCATTTGTATTGATCTACTACAGGCACTTCTATACCATCGAGTCTGAATTCAGGATTATGGTATAGTGTTTTGTTGGTGTAAAAAGAAAGGAAAAAAACTGTCCACATATTAGCAACAAGTGTCTGCAATAGATTTCTGTCTCTCCACCACAACACTTGTAGCCAAATCACAGTCAACATAGAAACCACAAAATGGGGTAACACATCCAATCTTCACTTCTCACCATCAAAAGCACATCCACCAAGCTCGGAAAATCCCAAATATCAACCATAAGCAAAAAATAATGGCTTTTATTCACTGAGAGATTTTTTCTGATTGGTCACACCATTCAGAAGAGAACATTAGCATAGATTCTAGTCCTTAAAGTAGATTTTTGCTAACTACTTTTTGGTAATTTCTCTTCGGCTGATCGTACACAAAACACAAACTCTTTTTTAAGGTAGCCTGATGATTATCTCTTTCACTATACTTTTGAAGTTGGCAATAGTGTATACATCAAGTTTTTTTTGTCTGGAGAATCTGAATCAATTTTCTCAAACCCACTTGTTTACTTTAACTGAGACTCTGTTGGAGATGCTGTGCAATAGTATGGATATTTTTATTTATTTATAACATATTATTAGAAAGTCATCTATATACAGTGAACAGTCAACTCAAGGGTTTAATGATGTCAGTTATTTTGATGCTGAAAAGTATTACCCATATGCTTTTTTGAAGGACACAATTCCTTGCTCTGAGAGTGTAGTACCACATGATCATTAAAGGTTCATTCTGTCATGAAGTTGTTGATAAGAATCAGTAATTTTTTAAGACCCATTTTATTTAAGTCTTTCATGAGACCATATCTCCACAAGGAATCATAAGCTTTTTCTAAGTCAAAGAAAACTGTCTTTAATGTTCCTTTTTAATGAAAGAATTTTTGATAAAAGACTAGTTGAACTAAGTGATCGATTAAGCTTTTCTTCTTTCTGAAGCCAGATTGGAAATTTGTAATTTTATTATTAACTTCAAAAACCAAGTAAGCCTACTATTAACAATTCTTTTAGACATTTTGTATAAGCAACTTGTAAGTGCAACTGGATGATAGAGATTTTTATGTCCTTTTCATATTTTGGGATTGAAATTATGGCAGCTTGTTTCCAGAAACTGGGAATATTACCACTGACCCATATTTTATATAAAACTTTGAGTAATTCAAGGAAATATTTAGTATTTTATTTTAGAAATTCATAGTGAATTTCATCTGGGTCAACTACTGAAATGTGTGCTTTTTTTATCTATATATATAGAATCTAATAATTCTGGTAAAGTAAGAGCTTGTTTGTAATTTTCTTTATTATTGTTGGAGTAAAAATTTAACTTTTTCTTCTCTTCATTTATTTTGATATTCTGAAATAGTTTACTAATATTATTTGAAGAAAAGTTTTGAGAGAAGATTTGTGCTAATAAATTTACAATATCTTCTTTGATATTGCTTTGGTATCAATGTCTCAATGAAGTGCTCTTATTTTTTTCCTAGCAATTTTATGAATTTCCATACTATTTTGGTTTTGGTGTTAGAATTAATGTTGGATACAAAATTCTTCTATGAGGATTGCTTGAATTCTCTAATTCAAGCTACATGCTTTAGCTCTATCTATTTTGTAGGTATTCAGATTTTCTTCGGTTGGATGTAATTTGAACTTACACAGAGCTGTATGACGCAATCTGATCACTTATTTTTACACTTGTCATTTAACCAAGGTCTGTTATATTTGACAGGTTTAGATTTTGATATGTATTGTTCTGCAATACCAAGAAGTGTTTTTGTAAAAGTAATGGGCTCTGCATAATCTACATTAGCTTTTGGAGTAAGTTTTAGGGCACATGCATTTTTAAATTCCTTTCAGCTGGCTTTCTCAAGTTTCCAATATGGTATTCTTTCATCTGGCAAAGATCCAGAGTTTTTCAACCCAACTGGGAAGTGATCACTACCACACATATCATAATTTACTTTTCAGCTTTAGTGTAGATATGTTGCAGAATCACTTGAGGTTAATCTATTGCTGTCTATGTACCACTTGATGGGTGGAGATAGGTATATAACTTGCCATTGAATAGACATATGTTTCTATTGATAAAAATCTTTCTTCTGGTCAGTATTTTTACAACCCCATAATATATTAGGGCTATCAAAATATCACATTAAAATAAATGGTTTTGAAAGCTGCTTCAGTAGTTTATCTCAGTTAAATCTATAGAATCATTAGGAGAAATGTAAACCAAAAACATTGTGTTGGTTTTCGGTAGTGAGGCTCTTATGGCCACTGTCTGTACTGATAGATTTAAATTGATTTTTCTTTAGAAAATATAGTTTTTTATTAATATAAAATTATATTAATAATAGTTTAATATTAATAATATTATAATTTATTATAATAGTTTCCACTATTACTAATAAAATTGGTATGTTGTATAGATTTTAACATCTATATTTTCATTGTCCTTTAAAAAAGGAGATGATTGCCGGACATAAGTTTTGATTTGCTTTTGTCCCGCTTGTGTTCCATTGAATAATTTTATTAGCCATGATTGTTATGAGGTTTTCAGTTTTTTTGGGGGGGGTTGTCTTAAATTTTAATTTTTCCCAGGTTGATTTTAGCTGATATCTTCCTTACAGGGTTTTCTTTTTTGACTAGTTTGTGTGTTTTTTGCTTTTATTTGTTGGAGATCTTTCTCTTTGGGTTATAGGTGAGGAATCTCTATATCAAGATGTGTGACAAGATGATCTTTTAGTCTTAATTTTTAAGTTTAACCAGTTAGAATTTTCTATATTTTGATTGGGTATATCAGTTTTTTGAGGTATGGTGTAAATCATTGCTTTTCCATATTGATAACATTTTTCATTATTTCAGTTAAATTCTTTAGCTCTTGGATGAATGTTTTTCATTCACAAAAATCATATTTCTCACTCTGTTGTTGGGTTTTGGTTGCATAATTCATTGTAATATTTTATCTTGTGTTTTCAGGAAAAGTTATATTTTTCTCATATATTTGATCTCAGTTATTTCTTTTTGCCAAGCTATACATAAATGTGAGTATGCAGGATGGTTCTCATTACAATTTATGCATTTTATGGTACCTTTGTACTCAGTTTCTTTATCTGTACCAGTGCATTTTGGATATACCTGAATTCCAGTACGTCTGTCTTTATGATGACCAAATCTTTGGCAGTTATGACATCATACAGTCTGGAAATATAAGTTTCTACTTTTGTAATGATATAAGCTATTTTTATTTCATTTTTATTTAGATTTTGATTTTTAAGGAATTAAATGTTGACCATTGTAGCATTTTTTCAGTATACATTTTTTTTTTACTACTTGAATTATTATTGCATTGTTTAATGTTTTTTTAACTGTGATAGGAGTAATTTGAGAGTATATTATTTTTTCTATTATAATTAGTGATAGTTTTGTAATAAAAGTATATTCAAGTGACTACATTATTATATACTGAAGGAAGTAACTTGATTCAAATAGGTGTCTTCATTTTCTTTGTTGCTATATATATATATATATATATTTTTTTTTTCTCATCATCCTTGCTCCTCACTCTCCTTGGTTGGAAGGCAGCTGTGGAGTGGAATCCATTCACCCAAGCATCCCAGGGATGCAAAAAATGGTATACTTGGGCTAAGTATTTATATGTAGTCATCAATAATTTTTCATTCATCTACCCTTGTGAAGCTGAATATAAGTTTTAATTTTTGATGATACATTTTTGTTGTAACCTGATTGACACTAGCTTCTACTACCAATTTGATTAATGGTTAGTGTGTGCATGATTTTTTTTTTTTTGAGAAGATTGGAATGGTACAAGTGCTTAACATGACTAGCTGATTAATCAGATTGGGCTTCTCTGACTTGCCCTTATTGGCTTAGAAACACAAAGTAGTGTATTGGAATTCAAAAGCACTCTACTTAACGCCTGAAACTTTCAACTACCAGGATTCTGTCCTCAGGCATCCTGAGTCCCCACCCAATGCAAACAGGTGGCTTCATTGAAGGGTGGTCTTAATCCTCTTCAGAGGTGCAATCAGTGTATTCTGAAGCCCTGGCTGACAGGGCTTACAAATGGAAGACGAGAGAGAGAAATGGAGAGCAAGGTGGGTAGAGAGAAATGGCAAGCAAATGAAGGGAGAGAGAGAAATTGTGAGAAAAGGGACGAGACAGAGAGAAATTGTAACCTAAGAGAAGAGAGAGCGAGAAAGAGAAATCTTGAACCAAGGGAAGAGAGAGAGAGAAAAATTGTGAGCAAAGGGATGAGAGAGAGAGAGAGAGAGTGAGAAATCATGTACATAATCAGAAATGAAGAGAACAAAAATGATGATGACAATTTTACTTAATACTACTCACACAGGCACTAGCAATAAACACATGACTGTAACTTCTACCCTCATAACAGATATCAAAAACTGAAAATAAAATAAAAAATATTGTGAAATAGGCAGACAGGTAGACTTGTGCTCAGACACTGAATAATTGGATGAAGAAATCAGTTAGTCAGTTAAAGGCTACATGTGATACATGCTTGGGTGATTATGTCTTAAAAAACAAAAGCTTGTCTGACTGGGCAGAATATTTTTGCACAGGTTGCCATTACTTTCTGTGTTAGACTGGTTGCCAACCAAGGCTATAGAACCAATGTCTTGCTATTTAACCCATAGATGAAGGAAGAAGCAATGGATTAATACCTTTCCCAAGGGTATTTGTGTGGGAGTGAGTTCAATGAATTCAACTGGAATTCGAACTTAGCTCTCCGATTTCTCATTCTGAGCTGATATCCATTGCACTACAACACCCCTCTCCGACTATGACAAAAACAATCCCTAAAAGAAAGCAAATAATAGTGGCTAGCGGAAACAATCAAATATCTAACAGTAATAAAATTGAGAAAACTTAATTGTTTATGTTTCAAATGAGTTTTATTGGCACCACCTGGTATTCAAACATAATTATACCTCCAGCATTGGCTGTACACAATATTGCTTAATTCTAGTGACAAGGTTTTCATTATTATCCATTATTATTAAGCTTTTATTTACAATATTTAATAAACTGAAACAATTATCAGTTTTATGACAAATGATCTGTAAATTTTGTACACACGTTATATTAAAACTATTCAAGTTACACAAACATTTTTTTTTTCCTTTTCTTCAGGCATAGCCCAGTTTGTAACTGGAGTTCGGGAAGAACATATTTCACTCATGTTTAGGGAACCATGTGAATGTCAAGCCAAATTTATCCACACTGACATACCAGAGTCTCTGATCTATGGACTTATATGCACTCATTTAATGAGGGTGTGTATGCAATTTATCAACAGGAGCTTAAAAAACATAACATTATAGTCATGCAGTGTCAATATTGTATTTACTCTCAACATATATGTTTAAACAACATTTTGCTCACATATAGATTATGATTGTAAATATATGAAAGATGTATTTTTGTTCCCAAACTGTTTTTATAAATAACATTTATAACATGTATATGCCTGTGTATATATTAATATTATCAGAAAGTAACCATGTTTTACCAGAAAGGATATAAAAATCTAACTAAATTTTATTTAAATATTATGAAAAATGCAATCACCTTCATTATCAAGAAGTTCAGCCCAATGGGAAGGCAAATTTTCAATTCTATGTTTGAAGAAATCTGCTTTTCACGAAAATAATGTATAAAAAACTGTTTTCAATGTCTTTGAATGTTCTGCCATTTATGAAATGTTATAGAGATAAAAACAAATAAAAATCTGTAGATGTTATGTCTGATGAGTATGGAAGATGTACAAGAACCTCCTATTTTAACAAGCTATTTTTTCTTGGGATTTTTATTTTTAGAATATTCCCTTCCATTGTCATACTGAAAAATAACACCTTTTCTGTTTATTAAAATAGGAACCTTTATGTCAAACTTCATTTATTTAATGAAGATGCTGGCAATAAGCATGTGTAATGATAGTCCTTCCATTTTCCAATAATTTTCCATAATAGATAACACCTTTCATATTTGACCTATTAGCAAGGACTTCTGTACATGGATTTTTGTGATGGCACTAGTTTCTCATTTTCAAATAACATTTTGGTGGGAGGGTCACCCTCATGCAAAACTTATTTTTTATCTCTTGGAACAATGAAATGCAAAAAATGAACGGTTGGTATTTTTTTTTTTTTTATAATCGTTTCACCCTGAGCAAGGCATTTCACTGCCACTATTGCGCAGGGAGTTACATAGAGTAGTGAGAAAGGATGGTTAGATATAGGAAAAGTCAGAAGGCGGGTGATAGATAGGTAAGGATACCGAGAATGAGGGTCGGGTAGATGGTGAGAGTGTTGGGAGAATAGATGTAAGTTAGTGTGATAGGAGGTGTCTATTGACCTTACATTTAAACTCCTGGAGATTGTAGCTGTTGGGAATTCCACAGGCAGGAAGCGCGAGAAAAGAAGCTGTTGGAGTAGAAATTACAGTTACATCTTATCTGTTTTACTGTAAAAGGGTGGGACCTAGTTACAAATCTAGTATCTCGTGTAAATTCATACCTAGGCGGCACCAATGATCTAAGTTCATCGGAACAGAAGCCATGAAGGTATTTGTAGAAGAGGCACAGGGAAGCCACATCACGCAGGTGAGAGAGTAGTTGCAGCCGGTTTGCCAAGTCAGTATCGATCACGTTACAGATTCTCCGTTGTATTTTGTCACAAAGCCCAAGGAGAGTAGCTGGGGCACCTGACCAGATGTGGCAGCAGTACTCAATACACGGGCAGATGGTAGATTTATATATGTACAGGATAGATTCAGGCGGGAAAAACTTCCGGGCCCTGCCCAGAGAACTGACTTTCATAGTGGCGGATTTGGCAATGGATTCGATATAGTCATTCCATTTGAGGTCCGTCGAGAGTGTAAGGCCAAGGAGGCGCAGTGTTTTACTCTCTGGGAGGCAAGCCTGTTCCATGCTAATGGGAGGTAGATGCGATTGTCTGTGGTGGTTAGTTGATAGCAGCTTCGTGTGTTCAGTTCTCAAGCAAAAGTTCATAAGAATTCTAAATTTCCTGAAATAAACTATAAACAGGACACTGTTGGATAAAATAGATGATAAATTAATTCTAGATGCTGTTCCCTACCATACAACTTTGGTTGATTAACTAATAGTTCAAAGCATAATTGCTTCCCAAAAGCCCTGATATATTATGTCTATATATCTATACATAATATGAAAATGTGCTGAAACGTTTTTAAACTGACCCACTTCTCAAAATTTGATCAAACATCAGGCTTTCATTTTTTTTCAAGCTAAGAACTGTGTGTATACAAATCCAAAACATACATTTCATCCCAATATATCCATACGTATACATAATAGAACTAAGTACACACCAACAAATAGTAGATGAATAGGAGATACAAGATAAGCATTTCCCCAAATTGTGAAAACATTTAATTCAAGAGACCTTTGTGTAGACTGTTCAGGACACGCAAAATAGTTTCTGGTTACAATTCACATTTCAAAATGAACCACATTGTAGGCCTGAATTACATTTAAGAGGCATTTATTTTGGTTAACACTTAAATGTTAACAAGCTTTAGGAAAAGTAACTGGGAGGAAAGCCCTTGTATTTATAAAAATAAAAAATAAATAAATAAAAATATTACCAAGCTGTGCAACAAGAGAAAACACCCCAGTAATTTGCTTTCACTAACTTGGGTAACTTGTTTGTATTAGGGGTGGATCTCACAGCCTATCTGTTTGTGACATTAGTTTCTCAACTTGAAATGTTTATATGAATATAGTTAGCAAATCTTTTCAGATGTGAAATAAGAACTTAGTTGTCAGTTACAATTAATCAGCTAATAGCTTAATTAATCAAAGCATTGGTTCATGAATTTGGTGACATGGTAATTGTAAGTTCAATCCATGGTCTTGGTAAAACAGACTCAGTAGAAACAAAGCTAGCAATAGATTTTTTTAGAAAACATGAGCACTGCAGAGATCTATTACTAAATAAGTTTAAATGCACTTCTATTTGCTGTAATACATCTGGCCACAATTTCAACTGTAGAAAATGTCAGTCTGATTAAAGGAGAGAAAAAATTTGCTAAGAAGAAAATATATTGAAAGTGCACTGATGTCACTATTCTCTACAGTCAACGTTATAAAATATCCCACATCGTCCAAAAACAAATTTGTAGCACAATACAGAATACTGACTAATATGGGAAAAACAGATATGCTTGAAGTGGGCTAAATTTGAAATCCAGCAGACATTATTGACTTCAGTAACATCAACTCTCTGAAAAAGTCAATAAGGATCATTATTACCTCTTATCCATATTCCAACATCCTTTTCTCACACACAGGTTTGTCTCATTCTAGACTAAGGATTCCTACTACAAGGAACAAAATGCATAGCCGAAAAGATTTTCATATCTTATCACGACATACATTCATGTAATCTCACATAAAAATAAAATCATACACAAGGTCTGCCCAGAAAATCTCAAATGCTAGTTATACATTGTTGACATAACTTGCCAAATGATGAGAGGGAATCTTACAATGCATATATAAACTGATACACTCCTGTGGATTTATTCAGTTGGCATGAAATGTTATTGAGTGAGCTTGTGTACTGCATGACTGTAACATCCATCAAAACAAACATCTGACAATTTTTCATATCTCAGTCAAGGATTTTTGGTAAAACATTGTCTTATCTGTTGGACCCTATTGCAGTTCAGATTAAGCTCCTTGCAATTTCTAACTTCAGACTGTAAATGAGAAGAAGAAAAGTATGATGTGACAGATGATAGCAATCCCTAGAAAATGACATTGTAGACAATTTCAATAAGTGAAAAGGATAGCAGGACAAGTATGTGCAAGCTGTGATGAGCACTGAAGCAACATTACCCTGGGGCTTTTTTTTCCCCCCACTAATATTAAATGGCTGGATACTTTCTAGACAGACCTTGTACACCCAATAAAACAAATTTATAGATATCTAAACATTTACATATATTCAAGCAAACATATTAGGTTTCCTCTATTTATGGTTAGTCCCAATGTCAGTATAGAGAATCAATGGTGGGAGGTAGAAGGAAAGAAAGCTGAAAGAATATTTTCCCTTCTAAATGTGATTATTTATGCCTTTGAAAGACCAAAAGATATTAAGAAGCTATAATGGTCTGCTGATAATTCAACTGACAACAAATGATTTATTACTTATTGCTTGTGTACAATGAATACTCATTGCTGACCAAATAGATTTTAAATTGAGATTAACTATTCTATTATCAAAAGTGTTTTTTTTTAATTATTTGTTGTCAAAACAGGTCAGGTCAGATGATGTCTGCTACTGGTACCATGTATAACCCAGTACTACCTGTCACAGATTGGGTTGTTGGCAACTAGGTGCAAGCTTAGTGAGAAGGGTACTATAGTCACCATGCAGGACCAAAAACAAGACCTGTCAAAGGGCAGAAGAACTCCTATGAGCCAACTGCCACCTACACAACCAGACCAGTTATGATTTAAATAGTTTCCGCCAACTTGCATTGCTAAGTGTGGTGAGTAAAACAAATTCCCTGAAAACGTTGGACATGAAAACAGTGGAAGTCATCCAGGGAAGGATTTCTCAAAAAATGAGAGTAAAAAAACAAAAAACAAAAAAAAAAAAAACAATTCCAGACCAGATTCAGTTGTCAAAACCCTAAGATATTTATTTCAACTATTCAGCCCCCCTGTACAAACTACCCCCAAAACACCCAACTCTGGGAGCAGGCCTGTTTGGGGACCCCAGGGAGTGCTTTGTGACTCTAGCTAACTTATCAACATTTGTTTTATTCTACCTACATTTATAGATTTTAATGTCATTGTGTTTTTTTTCATCCAGCTCTTGTGACTGTCTTGATCATGCAAAGTCTATAAATATATATATATAAAATTCACTATTTTTTATCCATAAATGTTGAATGTGTTAAAATTATTTAAACTTAAGAAAAATCTCAAGTTGATGTTAAACATTGCCACAAAACATTGATTTATTTAAGGAATGATTAATGATGTCTAATTTGTATTTAGATACATTGTATTTAAAATTTCTCTAGTTGAATCATTCACTTATATTGCATATAATTCATTATTGTACATAATTAGTTTACAAAAAAATTGTGTTTTATATGAATACCACCTTCTGAAAATTAAGATGTAGAGAGAACACAAGGCTCTTGTACCTGCCCTGCAACTGTTGATTTATAAATAAAATTCAATTTAGATAAGAAATTTCCTCAAGTGTAACACTACATTTACAACCTGTAAAATGTAAATGGTCATAAAATGGTTTAGTTCATCAAAATGAATAAAAACAGAAACTTTGTATTATTTGGTAATAATAGAAGGGAGATTACTTGTCTACTACCAAAGTGTATTGCATTCAGTTACTCAATGATTTTATCAGAAATGTAATAGCAATTCAACATAACATATTTGATGACATAAAAAACCATCTCCTTATGTATCTTTAATATTACAATACTTAGCCTATGGTATTTGTGCAAAGCAAATATAAAACTGAAAAGACAAAAAAGATGGGGTCTTATATGCTATTAAATATGGTATAGCATTGACCCAAATGGTTTTACAGAAATAATTTTACATAGCTACTGTTCAAAATACAATAAGGATATAATCTGTTTTAAAAGTTTAAAATATAAAACAAGTTTTTTTCATTAAAAAAACCAATGATTGTCTTGTTGAAGTCAAAGTAAATAAATATAAAAACTATATGACCAAGATATACAGTAGATATTTAACCAGTTCATCTTAATCCACTTGTGTGTGTGTGTGTATGTGTGTGTGAAAGAAAGAGGAATATTTTGCCAGTCATCTGGGTGGAATAGGTATACTTGCCTTGATAAACAATATTAAGAATGATCACTTTAACCTTAGTTGAAACAATAATCACTGGCCAATGTAAGAAATAAACAAGCCCAGCCACCAACCAGAGTCCTGATCAAACTGCTGTAAGTTGCAAAGTTACAGACCATGTATTAATAAATGGCAAAAACAAAGTTGATTATATACAAAGTGAAGCCTCAGTGAATGCAGTAATTCATGACAAGTAAGAGTACAATTATCAGCAAGCTGGTTAGGTTTAAGGCTCCAAGAGCTCTATGAGCTCAGTGGATTAAAGTGTTGGTTTGTGGATTTGATGGCATAGTAATTGAGAGTTCAATCCATAGCTTGGCAGTATGTACTTGAACTCAGTAGAAATGAGGTAAACAATAACTAAGCAGTACTAAATAAAACTGAGATATCTCTGGACAAAGACAACGGAATGAGAACAATTTATTTGTAGATTAAATAAAGCATTCAGTTTGACACTGCCTGAAAGTTAGATAGATGAACACACATTTGAGAGCACAATATTCCATATATAGTGATAATGCTTTACCTCAGAAATTCAGAGCAAAAATGAATTTTTTTCTATTTTACCCACTGAATTGATAGTGCATGTATTTCTTTAATGTGTATTTTCTCTTTTTAAGTCGTACAGGTACAGACAATTTCAACACAAATTCTAAGTTTGTTCACTAATGCTTATCAATTATCTTTGACAAAGTACAAATAATTAATTTAAAACTTAAACAATCATTTCAGAGAAGGACCGATACAAACTTAACCGTCTCCAAATATTGTAAATATTCGCTTAACTACCTCATCTTTTGTTCCAAATTCAAATTTGTACTGTATACAAGTTCTCACAACCAACATTAAGGTCACTATATAGATTTTTCTTGTTTCTACTGTAGATATACTATTTTTGGAAGTTATCAGTAAATGATGTTTGTAGTTAAAAAAGAAAATATTGAAAAGAACTTTTTGGTCACCTAATAAATTCACAAGTAGTTTGAAAATTAATATTTTCTACTTGGAATGTTTACTACATTATACAGATATTAAAGATCATGAAAGAGAAACTGTTTTTCATGTATTTTTCTTTGAATAGAAAATATATATTTCCTCTTATTTGTCAACAAAGAAAATATTACTCTATGAGTATTTCTGAAGGATATTTTGGATTTTATATGTAAGCCATATATTAATGAGAAATTGTTTTTCAGATAATTGTAATGTATTAAAAAGCAAACTAACCTTCAGATGAAACCAAGCCAATGCTTTATATCATAACACATTGGTTTGGAAAAAGAAACTTACAAAATGAATGACATTTTTTTTTCATTTTTTAACAGTGTGATCAAAAAGCAATTTTTTCATTTCCAAGGCACTATTGCTAGTCATAAAATATCATCTACTTACTTTCTTTACACTTAAAAAAAAAAAAAATTAATGTCCAAGGAATTTCTCTAGAAACAATTCTGAGAATCAAAATTGATGCAGGATGTTTATTTTTTTTTAATATCAAAAGTGGGAAATTATATTGGCTGAGTTGACAGTTCTGTTCAGATCAACACATATTCATAAGGGAGAAAGATATTTGTTTACATGGTTCACTTCCCATGAGCTGAACAGCAAGTCTGACTTGCAATGACCATTCATAAGCCTCATTAGAGTTGGCAGACATTTTAGTTCCACAATCATCAAATCAAGTGGAATAACTTCAATACAAAAACAATATATGATATTGGCTGAGATTTTTGTTGAAAATCTATGAGATATATATAAAAAAAATTCTGATCAAGTTTTACTTATACATGATAGATACATGCATATGTACATATACTTCCCTTCTGAAGTGCTTTATGAAATAGTTCAAGTGTTGAAACATTGGAATAGACAAAAAGCTTGGAGGTTAAAAGTTTTATATTTGCCAGAAAATGAGAAATATGCACATAAAAACAAACAAAAATATTGCTGCTATATTTATAATATTCTAAATATAAAATTGAGTATCTTGTCCCTTGAAACACTTGAAGATTGTGAGACCACCATATAACAAACTGAGTGACCACATGAAGCTAATTTGCAGGAAAGCAGCAATATTTAAATATTGTTATATATATATATATATCATTTACATAATTTCGTCATTAAACAGCCAATATACTGATGTAATGAATATGGATACACCTTGTTTCTTCCTCACTGAAATGTGATTGGCTGGTATCAGCCATAAATACAGACAAAGGCAAGGGCGTCCAGAGTGAGCGAATTACATCGAGAGATATATCACCAGAGATCTACTATGCCTACGTCTCAAAACACTGCATATAACAAATATGACTATTATGACTATGGACTAGATTGTTCTACCAGATTACATTTGTCTTAATCACTTAACCTCATATTGATATATATCCCATTCCGGAACATATCATATACTAAAATATTTATAAATAAATTCAATACTATATCAGTCAGTTAAGTGTCATATGTGATATGTGATACAAGCTTGGTCAATTATGTCTTAAAAAAAAAAAAAAAAAAAAAAAAAAAAAATGACTGACTGGGCAGAATATTTTCCCACAGTAGGTTGCCATTACTTTCTGCAGTAGACTGGTTGCCAACCAAAGCTATAGAACTCAATATATCCATTTCACTACAATACACATCCCAATAATATATGTAGAGACAAAATTAAAAACAAACTATCAAATTTAATTTTATGTAGCAGGCAAAAATTCATTGGATGAACTGAACCTATTAAAAATCCTTAAAGTTTTCAGTTCCAACCATCGAGACCCAAGCCCTGTTTTGGATTAAAATTTGTTACTAGGACTGCAAAACAAAAAATAAAAGAGTACTTAACAAGAGCAAGTCCACAATACCCCCGCTAATCAACAAATTTGAGGTCCTCACCTCCCCAGCAGATAAGGCTGAATGCTTTGCTCGCAGATTCTCGAACAATTCGAGTCTGGACTCATCTGGAGTTTTTACACCCGACTTCTCACCTAGAACCGAGGCACAACTGAATGATGCCCACATTACACCTTCACTTGTCTCTAAGATAATCTTAAAACTTGACTCTCACAAAGCGAGCGGTGGGGACGGAATCCCAACCATAGTCTTAAAGAAATGTGCCCCTGAACTCTCCTCAGTCCGTTCTAAGCTCTACAACCTCTGCCTATCTGCTTCTTGCTTTCCTGCCTGTTGGAAATCTTCCTCTGTAGTTCCTATATTTAAAAACACTGGAGAACCCTCTGACCCTGCAAATTACCGCCCTATCAGCCTTCTTCCGATCTTTGGCAAAGTGTTCGAAGCCATTATCAACGCTGAGGTTGAATTAACCAAATCAGGTCATTCTTCTCTAACTGCACAATGAAGGTGGTATTAAACGGACATACCTCTCAGAACTACCATACAAATGCAGGTGTCCCCCAAGGCTCCATCTTAGGTCCTACACTCTTCCTGATTTACATTAATGATCTCCCTGATTCCATAAGAGCCCAAATAGGTTTGTACGCCAATGGCACCACAATTTACTCTCGCCTCCTACAAAAATCTGGTGTAGGCATCAAAGCTAACCTCGCAGCCGAGATTGAAAATGACCTCCAATCCATATTGGACTGGGGTAAGAAATGGCTAGTAAATTTTAATGCTTCTAAAACGAAGCTACTCTCAATTAACCATCATCGACAATCTCACCTACCTCCTATTAGCATGGACCAGGCTTGCCTCCCAGAGAGTAAAACACTACGCCTCCTTGGTCTCACACTTTCAGCGGACCTCAAATGGAATGACTATATCGAATCCATTGCTAAATCCGCTGCTATGAAAGTCGGTTCTCTGTGTAGGGCCCAGAAGTTTTTTCCATCTGAATCTATCCTGCACATTTATAAATCTACCATCTGCCCGTGCATTGAATACTGCTGCCATATCTGGTCGGGTGCCCCTGCTGCTCTCCTCGGGCTTCTCGATAATGTTCAGAGGAGGGTCTGTAATGTGATAGATACCGACTTGGCAGACCGCCTGCAGTCTCTCTCCCACCGGCGCGACGTGGCTTCCCTGTGTTTCTTCTATAAATACTTTCACAGCTTCTGCTCCGATGAACTTAGATCACTGGTGCCCCCTAAATACGAATTTGAACGAGATACTAGATTAGCAACTAGATCCCACCCTTTTACAGTGAAACCGATAAAATGCAACCGTAACTTCTACTCCAACAGTTTCTTTCCTCGCACTTCCCGACTGTGGAATTCTCTTTCACACGATTGCTTCCCCGACGGCTACAATCTCCAGGAGTTTAAATGTAAGGTCAATAGAGACCTCCTAACACACTAACCTGCTCCCATTCTATCAAACATTCTTCCCATCTGCCCAACCCTCATCCTCGCTATCCTTACTCATCTGTCAACTTCCTCCTGACATTCCCTATATCTAACCACTCCTTCTCTTTACCTTCCCCTATGTAGCCCCACACACAATAGTGGCAGTGGAATGCCTTGCTTGGGGTGAGATGATTAAAAAAAAAAAAAAAATTACCAATACTGTTATTCAAAATTACAATAACGTGGATTTCCCTAAAGGATTCATACAAGGCATCAACTAAAAAAAAGACAATGAAGAAACTGCTTCACAGAGAAACTTGGTAAACAAAATTATTATCTATCTTACACTGTGTTCAGTTCATAAGTATAATAGCTTTATTTAATTTCCCCCTGGTTGTATGCTGCTCTATAGTACCTTCTTTTTTCCACTTTTCAAACATCATTTGGAGAAGTTCTAAGTGGAAAACTGTGCCATTGTTCATTATCATCTCCTCTATTGGACCTTGTTCAAGACTGACCCTCTCCAGTTCTTCTGCCACCCTAGTGCTGTTTCCACATGCAACTCCCTCCATATCACCAGTCGCCCAGGTCCATCGTCAATCATCAACAAGTATGCACCCTCGCAATATGTGTTCATAAAAAGTATGACGTTTCTGCAGCTAATCTTGTCCAAATGTCTGTTGTTCCAATCTTACCAGGATTGTGCTCATTCAGGACAGTGTCAATCAATTGACATCTGATGAAGTTCCCTTGAACTTCCTCCCTTTTTACAAGGGAGTCAACTTTTCACAGCAAATATAGTTCCGGCCAATCCTATTTGATGTTTACCATGCAACTTTTCTAGTTCTCTGATCCCTAGACAGCATACTGGAGATTATTCCTCCTCATTGACAAGCAACCACTTTTTGTTTACTTGAGATAGTGCATCTGTCTTATTTCTATCCAAAGGTACAAATTCTACTTTCAATTGTAATCCAAATTCAGTTATCAATTTTTCCAATATTCATAATCTCTACTTTACTACCATTTCTCCAGCATATTTTGTCCTTATTCACCTGCTCTCCTCTAAAGTAGAAATCACTATGGGTGAATCAGTTCTTACTTCCACCTCTCTTAACCTCTTAAATTAATGCTTTTTAGCACAGCATCTAATTCAGGCACATTGATGTGGTTATAGTCGTCCATTTTTTTTCTCAGCTATGCTGCATCTTCTGTGACCAAACTGTCAATCTCTATGATTATGCCTAGAGCAATACTGCTAGCATTGCACTATACTATGCCTGTTTTTTGTTTTAGGAATGTACCAAGTCCTGATCACAGTTCTACTTTCTTTACCTCTGCTAAGATCTCCTGCTTTACAGTGACAGTTTCATCATCGACTTTACATTCCCAGTCGATCCTGATTGCTCTTTTAATGCTGCTGCATGTCAGTCACTGCCATCTGACAACAGAGTAGAGCTCCAACAGCTTTCCACAGAATGAGAACAATCGCCGCCTACTCATTTCTCCTGTCACTTGTGGGACCTCGTTGCTCCTTCCAAACACCAGTTCACCCACTTTTCCTTTCTTCTGCTTAAGGCCCAGCACTGCCTCTCCTAAGGATTCTGGTGACTTTGCTGTCAATCTGGACTTCTTAAGATGATCCACCACTTCCTCCACCAATACCTATGTTACATTTATCATGATGTCATCAATGAAGAAACCACTTCTTCTGCCACCATAGTTTCTTTTATCTTATTGTCCTTCATTAGTACTTTTTAGGACTGCCACTATAATTTTTGGTGCAGCATTGAGTCTAAACCCCAATTGAATCAAGTAGTAGGTTTTCTGCTTATAGTACACCAGCTGGTATTACCATAGTTTTTTCAAGATATGTAAGTGCAGTTAGGCTGACTTAAGGCCCATGAACATAGTTCTTCCTGCCAACTGCTTCCACTTTCCCATCTTTTTATCACAAAAATTGATTATGTTGTTCCCAGTATACCAATCTACATAACAGTTCAATTCTTAAAAGTTTAATACCTTTCCTTTTGTAGCTTAGACTAGTGCCATCAATGGTCACTTCTTTTACTTCAGCCTTCCATGGCAAGAGAATACCCTTCGTAATCCACCTTTCCAAACTCTTTTCTTCTTTCAAGAAGTTCTTGTACTCCATTTTGTTTTTTTAATATTAGAGACTCTTCTATTTAATTCCATTCCCCAGTCCATTTCTTTCCATCAAACTCTATAATGAAGTCCTTGTTTACAGTTTTGCAAGAGTTTGAAACTTGGATAACTATGGCACAGTGTACCTCTCAAAATTTTACCTCACCATTGTTTTTTTTTTTTTTTACAGTTACACCTCCCAGTTTATTAATCATATCAATTCCAACAATTTTGATCCCGTCAATGATGTGATCAATGATAATTGCCTTTATTTTTATCCTCTCTCCACCGACTGTTATCTCTACCTGCCAGATTCCTTTACATTTTACCTCCCTTCTGGCAACTGTTTTTACAGTACCACTCTAACTCTATTCGCTCATGAGCTTGGGAACAAGTGGGTGTACACCTGGTATCAACAAAAGCTACCACCCACTGACACTTTTATGATTGCAGGGTTCATACAGATTTTCAATGTCCATTTTCAAGGACCTTTCAAGGCAAAATTTGATATACAAACAATGATATAATAAACAAAAAAAAAATTAGTAATTGACAACAGGAAAAGTCACTTTCATTTATCTCTCATGAAGTAGTTTTTAAAGGACACAATTATTTATACAAAGTTCACACAAAGTTCTCTACAGTAACATGCAACAAAACTGGTCAACTATTTACAGCTTAAGCTCACTACTACACTACTGTCTACTTTGTCATTCACTGATTTTGAATCATTTTCAGTTCTTGTTTTGCTTGAAGCTTTTCTTTGAGCTTAGCCAGTTCATTTTTTTTTCCCACAAGCTGACTTTCTGAAAGTATTTGACTTTGTCAGCAAAGTCAAGTTACCAGAATTCTCTGCTTTCAGAGCAAAGGTCATCTGCTGATGAAGTCAATGATATGATATCATTTCCCAATCTCACTTTCTTATTATTTAATTCTTCTAACTGAGTTTTTGTCTGTCTGTCGCTCTTCTCTTTGCTTTTCCAGGTACATTTCATACCTCTGTCTGGCCAGAGAGCATGAAACAATGAGGGAGTTGGTTATTGGGACTTGACGCACCCCTCCTGCTGCCTTGACCTGGTCACAGATGATCCTCTGTGCCACTAGAGTCTCATCTTTCATGTTCTCCACCTCTATTTCCTTGTTCACTGAGAATCCTCTCTCAACACTGGTCTTGTTTTATGTACTGTTACTGTTTGTCATAATGACAAATTGACATTATAAGCATTTGAAAAAATTTTAAATTAGCTTACCTAGAAACTGTGATCCAAAGTAGGTAGTCACAACTTTGTTTTCTGGAGTCCAATATCTCACGTGGATATCCATTTATTTTTCTGGCTCTTTTTATTCAAACTTTCATCGAACAACACACAGTATTTTCCTTTTATCTGACCCTTTAATGTTTCAAAAAAATAGGGTGCAATTCCAAACACACACAAATATGCCATTTTCCTTTCCCCACATACAAACTTACTAGCAACTGCACTGTCAGTGAACATCAACTGAAATATAAGTCCAACACGTTCATTTGACCGATACGATGCATGGTCACTTAGAGTTTTCAATGTCCACAAAATCTCTGCTTGAAGCATGTCATTCTTTGAAGTGAAATCTAAAACAGACTTTGGCTTGTAGCTCGTATCTGAAGTTTCAGTTCGTGGAAGGGCTGAAATGGTTGTCAGTTGAATCTGATGGTTTCACAACAAAATTGTAACTTGTCAAGTTGAGTGCCAATCCCTGACATGTGTGTTCATTTGCTTTGTATTTAGTGCCAGCCATGTGCGATTTCAATGCACTTCCACCCATTTTGCTCAAAACAAATGTCTTTTGACATACACAACAATATGCCTGCTGACAATCATATTTACATTCCCTGACCCCCTTATATTTGGCCAACCAAGAGTGATTAAATATTGTTTTCCCCATTGTGGATTGATACACTGCGTTTGTTTTACTTTTGAATTTCATTTCGGCTGCATCCGTAAAGCATATAAATAACATCGAGTAATTTCGTGATGAAGAGATGTAACTCTTGTATTGGCAATTACCGAAGAAAGTATTTATTTTGATTTTATTTTTAATATTTCGACATAAATCTTTACTGACACAAGCGATATGATTTTCAAGGCCTTTTCAAGATAAAGCTCAAAATTCAAGACCTTTTCAAGCCTGTGCAAACCCTGGATTGGTAGAGGTTGGTACTGTATCTTTGTTCTTCTTCTGGCACAGAAGCATCCCCTTTCTTATTTTCCTGAGCTGGAGAGCAATACCTTGCAATATGCCCCAATCTCTTGCAATTGTAGCACATTACTTTCAAACTCAGTGGCTCTTTACAATCTCTAATTGGGTGCAATCCCAACATCTATAGCACCTAACACTCGACATTTCCATATGACCTTTGATTTCTTTTGATCCTGCACTTTGGGAGCACAGAACAGTAGCAGCAATTGTACAAAGTTTTTTGCTAACCAAGAGACTTGCAATTGCTATCATTTTGCAGAAGTTCATCTCTTCTACACCAGAAATTTGTTGCAGTGCCACAGATATGTTGCCCATCATGAAAGCTAGTTTTGCTCTCTGATCCAATCCTCCCTCCCACCCACCCCAGATATCTTGCCAGTCCTGCCAACCTTTTGATATTATTGGTGTAGACGTTCATTAATTCCCCTGTGTTTTTCACTCTCAAGCTTTTCATAAGCTTCCAAGGGTTCTTCAGTGAATGCTTTCTTCAGTCTGATCTCTATCATGTCCTCGGCAAACTGGTCCTCATCATTCACAAGGGAGAGCGCAAGTGCATTTCCTTGCAGAAAAAGTGGAAAGAAACTAATAAGGTCTGGCACTTTTTGAAGTTTAGCAACCAATTTCACATTTATCTATGTGACAACATAATTTTTTAACGGTGATATCACATCTCTACACAGTCTTGCCATTTCAGACAACTTATAGTCAATATATAATGTCCTTCCTTACTCTAAAATCTCCTTTCTCTCTTGCAGCCTTTCACTTACAAAATGATCACACATAATCGCCTGACTTGTATTTTCAGGGTTTGCAAGGCAGGGTCTTTTCTGCACTACTTTCATGTATATTAAATATATAAACAAACAAAATAAACACATTAGTTTAAGTATGAAGTCAAGCCTAGAATTCAAATTTTCCAAATATATGAAACAAGCATATGTCTAAATACTTCCCAAAATTTGCCAAAACAGAGCATATTATGTTGAAAAAGAGCCCAAACTCAAACATTTTGATGCTAAAAGTTTTTATTAAGAGGGAAACCAAGGTATTTTTCATCATTTTTAATCCCTTCTAGCATGTTTGAAATTTCAGCTAAATATCTTGTTTTTCTTTTGTCAGTGAGTGGGCCAAAGATTAATATTAGAAATTTTAGCATCTCTTATTGGCATTAAAGATATTTTCGAAATTTTTGCAATGATCAAATAATTGTCGAATTTTAAATCATCAGTTTGTTTTGTCAAACAGCAACATCATTTACCAAAAATCTGCTTTGAATCACAAAATAAATAAAACAATGACATTTCATTAGAAAAGCTTTAATTGCTTTTATAAATAAGATATATGAAATACACTATTATCTTAAGATACATATTTTTTTTTACCAATAAATAAAAAATTTTTACAAGAATTTTTTAATTTTTAAAAAAAATTTAATTAGAATATTTTAAGTTAATTCAAGTTTTAAAATATTGTAAAATTCTGTATTAATTCCACTCTTTTAGAAGATATCATTAAGTAAAAACTATAATTACTAAAATGGAAAAGCTTAGTACAAATCATAAAACATCAATATTTTTAAAAGAATTTTTGAGTATGTGTATAAATGTCCTGATCTTTGTAGATACAGGTGACCATACACAACATTATCAGAAAATAAGAGCAATAACTATAGTAAATTTAAAGCCAACATTTCTAAAATTCAATAAAACAGTAGATTAAAGATTATATTTTCCTAAATTTTTAAAATTACTGAGTTCTTAAAAGCTATATATAGAAGGTGTTCACATCATTAGTTTCAGTTATGTTTTACATACATAGAACCACACATTAGATCTGTCATCATGCAATCAACATGTCAACACCTTAAATAAACAACTACTGTTAGGTTAAAAAATGCATTTCTGTAAATAATAGTAGTTTCAAATCAGATTAATTATACTTTAAATCAGCTATTATTTCTCAAATAAAGTTTCAGAAAAGTATAATTTGGGAAAATTTTTTAATAAAGAAAATCAAATCACAAATGCAGGCTAAAAAAGTGGCACTAAAATCAAACTTTTTTTTTTAGAAATGGAAAATAAATAAATTTCTTCCAGGCAATTTAATTTTAGTCAATTAGTTATGAAATAGAGCAAAGTATTTTGCTTATTGGAAATATCAAATTTAATCTATTGACTTGAAATTGAAACTAAAAATAGCTTCAAGAAAGACACTTCACTTTTAAAAAAATCATTTTAAAACTTAGTTATCACAAATTAGTGGAGGTACTTTTAGATGTTCAATCCAAGGCCTACTCCTGTTGGGAAACAAGAAAGAGTATTAGCTGAATTGTTGGCCATTTTCAGGCATTTTTATGACTCCATTTCCTGTATTCAAACTAAGTAGATTCTGATAGATATATATTTTTTTAATGAACAATTGAAACTTGATCAACTTGTTGCTAGACTAATAAAATTATTAAACTCCTTTGTTGTCTGAAAGTACAAGTTAACTACAAAACATGAACTTCCTCGGATAGAAAAGATGTTTATAAATATCAAATGATAAAATTTTAAAAAAATAAAAAAAAAAACAAACATTAGGTACTTGTTTATTTCAAAAGAGGATTTGCTTTGTTCCTCATGCAATTGCTACTGAAGGTTATCATTCGGAGGAAAAAGAAGAAAAGTGGACAGATCTAGTGACCATTAAAATTCTTGTTGCTACACTTGAGCCACTTAGGCAACTGACTCATCTGGCCTGGATATATCATTGACCTCAGTCAACATTGCTAAGAAATCTTATAAGCATTTTCAGACTTTTATTTATGGGAAATGAAGTTTTGGACACAAGCTCAATTTTTTTTTCTGTAAAAAAACAAAATTATCAGATTTAAAATGCATTGTGAGTGTACATGCATTTTGATTGAAAAATGAACATTCACATTTGTCTTCATCTTAAATATACTAAGATTTGCCAAAATATAGAAATAAAGCAGTAAGTCCATAGCCTAATGGTCATAAAAAAAAAAATTATTTTTCCTTATCAATGCACTTAATACTTCATTGATTTCATAGATCAAGCATACAATGAAGAAGCCTGATAAAAATTCAGCTGAAAATTATCTGTTAAATTATGGACAGTAATCTACATGCCCCTCCCTCAATTTTTAAAATGACATGTCCGTTCTAGAAATCAGTAGTCATGGAACTCCAGATACCTTTTCTTTACTATTTATTAATTGCCATAAAAAGATAGTGTGAAGTAGTTTCCGATTGCTTTCTGTATGTTTTTTTAAAATTGTCCTAAACTGTCACCCAAAGCAAAAAAAATCTGACATGCTATTTAACCCATAACTATGAGAGAAAAGATGCATTTATATCTTTCCCAATGCTAAAGTGAATGCAAAAAACTAGGTTTGAATTTGAACTCTGCTTGCCATTTTCTGCTCCAATAACCATTACACTGCCTGCATATTCTCCATCCTTGTATATAAATGTATAAACAGGGAAAATTTTGGACTAAACTATTCTGAAATGCACTGTAGTATAAAGTTCAGCAATTTCTTTCAACCTAGAATTGTTATTTAGAGAGTCGAGTTCCAATTCCCATTGTGCTCATTATATTTGCTTACATTCAAATATCCTTGGGAAAGCTATGAATTAATCCTATCTCTCCCAAGTTTTGGGTTAATTAATAAGACTTTATCACTAAATCATTATTATCTTTAAGAAAAAAAAAAAAAAGAGAAGTATTTTCTTGCTTTAAATAACCTGCAAAGGATGGATAAACCACAGAAAATGAATCAATCAATCAACAATGGCAGCATAATCTATAAATTCATGCATATTGACAGATTTGTTAATATAGTTTAAGAAATATTTCAAAAATAAAATTTGCTTTTCTGGAACATTATTTGGAGAAAATTAACTGACTTAAACTTAATCTGAATTGAAACAATATTACATTTAAAATATAAGAAAAGCACTTTTTAAACATGGAGGTTTTTTTTCTGATGCGTTGAATGATTTGACAGCCTGATGCTTTGTAAATTTTAATATTTTATTTCTCATGTTTTTGGTATTTTCTTGGGGTTGGGTATTTTCATTTATGCTTTGGGAATTTTCTCATCATGTATCTTTTTTTTTTTTTTAGGCTAATTTTTGGTGGTACCTACCAAAATCTGACCAAATGATGTAATTCCATTTTTTAAATCTCTTCTTGGACAAGAAGACATATTTCAACACTTGATCTCAATAGTGTGTTTGAGATGAAGGAGGAAAGAAGAGAGAAAAGATTAAGATCACAATCATGTAGAGAGAATAAATTACAGATGCAAGAAATGTCTTTTTCTTTTTAATTGGCTGAATAGAGGAAGGAAGCAAGAAAAAAGCACTGGAGTTAACAAAAAGAAAATAAGCTAAATTTCAAGTGGTAAGAACAGAGTCAGTTTGTTCCAAACAAATGCTTGTTAAGCAAGCATATTTAGACAAATTGATATTATTATTATTACTATTATTATTATAATAAAAAATCTAAGCTGAGGTAGAGAAAACAGTAAACATCTGTAATTTGTAGTTTTTAAAGAGTAGCCAACATCTAACCAGATACTTTACAAACTGACAGTGAACTTCTTGATATTATTTTTTGATGTGAGGGATCGTTAAATGATTTAAAAAACACTTCTTCAATGAAAAAACACTTTTTCAGATTAATTTAGTGTCTTGATCTCCTATTAAACCATATTTACTATGAATGATTTGTGTCTTAGTATAAACATAAGTTGTTAAAGATCACATCATTATCATAGCAGACTGGGTTACCCAACCTTAAGATGTAACTAAGCTTCACCTGTTAGATTATGCACTGCTTTTATCAAAAACTGTCACCATGTTATGCACATTGGGCTGTTTTGCATGTGCCTTGTATACCCTTAGATTGAGTGTCATGATGGGTATTTGGGATTTGTACACTTGTATTCCATTATTAATTTGTTGGCATTTTACTCTCTCATACAAAATTTTTTCCTGGACCTTAATATTTCAATCAATTCATTCTTGCTTCTGTGGGAATTTTGTTGCTGATTTTTCTTTTGTGCTTAGTCATGCGGGGTTTGTTTTATTACCAAGTCTAGATATATCATCATTTTTCAGACTTTGCTAATTCATGTAAATTTGTTTGATAATCACTTCTAATTTCAGTTTTCAGATGAAAGAAAGTCAGTTCTTTAAGAAAACATTGTAAGTTTTTTTTGTTTTTTTTAAGCAAACATTTCAATATCAGGGTGTTATGCGTGACAAAGGTTTATAACTATTTTGAAAAATTGATGCATACATACACACACAAAGGAAATTACAGAGACATTAACAGTAACAATATAAATTGTTAAGATTGCAGCCATACAAAAAATCTTTTTAATCTAATTAATTTCAATAGAGAAGGCTTTTTTAAATACAAACAAAAAAAGAAAGAAACTTGTCAAGTTATCAGATCCCTTTCTACATGAAAGAAATCATTTTCAAATCTTCAAAATTATCTCGTGACTAAGATAATCAGATATTATTAATAAAATTCAGAATTATTATTTACATTGTTGTCATCTTTATTGACATATTTACGTTTTGGCTGTTGTATGCTTTGGCCTTCTACTAGGAATTTCAAAACAAACCCTTTATTTCAATCACTGAGGTATATCATGCTCTTTTATCTTTGTAGATATTGACAGATTTTCAGGCATAAAAAGAATATTCTACTTATGATATGTATATTACATTGCATTTTTCTTTTGGAGAAAGGAAAAACAAAAAACAAAAAAAAAGAAGATATAAATATCGGAACAGTGTTCTTAATGTATACAACACAGAACATACTTGTAGTCTAAAACTAATATTTCCATGAGATTTACTAAATTAAAGAACTGAAAACTTTCTCAAAGGAAATTCTTCCAATCCCGTAATGATTAAGAAAATTTTGAGGTTTTGTCAACCTATAAACACATACCTTAGAAAACAAAATCTTGTAATACCAAAATTGATGGTTTTTCTACATGTGAATAGAATTTAATATGTCTGGTACAGAAAGTTTAGAGTTAAAATAACATGTATGACCATGATTTTGCAAGATTATTTATTAAGACGCTAAAATGTACCATATACAGTGTGTGTGTGTGTGTGAGTATGTGTGAGTGAGAGAAAGAGAGAAAAAACAGGGGTGAAAGCTGTATATGTTTTGTTTACCGACAGACATTTTGTGAATTCTTAATCTTATTTTTCTTATAAATTGAATGCTTAACATTTGGGATTGAAGCTTAATAGAAAAATCAAAGATGTAAATCTCATATCAGTTTCAAACAAAATTTAATTTTTCTTTTGTACATTATACAGTCATTGATAAGTTTATAGAGTTCACAATTAACTAGCACAAGGTTGTGGACTATGATCTTCACTAAAGCCAAATAAAAAACAATATTTTGCACTATTCAATGTTAGTAACTAGCATGAACATTTTCTCATGCTTGTGGATTTTATGCTTTAAAAATCAATTGTATTGAATCTATTGCATCTGTTTTAAACTAACTCAATTTTGGTTCCAATTCTTGCCCTTCATTCAGTACTTTTGAAAGATGAGGAAAATTACAGCTGAACATAAATGTTTGTTGACAAAATATTTTTGCAACACTAACAAAACTATAAAAAAAATAAAATAAAATCAGTGGTTTTATTTCAGACAAAACCCACTTAAAATATTACAAACTAGAAGAATTTATTTCTTTTCTACATCATTGTATAGCACCCAAGATAAAATTTTGCAATGTCAATCAACCAATATTATTAACAAGTTTTTAAGAGTATTGTATTGCATAAAAAAAAATCTCATTATGTGTCTCTCAAAATTAAGGAAAAAAAATTTGGTTTATTGTCGGGTCCACATTCCTCCCCAATCTTTTAAACAAAAGTAAAGGTTTATCCCTTGTTTCCAGTTTAGGATTGGGTTTCTGGTTCCTTCTAAATTCTACTTCAACTCTATATTTCTAACATCGCTGTCTAAACCTTGAAATTTATACTATTATTGGTTTCCTAGTTCCTTCTAAATGTATTTTTCTCCCGTCTCTTTCACTTCCAGTAATTTCTTGTGTCTCAGTGATATTTTCACCTTATTTGGGGTGAACTAGTGATATTTTCACCTTATTTGGGGTGAACTGATTTAAAAAGAAAAAAGTGCTGAAAATTTCACATCTGATCAAACATTAGAATTTCTCTTGGAAAGCAGAGAGTTTTTCAGCACCTCCTTACACAACCATTTTGTTTTCTTAAATGAACTGCAGTAAGATCTTTCCTTAATTTTCATGCTTTTTTGTTCATCTTAAACAGCTTAGCTGCAGTTTTCTTTCAAGCATCCAAGTATTCACAAAACAACTGACATGATTCTATTTTCTCTTAATTCTACAATGTTCTGGAGACAATTCAATAACAAGAGTGACAAGGAGGAACAAAATGTATTTTTTAATATATTTTAGCTATGCAAAGATCCTCACATGGTTTACATATTATTAAAAAATAAAAATTACACTGTTTTGTATCAAGTTCTAGTAGTTTAAGCATCTGGTTTAAACTGTTTACTATCAAGAGGGTTTTAAACATTGTGTAACAGAATAGTTTCATTTTTTTCTAGATTTAGTCATAACTAATGGGACTCATTAACTCATTACTAGTTCTTCAAGTTATGCATCAAATTATCATATGACTAAATTAATATATTAAATAAATTTTGCACAAAACCTTTTTTATGTAGTATAAAAAAGTATTTTTCTAAAATCATTTGACGTGCAAATGGAATGTTATTTGCATTTATATTTCCATGGAGTACAAATAAAAATTTCCAATATCATGATATTGCACTTTTTTGTAACTTTACTCCCACAGGCCAGAAGCTGAAACCATTACTTTTACTTACCTTGGTTGCACAAATATTGAAGGAACAACAAATAGAAGATGTATACATATGCACCTTGAAAGACTTGCTAAAAGATAAGCATACATGATGAAAAAATGACCAAAACTTCAAAACAAAGTTTTATTGTAAAAATTTAGGATACTAGATACTTAGAAAAAATATTTATTCAATAAAGGTAGATACCTCCACTTTTTCACTAAAAAAGAACATACAATGATGAAAACAAAGCTTTATCATCATAATGTCTGTTATTAGGAGGAAAGACCAAAGTTTTTTTTTATTATTTTTATAAAATCATTTCTAGCACATTCTAAATTTTGGTTAAAATTTTTTTTTTTTTGCATTAGTGGTTGGCCAAAAATTACTTTGGAAATTTTAGTGTTTTTTCTGTTAAAGAAAAAAAAAGCATTGATTTGAAAGTTCTTGAAAAAAATAAAATAATTGTAAAAATAAAAAATGCAATAAAACTATGATATTAACTAAGAAAGTTTTTAATTGCTTTTATAAGACATATTGAGGACACTATTGTTTTAGGGAAAAAATTGAATATGTACAAGAATTGTTTTCATATTTTTAAAATTTATTAGAAAGTTTTTAATCTTTTAAAATTTTGTATTAATAATAATGATTTTAAGTCTAAAATTAAGTGTAAACTATATTTACTAATCATAAATCGTAAAGCTTAATACTAGTCTTCAAACTCCAAGATTTTTAAAAGAATTTTGAATTTTATTTTTATGTATATAAATGTACCCAAAGCATGGTAGACCATACACAACATTATCAGAAAATAAGAGTGATAAATATAGTAAATTTGAAGTCAACATTCTTAAAATTAAATTATGGAGAATATTTTCCAAAATTTATAAGATTACTGAGTACATAAAAATTATATAAAAAAGGCACTTATGTCACTTTTTTAATTATATTTTAGAAATAAAGTCTCTGTAGAACAACATTCTCTAATCACCTTGTTATCACTCACTAAACTTCAAAACATGGTTACTGTCAGGTAAAAACAACAGCTACTGCTTAGTTTAAAAATTAATTTCTGCATTATTTAAAACTTAAAATAAATAATATTTGTTTCAAACCAGATTAATTATACTTTAAATCAGCTAATCCTCTTCAAAGTTTTAGTAAAACATTTCGTATTTGCAAGATTTTTAAAACTGAGAACTGGCTTGTGTTTACAAAAAAAAACAAAAAAAAAAAACAAAATAAACTAATTAATGATTTTACTGAAATAAAATTAAAAAGAATATCCATTCCAATCAATATAATTTCTTACATGATTTACATTCTTCAGATTACTGTCCTCATCTTTATTGCCATGTTTATGATGTTTCAGCCTTTGTACGCTCTGGTTTCTTCAAATGCTAAAAATTTCAAACTGCTCTAACTATTATTTAATGTTCACTATGTTATACAGAGTAGTGCCTGGGAACTTGTTACTGAAGTTGTTTGGGTAACTTATTCCCAACACCAGTGTTCTTTCATATCTTGGCATGGCATGGCATGAAAATATAAATTTTCTCAATGAGATGAAAAGACGAGTCACTGTAGTACAAATTGATTGACCCTTTATATATATATAAAGGGTCAAAAAAAAAAAAATTAACCACATTCAATATATATTGAGAGTGAGGGGAAAATTTACTCGCCCCCAAATCATTTTACTTGACCGACTCCATTTTCTTACATAGTGTGAATCACTGACAGAAAACAAAGAATGAAATTTTAATTAAAATTTTGAACATGCTAGAAAGGATTTAAAAAATTAAAAAAAAAAAATCTTTCCTCTTAATAATAGCATAAATATTTTGATGATAAAACTTTGTTTTTATTAAGTTTGAGCCCTTTTAACATCATGATATACAGTTTTTTAGCAATTGAGTGGAGGTACCTACATAATTTCTTTCTTCTGTTTGACTACAACCTCCATCTCATAGATGATAAAAAATAACAAATTTGATTTTCTCAATGATTTTCTATAAAAAAAATGACTTGTATAATTTGTTTTTTGGTGCATGGTTGAAAGAAGTATGCATTTTTTTTTCTTTCTTTCAAATGTTTGTTTTTACTTTTCGTAAGCGAGGAGGAAATAAAGATGCTGAATCAAGAATAATATTTTTTCAATTGAGTTTTTACAAATCTGTGAGCGTCTTTAATCTGGGCGACAGAGACATTTTGGTTCCACTCTGGAAGCGTTAATTAAACAAATGTTTACACTGACTGGGACGATAAAAGTGAGACAGGAGTTTATCAATCTAAATTCCATTTGTCAGACCTTCTTTTGATGATTGCAAGATGTCACTGTCTTTTGTTTAACCACACATTTTGACATAAATCAGGCGCCATGCATAAGGCCAAAGAGTTCAATAATGTCATTCAATGTAGGTCATTCTAAATAAGTTGTGAATCTTCAATGGCATACTTTTGGGTTGTAAAAGGAATCAGATTTCCTTTTTCTATATTTGAAGGGACACGTTTCATTGAAAGATTTTTAATCGACCACGAGTGAGTAAAGCAATAAACTTTAATTGCCCAATTAAGTTTTTAATCAACTGAGTCGATTGGGTGAGTGAAATCTCAAAGGCTGTATACCTAAGAAAGGATATGACAAAACTAAAATCATTAAAATTTCAAAAAAATCTGATGAGTAGAAATCATTTTTTTAAACAACAGTCTATTTCATAGTAGCAGAAAACCACTATCAGTTTTTTCAACTTTTCATTTTTCTGAGAAATTCAGATGAGCATTGTAATATTATTTCCGATGTTGGCTGTTGTCATCAGAAACAGAATACAGTAATTATTTAAAATAAAAAAAGCTTTCTAGAAAAAAAAAAAAAGAATAAAAGATTTTTAGTGTATTACACACTAACTATTCTACCACATGCATAGATATAATTATAAAGAAAATACAAACATTTTTAAGTTAATATATATGACTAAATGTGTTTGTGTAGGGTTTTTTAGTATGAATTTTGCTATAAACATATACACAGTTTAGAATGCATATATTGAGATAAATATAAGTGAATGTATGAAGTTATTCCTCAAAGTTTTGTAAATCTAAGTTTATTTTCAAGTGCCTCTGTTGAGAGTGTGATAATACGAGATGCAGTGTATATTATTAAAGAAAAACAAATGACTATATGCATACAGATGCAAGTGCTCTTGCATATTTAACTACCCTTTAGAAGTGTAAGTATATATATTTCTAAAGAAGTAATGAATTTATTAATTAATTTGACAGATTTTATTACTTATCTACTTAAATATGGGTATCTACTAAAATAATGGTTTAAAGTGATAAAATCTATAAGATTAATGAATAGAAAAATTATTACTTCTTGAAAACTTGCTATGTTTACGTTTCAGATATACAACTGAGCTGATATGAAACTTTGAGAATCTGGGGAGGAGTTGTATTTATAAGGCACTATGTGGCTTTGTCTAATCAGCAACACACACTGTGACTGGCTCAGTTTAAAGCACATTGAATCTAAATGGTTTCTTCTGCAAATCCTGCCAGAGAGTGCATATTTTTCTTTAATAAGATTTCTAGAATATTTAGTGAAGAAAAAAAATTTATTATATATATATATATATATATATATATATATATATATATATATATATATAGTGTGTATTTTGGCAGCATTCTTTCATTAATGCAGGTTTCATTGAATAATATAGACAAGTTTTGTCTATTAATTTTGTGTAGGATCCAGTCGTACCGTCTAATATATTTGATGGTGATATCGTTGAAAGACAACAAAAAAATCGCAGTGATTGTTGATTTTTATCAGGTCTAAGCTTTCAGCTCACATAAGCCATTATCAAAGAATAAAGAGAATTAAATTGAAAATATGAGCCCATCCCTACTGTGGCGGATGGCCGAAGACAGTGACAAAATAGTGGCATTGTGGCGTTATTGGAAATATCAAAATTGATTGTATTCAAACCTGGTTTGAATACAATCAATTTTGATATTTCCAATAACGTACTCAAATGCCTGTAATCAGATCAGGGACCACAACTTTGTCACTGTCTTCGGCCATCCGCCACGGTAGGGATGGACTCATATTTTCAATTTAATTCTCTTTATTGTTAATAACTTAAATGTTCTATGTTTACTGTGTGTTAATTTTTATTCTTTGATAATGGCTTATGTGAGCCGAAAGCTTAGACCCGATAAAAAAAAAATCAACCATTACTGTGATTTTTTTGTTGTTTTTCAACGATATCACCAAGTATATCAGACGGTACAAACGGATCCTACACAAAATGAATAGACAAAACTTGTCTATATTATTCAATGAAACCTGCATTAATATATATATATATATATATATATATATATATGCATGTGTGTGAGAGAAAGAGAGAGAGATAGATAGATAGATAGACAGACAGACACACACACACATCACAACATAAAGAATGCAAAAAGTAAAAACTTTTACCAGGTAAGAAAATCGAATCCTGATGAATAGAGAGAGAAGCTAAATCAGGCCACAGATAGGACAGGAACAGTGTGGGTTCGTCAAAAACACTAGAACAAGGAACGCTATTTTTATGATTAGGATGCTCTCCGAAAGGGCAATACAAATGAAGAAGGACTTGTACCTATGCTTTATTGATTATGCGAAGGCATTTGACAAAATATGCCACAAAGAATTGATAGAGATGCTCAGCAGCCTCAACATTTTTGGGAAAGACATCTGAATAATTAAGAATCTCTACTGGCAGCAAACTCAAATATTTTGAGAACCCTAAATTCTATGCCAGGATTTGTAATCGAAGGACACAATTTGAACAACATAAGATACGCAGATGATACAGTGCCGATTGCAGACACGGAAAGGAAACTACAAGACCTCCTACAAAAGGTAGCTGAAGAGAGTGACAAAAGAGGACTACAAATAAACCGCAAGAAAACTGAATGCATGGTCATCAGCAAAAAGAGCAACCCAAAATGCCAAATACAGATGAGGGATACTAGAATCAAGCAAGTACAAAAATTTAAATACCTAGGAAGTATTCTAACAGGAGATGGAAAGTATGACACAGAGATCCGAAGGTAAATTGGCATGGCAAAGGATGCATTCCAGAAGCTGAGTAAAGTACTGAAACAGGAAACTTTTACTAGAAACAAAGAGAGTACTAGATTGCTATGTGATGTCAGTTCTTCAATAAAGCAGTGAATGTTGGACAATATCATCGAAGATGAAGGAAAGACTTGAAGCAGCTGAAATGTGGTTCTACAAAAAGATGCTGCAGATATCATGGACCAAGCATGTGAGCAATGATGAGGTTTTGGAAACAATAGCAATGAAAAGAAAATTAATAGTGAGCATCAAGAAGAGACAACTGAAGTTCCTGGGGCATGCAATGAGGAAGGAGGGCTAGGAGAAACTGATATTGAAAGGCCAGATAGAGAGAAAAAGAGACAGAGAAAAGCAGTGGATAACACATTTGAAGGGCCTGAGCAGGTGGATGACAGAATGGTGGTTGCGTGGCGTAACAGGAGAAAGCATGCTAAGAGCCACCAAGGATAGGGAGATGTGGAAAGTCATGATCACTTACGTCCTGAAAGGACAGGGCACGTAGAAGAAGATTCCAAACAAAGCTTTATTTATAATATCAATTATCTACTGGTCTTTTCACCCACTTCTTTCTGTCATTCAACTTAGAAATGTCAGTAGAAATACATTGAGAGAAAAAGGAGGTAAGATAAAAGAATGATAATTTAGAAAAAGAAAAGACCAAAGTTGTAAGTCATGTGTGACATTTTATAGTCAGGACTGACACTAATGGTTAAATCTCATATCAAGAGACAATAATCTGTTTTGATAACTTTTGGCCAATGAAATTATCCCAGATAAATGCAGAAAAACTTAATCTTTGAACCTAAAAGTTCTCTTACTTCCAGATGAAAACAGATGTGATCTTCAATCCTTACTGATGATATTTTGAAACCATATCATACATTAATCCAGCTAGGAGCTTAAGCAGTTAAGAAACCTGATCAATATTAACCAGTTATTCAAAAATTGATGTCTTATTGACATATTTGGACAATAGAAGAGAATTTAAATTGTGGTCTGTATGGATACCTTAGCAAAGTTTTAATCTAGAGAGAAGTCATTTTTAAAATCAGAGCACAGACTCACTCATGGCTACTGAATAAGAGAACACATTTATGGAATTGAAAAAATATTCAGATATGATTATGTTTTGCAGATAAAAATAGGTAAAAATAAAAATCTTTACAAAGAAACAGAAATTGTTAAAAACTCAGAATTGAATTAACTCTTTCTGTTAAAAAAAGAACAAAAAATCTTTACAGTATTAACATTATTCAGACAATGGTTCTCATTTTTGTTGCCATTTGTATGATGTTTCAGCAGTTGTACACTCCAGCCTTCTTCAGGTGCTAGGAATTTCAAACTGAACCCTTTATTACAATCACTGAGGTATATCATTCTTATTCTTTGCCCAGAGCCTCTTCTGGTAGTCATGAGTTATCTCCCTGTAAGATACTTGTTCACCACTGATGTCGCCTGGTATTGAACACACAACTCTTTGGGTCAAGTCACAGGAACTAACCAGCGTCTACATCCACTAAGCCTTGTGTTCTTAAGGACAAGAACAACTGAATTTTGGGGAATTATAAATCTAATGTCCAGTAACCCTTTTTTTTCATATTGCAATTTTTTGTAATAAAGGGTTTGAATTGAAATTCCTAGCACGTGAAGAAGACCAGAGTGTACAATGGCCAAAACATCATACAAATGACACAAAGATGAGGACAATAGTCCAAATACTATAAATACTACTTCATCTCAGAAATATAGACAAAAAATCTTTATAATAATATTCAAAGACATCTGACTGGCTAGTTTCATAGGCAAGTTATGTTTTATCAGTGGAACAGATCTTTCCAGCTGAGAATGTAATTCCACTGATGAAAAAAGTTGAATAGATATTACATTTTTTGTTAATACCATTGCCAATGAAATGTATGAAAAATGTCTGCTCATGTAATGGAACATTTTTTCAATGCATTGCAATTTCACTAATTTTTTAATCTCCAGAAAGTTCATACATAACAAAATGAAAAGGTGGGGTAATATTCTCAGTTTAGGGTGTTTATCAAGAGTTGTTGGATAAAATATAACAAGATGCTGTAAGCAGGATATTTTTATGCAGTCTTAACTGAGGACTAAATTAGTTCTTATTGTTTTCAAATAATCAAATTTTTTGAAGAATTTTATCTTGTAAAATCTGACTTGAAACATACTGAATTCTGTTTTTACTATATTAAAATGTATAAAAATTTTATTTTTATTATTTTAAAAATGTTACCCTTGTTTAAATGTGTATTCATCTCAGCTGTTTTTTGTAAAGAAGTTTATTTTTATGAAGGCCAGATGGCATGTATGAAATTTGTTGCACATGTATATTTTTTCAGCTCAGTGGTTAAAACCTGCTTAAATTTGTAAAGGAACCATTTCCAGTTTATGGAAAATTATTTTTTTTTTGTACATAATTACATAGCATTCTATTTCTAAACCCCACCCCACCATTGTTCTATGTTTCTATTTTTCTCTGGGTCTTTCCATAGTTCTTAAAGTGAAAATCAATCGATGAAGTTATCCAAAAAAAATGAAAAAAATTCAAAGAAAATTTCAAGCTTTTTCTGGTTACTGATAATGAAATGCTAATCTTTAGTTTTGCTGATGTTCTTGTCTTTTGCTAGTTTAGACAAGTTTAAAAAAAACAAAATTTCATTTCACCCATGTTGAATGTTTTGTCTTAATATTTCCCTTTCAGATTATTTTGTTTCTTTTTCAACAGTCTCTAAAAGAAATAGATTAATGTTTAATTTAAAATTTAATATTGAGTTTTTTTAATGTAAAATATTGCATAGCTTTCTATTTCTATCCCCTCACTTGCTCTATGTTTCTCTCTTTCTCTGGGTCTTTCCATAGTTCTTAAAGTGAAAATCGATCAGTGAAGTTATCCTAAAAAAATGAGAGTAAAGGTATTGTCTTTGAAAAATTACGAAAATTCAAAGAAAATTTCAAGCTTTTTCTGTCTACTAGTAACAAAATGCTAATCTGGGGAACTGGCCTTATCTTTCTCTACATGACTAGTCATTTTAACTTATACTAAGTAGGCAGTTAATGCACCAACAATGCAAAGCACTGAGGAAGAAATAGAATCATTCTACTCCATATTGGACAATGCCAAGGCTCAGTGCAAAAGTAAAGAAATTAGAATCATAATGGGTGACTTGAATGTCAAATTAGGTAAAGAAAGGGAAGGGGGAGACAGCCAGCAACTTCAGATTAGAAATCCACAACAAATGAGAAGGAAAATGGGTCCAATAGTGCACAGCAAATGACCAGGTAATACCACCTGGTTTCAAGAACACCCACGACATGGAAGAAACCCAGGAGATGACATGAAAAACCATATAGATTACATAACAATAAACAGGAGATTCAGAAATGCAGTGGTTCAATGCAAAACTCATCCAGATGACGGCTGTGGAAGTGACCACCTCCCAGTTATCTGCAAACTAAGGGTGAAACTCCAGAGAATGAAGAAGCCTAGTGCAGCACCAAGACTCCAATACAACACGCTTGTGAATGACCTCAACCTGCAGAAAGAAAACACCAACAGCGTGAAAAACAAATATGATAAACAAATTGGAAAAGGAAACTTGAAATGGGACTCACTCAAGAAAGCGATAGTGACATCAGCAAACAACATTGCCCCAAAAGAAATCAGATGCAGAAGAAAAAATGAGTAGATGACTGAAGAGATTTTCAACATGATGCAAAGGAGACAGAAAATGATGCCAAGACATGGAACAGAATACAGGAAACTACACAAAGAGATAAGAAGCAAATACAGACAGGTAAAAGAGGAATGGCTCAACAAAAAATGTGCAGAAGTAGAGAGATTGAGCAAGACTAATAAAGCAGACATGCATAAAGAAATAAGAGAACTGACAGGACAAAAACCTGCTCCTCAACAGGATGTAGAAAATCCAAGGATAGAATTATCACATTGGAGAAAGAGGAAATACTCGAGTGATGGGAAGAATATATAAAAGATCTTTTCCATGACAAAAGAAAGCAACTGATAATACACAAAGATGAGGACAGACCGAAAAATATAAAAGTCCAAAGTGGAAGATGCAATGTCCAAACTGAATAAAAACAAAGCAGCTGGACCTGATGGCATTGTAATAGAGCTGCTAATAGCCCTGAAAGAATTCGGCATGTAGAAAATTACAGAAATAATAAATTAAATTTATAATAGTGGTGTAATACCAGACAACCTAAGTAAGTTGATTTTCATAGCACTGCCTAAGAAGCTAGGTGCAAACGAGTGCGAACTCCACCAAACAATCACTTTAATGAGCCACATTACAAAACTGATTGTCCGAAACTTGATAAATAGAGTGAAAAGCAGAATCAGGCCAGAAATAGGACAACAGTGCAGGTTCATCAAAGATACTTGAACAAAGAACGCTATTTTTATGATTAGGATGCTCTCCAAAAGGGCAATACAAATGAAGGACTTGTACCTATGTTTTATCAATTATGCAAAAGCATTTGACAAAATATGACACAAAGAATTGAAGGAGATGCTAAGCAGCCTCAACAAATTTGGGAAAGACATAAGAGTTATCAAGAATCTCTACTGGCAGCAAACTGCCTGCATACAGACAGATAAATTCAACAGACGCACAAAGATAGAAAGGGGTGTAAGACAAGGATGCGTCTTTTCACCGGATCTATTCAAATTGTAGAGAGAGACTATTCTAAGGACCCTACATGTCATACCAGGATTTGTAATCAGAGGCCACAATTTGAACAGCATAAGGTATGCAGATGAGATAGTGCTGATAGCAGAAACAGAAAAAAACTACAGAAGGTAGCTGAAGAGAGTGACAAAAAAAAGGACTATAAATAAACTTCAAGAAAACCGAATGCATGGTCATCAAAAAAAAAATATGCAGCCCAAAATGCAAAATACAGGTGGGAGATACTAAAATCAAGCAGGTACAAACATTTAAATACCTGGGAAGTGCTTTAACAGAAGACGGAAAGTGTGACACAAAGATTCGAAGGTGAATTGGCATGGCAAAGGATGCATTCCAGAAGCTGAGTAGAGTATTAAGAGACAGGAAGGTTTTGCTCAAAACAAAGAAAAGAGTACTGGATTGCTATGTGATGTCAGTTCTTCAATATGGCAGTGATTGTTGGACAATATTGTCAAAGATGAAGAAAAAGCTTGAAACAACTGAAATGTGGTTCTACAGAAGAATGCTGTGGATATCATGGATTGAGCATGTGAGTAATAATGAGGTTTTTGAAAGGATGAAAATGAAAAGAAAACTAATACTGAGCATCAGGAAGAGACAGCTAAAGATCCTGGGACATGCAATGAGTAAGGAGGGCTTTGAGAATCTGATACTAACACACCAGCAAAAAAAAGACATGGAAATCAGCGGATAACATATTTAAAGTGCTTGAGCAGGTGGATGATAGAATGGGGGTTGCGTGGTGTAACAGTAGAAAGCATGCTAAAAGCCACCAGGGATAGGGAGACATGGAAAGCCATGATCACCTAAGTCCTGAAAGGACACGGTACATAGAAGAAGAATGACCAACAAGAGACACAATCTCAAACTCTGAATATCATGAATTGTGGGGAAGAGGTGAGCCTAAATTTCTGTATAAATCAGGCTCAAGTCAGTAGATATAAGGATGTGACACTATTTGGTTGCTGATAATTAATAATAACTTTTTAATTTGTATATAAGGAGGAATTTACTGATAAACTTCTCCTGAAGGGTTAAAGACATGAAGAATGACATAATTCATTCCTAGAGATTGAAAATTATAAAAACGAGCCAGATGTTCACCTGCGCGGGGAGTGAGGGATGTCTAATTTGTACAAAGGGCAAGATGTTGACAACTGAGTGATAAAACCATGAAAATCTTAAGTGCCAGTTAAAAGGTGAAAAGATTCCTTAATGAAAAACTAGGTGTCCAATATCTGACTCCAGATGGAGAGAAAATATATAGCTGTCTAATTTGTTTTAGTGAAAACAAATTGTGAAATTTTAACAGTTTGTTGAATGATGTTTGCCCTGAGAAAGCCAATTCATTATATTCAATTCAGACTAGAAAGGGAAGAGAAAAGTGTGTGTGGAACAATAATTGTTTTTTCTTTTTAAAAAGAGAGATGCTAAAAGTAAGAGGAAGAAGTTGTGGGTGGAGTAAACTGTCACTCGTGAGAAGGAGAAGACTAAATTTTAAAAATTTTTTCTCAGGACCAAAAACAGTGAAGATGACAGGTGGGGGAAATACTAATTCCCAAACTACCACAAACGCACTCACGAGTTTTTGGCAGACCCCAATAAAAATTAATGTGAGAAATGAATTAAAAAAGATTAGATGGAGAGATCAGCAGAAGACTTTAAGAAAAAGATGTGAGATTGCTCAAGTCCACATGTGACTAACTGCTGAAGCTTAATTGACATCAGTCTTGAGTCAAACTTACCAAATCAACTAAAACTTCTTTAAATACACAAGCCAACCCTTACCAGTTTAACCAAGTGTTGTACTCAATTTGGGGACAATTTTGATTGATGAGCCTGCATCTAATAAAACTACTGTATTCATTACTCAATAAAAAATAGTAATATTTTTTTCTTTATATTACTTCAAGTGTTTATTTTTATTACTGTATGTCTTCACTCTATTCGAACCAGTCTAATGCGAGAATACTGACGACAAATCTAATTTTGACCTACTTATGATCAATCACAATATGGGGGTAAGGCAAGTCAGGAGTCAAAGAAATCAATTCATCGATCAACTGCAGTATTGAACGTTTTGGACAACCGGAAAGAGAAGAAAGCTATATGTGGCCTCTGTGAACCATAGGGTGATAAAAAGGGCATTAGAAGAAGACCTTTTGACAGTAAAGAGAAAAGACTATTTGAAAGCGAGAACTTTTTGACCACTAGGGCAGATCAACAAAGAAGGAAGCATTGACATCAAGAGTACATCAAGAAATTTCAGTGAAGATTCTCATGAGGTCAGACAACCTGAAACAAAAACATTTTAGAAAATTTTCTCAAGAACAAACTGTAAAAAGGATATTTAAAAAAGAAAAAATACTGAGTCCCAGAAATGCCCATGTAGAAATTTGCAAGTAGTATTTTCATTTTTACTCAAAGGTGGTTGCACCTTTGTTATTTTTTTACCTTACTGTTTTCTGTTGTTTTTTTTATTTTATTTTTAAAAACCCTTGTCTCCTCCTGACTTGTAATTATTTTCACATTTTTCCTGGTGTTTCCTTGTCATAAATTGTAATTGAAAACTGTAAATGTGTTTTTCCTTTTAACATTTTATACAGTGGTTGTCTTGTTTTGTGCCTATTAATGTCTTGTTATTTCTACCATCTTGTTTTTGTGTCTGGCACAAGACCCTGGATTTAGTAGAAATAACATTTTTATATATGGCATTTTCAGGATTTTATGTTTTATAAAGCACAATTTAAATTTTAAAATACCACCATAACAGAATACTCAGTGACATGTGAACGGAACTAAAGTTCAATATTTAAGTTGATAAATATTCAATTAAGTCTAAGTTCATTTGAAGAATTTGAAACAAAAAGGTTTTCAGTTTTGAAAATACCAATTGTGCTTTTATGTTTGTCTTAAAAGTAAAAAAAATTGTAAGAACTCACTTTTTAAATTTTTAATGTTTTTCAACAAGACATAAGATTTTTGTAGGATTTACTTATTTTTATGATATTAATTACAAAATGAGAACTAAACTCTAGCAACATCACTCAATCATAAAAGCTTCACACTTTTAAAAGAGCAAATAGAGAAACTAGTAATAAAGCTTAAGATTGCAAGCTGAATTTTATTTTATTCTGTCTTCATCCTTCCTTTGTTTCTTTTAACTCATGCTTTCTTACTTAGCCTTAGTTTTGCTTCCTTCAGTATTTTACTCTCTTCTTTGATTTTAAGAGTGCACAGCTAATATACTGATCCTGAGCATAAGTGCTGAAAGCTAGCAACACTATGTAAGCAAGCTAATCACCAGGGTGTTTCAAGAATGAGAGACTAAATGCAACTGTTAATAAGAATTCAGTTCACATCTTTTTTACAAGGTGAAGACAGTAAATGATTTTCCTGGAGGTGACAAACCTCTCAACAACAGGCCTGTATGCAAGCAGAAATGCGAAACATTAAAAAAAAAATCTGATTTTTAAAAAATGTTTCAGTTATATGTAAAATTTTGTATTTAGTTTTCATGTCAACAATAACAGACTAACTGAAGTTACTGAGTTATGTTGCATTATTAGTTGATATTAACTGTTTTTCTTTTGTTTTATCTACAAATAACTGAGATTTTCACACACACGCACACACAAAAGGCATGCAAAAAAAGTGTCTTTGGTCTGTAAAAGCCCAGCTGAGGGTGCTTGCAGGTTTCCCTCCCCTTCAGTAGGAGTGCCAGCAGTTGTGGGCATGAGATGGTCCCCATCTCTATCAGATGTGGGTGTAAAGAGGTTCCACCATGTCCCTTCTGTGGAAGTTCTCACAATTATGTATGTAAAAAAGTGTCTTGGAATACGGGATGCTTTATTGCTTGAGGAGATCAATGTGGTCAAAACCTAGGTAGCAAGTAAGTGCTATATATTTTATTCTATGACATATTGTTGGTTCTGTATATTCAGTTCTGTTGTTTGGATTGTGCATTGAGCACTTTTGTAATCTGTCTGCTGGTCCACCCAGCACCTCTTTTACTGGTGTGATTCTGCTTCTGTCCTGCTATTGAGCACTTTGTTACAGTGTATCTTTAATACGCTTATTGTGACAGAGAGAGAGAGAGAGTGTGTGTGTGTGTCAGACACGTACACATGTTTAAAAGGGTCAACATTCCTGACACCTGAGGAAGGCCAAAGCGGCCGAAACGTCATGTCATTCATTTCTTTCTTTTTAATTTTTATTAAGAATTTTTTAAACAAAATTTCTACTTCCAGTAAACGTGGCAATATTAAATTAAATTTGGAGTATATTGGAACAGCGATGTAAAACCAGCGTATTTGTTTATTGGTAGTAAAATCTGTTCTAAACATAAGTTGTGCCATTTAATTTAGGTCATCAGAAGGCAATGGAAATGAAAAAAATAAGTTTTTGCAAGTGAAACCGAAATAACGTTCACTAAGCCAGACACTCATTTAAGCACATGGTGACCTGGCTTATAACCTCTGGGTTCCCTATATAAGCGTGTCAACCATGGAAGCATACGGCTGTGTGTGAGATTAGGTCTCCTTGATAAGGCGGGGGTGATGACAAGAGAGACCAGAAGCACGTGAGCATATGGTTGAGCAAGAATTCCCCCCACCACCAGAGTAAGGTTGATGATAATTTGGACCAAACAACCTCCTAACCAAAAACGTCTTTGTATGAAAAAGGAGAGTAAAATATATTTTATATTTTACTTGAAATTGGTTCTATCATTTCAGATGGAGGCTTTGTTGTAGAATGCATTTGTTGTTGCTGGTGGTGACAATGGAAGGACAAGGAAGAGGAAGAAGATTATGAAATGATTGTTGTTTTGTGAAGAGGTCGGATTGAGTAGTTCCTGACAAGGAGATTTATGATTTGAAAAGTTTAAGCATCATCCCAAATTTGCTGCAGATTGTTGAAATTTAATAGTCGGCGAAGGACTATGAAAAGTATCAACGTCATAGCAGTCACATTGAAAAAAAAAACGCTGAGTATATGAAACTTAATGTTTGTCACCAGCCCGACAGCAATCGAAATTGAATCATCCGTCATTTGTACCAGCACCTTTGAAAGGCACCGTGGTCCAAGCGTTTTATTTGAGAAGAATTGACACCATCAAAAGAGTCTGGAGAACATTGTTGAAAAGAGTTATATATCTTCTGAGACAATTTAACAACAAGTGAACCATACACATTCTCTCTGTCTAGACTCCAGTGTGTGAGTTGTTATGCTAAAAAACTTACTTTCTGTAACCTTCTTTTTCTTTTTTTATTCTTTTCTTGTATATAAATGACATTAACAGTGCAACCATCAAACAGTTGTTTGTTTGGCTTTCTACAACCATTATCTTTTTTCTTTCTATTTCTTTTTGCTGTATTCTAAATGTTTAACACAGGCTCCCCAGCCATGTCAACATCTTCAGTTGACCGTGAACGAACAACACTTCTGCTTTCTGGATCCAATAATCACAACGTGAGCAGAAAGCAGAGTTAAACCAGTGGGCCAGTTGACTGACCTACGGATGTTCAGAAACCTACAACCAACCCCTTGAGTTCAGTTAAGACCAACTAGACACTTGAAGAGGAAGACACCGGAGGTTAAGGGGCCAGGGTGGAAAAGTTAGACCTGGTGCATGTTGACCAGAATAGAAGAACCATGGAGTGGAAGTGTTTAATATATATGGTGCCGTGACCAGGATAACCACCTGCCGGGGACAGAAAGTGGTTAAATTATAAAGGTTAAGCATACATTTAATTAACCAGTGTATTGTAACATCTAGTACGCGTTTATGCGTATTGTTTCACTGGTGCATGATTATTTTTATACTAACGGATTTGTTGAAACTATGGAGAAGTCTAAGATTCCATACTCACTCAGAAATATTGTTGTTGAGCAAGATCTAGCAGGACCATGCTCGAATGAGGTGGAAAGCACTGTTTTCCTTGTGTAAATAAGCAAAGAGCAGGGAAGAAATGAAGAAGTTCCAATTTAAAACCAAAAGATACACTCCTAACATTGAAGAACTGGCTGGCTTTGAAAAAGAAATGATTGATATTATGGATGAAATCAGGTTCAGGAAGAACAAGTGTCATTTCCAAAAGCACTTGTCAGCTGAGGTTAGGAAATTAAAAAGAAAAACAAAAAAACAAAAATGCTAATTAAGGGCAACAAAACAGGAAATATATACCTAAGGAGCCCTAAGATTTATAGAAAAGCACTCGCCTTGTATACTGATATCAACAAGGATGATAAAAAATATCACAGCTAAACTAGGTATAAGTGACGGAGCGGAAATGCTTGCTTTCTTGCTGTGTGGAAAGCAAGCATTTTGAATAGTTAAAGATAATTTTCCCAACAGCCATTCATTTCAGCTGATTAACCCTACTAAGAGTTAGGTAAGATAAGCCAGGCTACATTGCAAAGGGTATGTAACTTATTAAGAGTTGCCATGCAAGCTAACCAATGGAAGAGCACAAGTGAATGTATCTCTTGGTTCCATAAAATTGATAAAAATAAGATATTCATAAAATACGACATTAAAGATTTCTACTCATCAATAATGAAAAAAGTCTGCAGTTTGCTAAGGGTTACATTAGTATGCCACCAGAGCAGATTGAGGTAATCTTGCATTGTCAAAAAATCTATTCTATTTCATAATGGAGAGGCTTGGGTGAAGAAATCCAATAGGGGTACCTTTCATGTGCCACAGGGGTTGTATGATGGTGTTGAAGTTTCTGAGTTAATGAGCTTACATGTTGAATAAAGAAAATGAAATTGTACATATTGACGATCATGGACTGTATAGGGATGACGGATTTATAATTGTGCCTGATAATAGAAGAGCTAATAACAAGATCAGGAAGACACTTTTCAAGCTCTTCAAAAATCTTATATTTGATATTGAGGTTGATATGAATAGAAAAGTGGTATTTGGATGTGGAATTTGATGTATTCTGGTACAGTCTCTCTGTACATAAAGTGCAACACTAAACTGGGGTATGTGAATACTATATTCAACCACCCTGTGGGCATAATTAAGCATATCCTAAAGGCATTGAGTGTAAGTTATCTAGGAATTCCTCTTCAAAAAAAATATTTGAGAGAAAAAAAGAGTATGAATTGACATTAAGAAACGAGGAGCACAAATTAAGGTCAGTTTTTAAACCTCAACAAACCAGCAAGAGCAAAACAATAATTGATCTAAAAATATTATTTGGTTCAATCCCCTTTTAATTTATAGGTGAAAACTAATATAGAAAAGGGATTTTTTTAAAATATCGGACAAACATTTCTCCAAGTCCTCTGAATTGCATGAGACCTTCAATAAAAATACTATGAAGTTAAGTTACATCTGTACCAGTAACTTGGATAAAACTGTAAAGAAATAAAATGCCAAGAACTTCAAGGATAACACACAAAATGATAGCATGTAATTGCAGGGACAAGGGTAAATATCTACTGAATGGTGCTTGTAAAACAGAAGTGATATATAAAGCTAAGGTGGAAGATCCCAATGGGCAGAAAATGATTTATCTGGGGTGGATGGAAGGCAGTTTTAAATGGAGATAGTATAATCATAAATCTTCATTTAAATTAGAAAGGCACAGGAAATGTACCAGATTCTCTAGCCACATGTGGGAATTGAGGAAAAAAGAAACAAAACAAAACAATAGAAGCCCTAAAGTGAAATAGGGTATACTTAAAAGAGTTTGACCTTACAGTGTTGATGACAAGGTTCATGGGTTGTGCCAGGAGGAGAAATTGGCTATTGTAACGTGCCCAGACCAGAAAAATTATTTAACAAGAAGTCTGAGGTAATGACAAGATGCATGCATGCATGCAAGAAAGTATGTCTTGGGTCTGTACAAGCTCGGCTGAGGGTGCTTGTGGGTTTCTCTCCTCGTTAGTGGGAATTCTGGCAATCATGTATATAAGGAAGCATCTTGGTATATGGGTTACTTTATTGCCTGAGGAGACCAATCTAGTTGAAACTTAGCAAATAAGTGGTGTGTTTTTAGTTCTATGAGATAGATATATATGCACTGATACACCCACTCCAACATGCATGGCTAGATGTTTCATGATAATATCTTCATACATTCATCTGAATAGATTATTTTAATAGATTGCTTCTAAATAAAGGCTCCTTAACATTCTATAGAATTCATGAGTCTTTTAACCATAGATTTTAAGTTTTCTATTATTTGAAATTTAACATTAATTACAGCAACTTTTGTTGCTTTCCAAATCGTTATCAATCTTTATAAGATGGACCATAATTTTTCTGTTGGTTTAATATCTGGAGAAGTTATGACCCTTTCCATTTAGCACCTTTGAAATCTTTTTTTCTTTTTGGCAAAGTGGGCAATAGTCAGCTTTGTAGAATATTAATCTTATATGAATATACTATTTGGCTCAAAATCTTCTCTGTACTATAAAAATCCATCTTGCCTAAGAACTTACAATAATTATCAGAATTTACTTGATACCATGAACTTTAAAGGGACCTAGGTTGTGCCAGAGATAGTTTTGCCCAAAAAGCCAAACCATCAACTTGAAAACTTGGGTTATGTTTTGAAATAGCCTTGTCAGACTGAAATTTCCATATGGATGTTATGCATGGCACCAAATGCATTCAGTAATATCTAAACTGTCATCTGTATACAACTGCTTTCTAAGATCAATAGTTAAATGTTTTATGACAAATGTATCCTTGTAAGGAAATCATTAACATTACCACTATAAAATTATATCCTCTAACCCACTATATAACTCAACCTCTTCTGTTGTCTTCTAAGTCTTGTTAGTTGACTACTTCCATGAAGGACAAACTATCCCAGCCATCTGGTTCATCCAATGTATGTTAACATTCATCACTAAAAACTACTGTTGACAAATCAATTTTCATGTATTCTTTGCCTAAGTTACACATTTCTGTGATGTTTAGTTAAGAGTGGTAGTTTGCCTATGCCCAGATCTTTAACCAATGTCCTTAACCTTCTGCATCTTTTCTCTGTTTAACTTCATAGTGACAACTTCTACAAAGTTTCTTGCTGGTCAATTTACTTTTATTGCTTATTAATGTTTTTCCTTTTTCTCAAATCTCTTTATGCAATATTTTTAAAGCCAGTTATTTTTATCATTTTCATTTGCCAATGTTTTCAGCTTCTTTTCTGATTATTTTATGATCTCTGTTCAATTTTTTCATAATTCATAAAAAGAAAACATTTTGCATTTATTGACCAAGCAGCTGGTTAAAATTTATAAATCTCTTAAAACAATTTTTAAAAAAAAGTTTTTTTTCAAGTCCAGTAGCTTATTTCTTTTACCAGTATTAATGCCTGTATTTAAATTGAATATATCTTCCAAGAGTAATATCTTAAATGGACAAACAATTCAAATTTTAAATTGATCATCTTGCTACTAACAAGTGACAGGTATCAAAATAGTGAATATTTAAAATTAAGATTGCATATAGATTAGCAGAAAATATGAACTATGTTACTAATTTGATACAGTTGAGGAAATAATGTTTCTCTTTCTTATTCAAAGCACAATGTCTAATTCTTTTACCAAGAAGTACATGCAAAAATATATAAAGTTGGTTCATATTAAATAAAACAATTGACATGAGACTCCACTACCATCACATGCTAAACTTGTATAAAGTTATTCACTTTTGAATTGATGATTATTATTTTTCTGATTTTTGAAGATTAATAATTCATTAGCAGATCATGTTTGTTTAAAAAAAAAAACCCCAAAAAAACCCAGTTTAACAGCTGATTCAAAATATTAAAAATGTTCTCAAAAACTCTCAAAAAAATAACTTCAGAAACCTGAAAACTAAGTAAATTATAGTTGACAGATATCTAATAATGATAAATGTGTGAATGTAATCTGCCAAAGATAGTAGAGCTTGAGAACATCCACTTTCCACTAATGCAGTAAAAACCAAATGCTATAAATGATACAGTAGTGACAAGCTAAAAGAAACATGAACAAAATAACTTTAATCATAGAAGAACCAATAAAAGCTAAAGAGAACCAGATAATTGGACTAATTAAGATCACATGACTTGTCTGTGTAAAATTAGATATGTAGAAGAACTGTCTCTGTAATTAAATGTAATCACTATTTGCAGTCAAGACTGCTGGAGCCATAAGAAACAGGTTTATAGCATTTCTGTCCAAAACAGTCCTCACTTCTATAAGTAGGTGGAAGAAACCAAACCAAAAAAAAGGTAAGGTGCTAATAAACAGATGCAGGTGACAATTATATTTTTATCCAAGTGCTAATTAAACAGAAGCAAATACTAATAATTGTACATTTTATTTTTTCCTAACAAAGATAAAGAGGGAGATATTGAAAGAGGAAAAAAGCTAAGGTAAAATAAAGAAAGAACAAAAGATTAAAAGGTGAGAGAAAGAAAGAATATGTATGAAGAGGCCAATTTTCTGTGAAAAGTTTCAAGAAGGTATATAAGTACTCTTTTGTACCAAATATAAATGTCTGGAATAGTCATACTGGTGAGAATTTTTCAGTTGACAAAATAAGTTCTAATTTAAATATCAGTTTTTTTTTTCTCTTATATAGAATTACTGCAACTGACATTGTCATGGAGATAAAGTTGATAAATTTTATTATAATCAAAGCTGTAGCAGAAAGAATGATAATTGCAGAATTCAAAGACAAAATATACCTAAGTCTATTATAAATGCATTCATTCTGAACATTTGGTTTGTGATCATCAATATGTTAGTGAAATTCATTGTAATTGTAAAATAAAACCTGATCGTCTTGAATTGGTGAGTGTCAAAGAAGAAAATAAATTTTTTTTAATTTTATTTTCTTCTTTGACACTCACCAATTGTAAAAATAAAGTTAATGAAGTGGTTTCTCATTGTCTTTTTCAAAGTTTGGGATTCTGTGTTTTTATTTTCTTAGCCCAACTGCCACCCAAGGCTAAAGAGTCAAATCTACCCTACTTAGCTGGGGCCAGAAGAGACAGATTAAGTCTTTCCCAAGGGCACAGGAAAGTGAATACAACAGACTGGTCCAGAATTTGAATTTGGCTTGTCAATCTCACTTTCTGTGTTGAAATTCAATACACTACCTTCATATTCTAGGAATTTAAGGATATGCAAGGCAAAAAAAAAGGGGGGGGAGGAAATTTGATTTTGTTTTTTGGCTGGTTTTTGCTCTTGATAGATTTACCATTAAAAAAAAATTCTAAACATGCTTGGAGCAGAACCAATTTATCTAAAGCAAAGCCCTTCTCTTAGATATGATTTGTTCTCTTATTGTAAATAAGGATATTTATAAAGAAAATTCAAATACCTATTGGCCAAAAAAGTTAAAAATGTTATTTGGTTTATTATTTAAAGACTAATTTTCATTTTCAACAAAATCTTTAACCAATATACTAATACAAATTTATAACACCGAACAAAGTGAATAAAATTACTAAAATGTAATGAAAGGCAAGTAAATATTTGTAAATAAAGTATTCAATAAACTTTAAAAAAATAGAGCAGCAATGAAAAGTTCAAGGGAATTATTTTGTAACCAGCTTTAGTATATTTACCATTTTGTTCTCAAAGTTGCAATAGAACAGAATAGATATACACTATTTACACTGTTCAGACTACTGTCCTCATCTTTACTGCTATATATATATACACACTATATTACAGTAGTTCAAACAATGTAAATAGTGTAAATACTACCACATCTCAGAAGTATAAACAAATACAGAACAGACATATCAGTCAAATTTTGCCTGGTCACTAAAAAAAAAAAACATGCAATCTAGGGCTATCCTGAATTAATATAATGCCCTTTCACTTAACTAACACTTTTTATAGTGCTACCTTTATTTGGTCTAACTGCAAGCAGTATCTATTTAAATCAATCATTTGGCTGTTTAGAAGAGTTTTACAGTTGACGCTGACTTATCAATTTTACCATATACATAGCATAATCTGACTATAATCTCTTGAATTCCATATAGTTGTGAAGTAACTACTTTTCATTGTACATCAGAACATTTTCATTAGTCACATTAGATCACATAAAAATATGATCCAATAAGCTTTTTTAACACTTAATTTACATAGAAGCTAAACATTGAATTGATTAACATAACCATGCTGATACAAATGATTTTCAACACTTTAGTGATTTTTTAAAGATAAAATACAAAATACAGTTTTTTTTTTCATGTTCACTGTAAAAATCAATAAACAAAAATACAATTTTGACAATTGTTTTAATGCATGCTGATATGGCATATCAAAAAAATTAAAAATAAACATTATTCATGTCATAACAAAAACATTTTTTAGCCAACCCAATATGAGCGTATAGTTGAGGCATTTTGATAATACCATTTTCTACTGAAAGGAAAATGTTAAAAATCTTATCACATGGCTAGAGATATCAGCATGGGTATATTATTTAATTTTGTGTTTTATTTCAGCAACCCTAATCACCATAATAAAAAGCATCAAGCATAGTATTTTCCTTTTACAGCTATAAAAAAAAGGCAAACAATGAATAGAAATTGTACATTGCAAAATTAAATAAATTCTTCAAACCATGTACAATTTTCAGCATGTAAGTTTTTAGGAGACTTGCTAAAAATCAGATTTTATTATAGTAGATATAAATTCCAGAAGGTAAAGTCTAGGCTGATAGAATGTAGAAGTTATTATGTTTACACTTATAACAAATGGAGAGTAACCACAAAAAACATGTACTTATATAATATTTGTGTTAAACATTTTGAATAAACCTGAACATTTCAAATTCAAAATTATACAAAAGAAGAGAGAACAGCAGCAGAATTGTAATGATATAAGTGGACACTGAGGTCTACACAGAGCAGTAACAGGGTTTCATGCTTGAATGCAATCTTCAGGTCAGTGCCCACTTTTATATTTACATATGCTGCATCCTTGATATTGAGTACTTTTACCCATAAATATATCATACCTTAAAACTATACTTTTATCACACACACACACTTAAGGTTTGCTGTGAAAATAATGTTTACAGTATGAACCTTTCTGCTAATAACCCACAATTTTTCTTACCTTGTTACAAATAACTGAGTTGCAGTTTGACAAAATATCAAAGATATATAAAAAAAACAGGATTCACACTTAATTCATCCAAGTAGAAATAATTGCAGTCACTGACATTCATTGACAGATTCTGCACAATTGCAAATACCATATAGTGGATGTGAGCACAGTAAAGCAGTGGGTAATGTATTTCAGCATCACTGTTGGGAAAAAAATTGTCACTTTCAATGATTCCTAAGATCATGGTATAAAAAACTCTCAGTAAATTATGACGGCTATGTAAAAATAGTAATTTGGAACAGAAAAATTGTTTCTTACCCAACAGTGTTATTTTTCTCCCTGTACCTGCTGTAAGCTCTCAGAAAAAAATAGGACATTACATTCCCAGATCATTTTGTGTGTGTTTGTGTGTGTGTGTGTGTGTGTGTAATAGTTAGCAAGCTAGTGTTTCAGATTAATTACTTATGAATAATGAAATCATCACTAAATGCCCCATACTTGTGGATTTGTGCCAAATTTATGCTATATATAGTTCTGGTTCTCCCTTTTGCTGAAATGTTATTAAAACAATATAGCCATAAACAATTGTTATTTATCTAATAGTAATCATTTTATTATCAATGAACTGTTACAACTTTAGTAATGGACAATGTGTCTTATAGATTAAAATTTGGATATAACATGAATAAAAATATTTAATGCTTTAAATTTTACAGTGAAGATAATTTTAATATTTTTCATTTGAATAATGTTATTATTCAATTTATTTCCATATTAATTAAAACTACATTTAATGGAAATATCCTAAATTTGAAGTGTAGGCCTGTCTGTATCCATGATGTGTTAAAATTTTCGACTACATGGTCTTCCAAATATTTTCTTTTTCCCTTTTTTTTGATTTATTTATTGTTTGTTGTTTGAAAAAACAAAACAAAAAAAAAACAACTCTGTGTCTAATCTCTTATGCTCTTTCTTTATGGTTGACTTGTGGGCAGACCAAAAAATTACATTTACTGGCAATACCCTAAATTTGAAGTGTATTTGCCTTATCTGTAGGTCATGTCTGTATCCACTGAGTATTATGAATCTCGCCCAAGCCTTCTTTATGAACTATTTCTTTTTTTAATCATTTCAACCCAAGCAAGGTGGTAACACAACTGCTGTGCAGGGGGCTACATAAGAGTAAAAAGATTAGATAGAAGGAGAGTAAAGAGAAAGATGAACCAGTTAGAAAGGAGTAAGAGAAGAATGGGAACACAGGTGTGATGACAGTTGAAAAGGTAGAGAGAAAGGAAAAGATATACAAGGTGATGTAGAAAGAACTAGAGTCAAGTGGTTAAGAGATGGGTATTGACATTGCATTTAAATTCCCATAGGTTGTATCCATCAGGAAAGCAAGAATATGGAAGCGAGTTCCACAGGCGGGAAATGCGAGAAAAGAAGCTGCTGGAGTAGAATTGTCATCTGCATTTGGTTGATCTAACTGAATGGGTGGGACCCAGTTGCCAGTCTGGTTGCATGAGTAAACACCTGTGGCAGGGGCACCAGTGACTTAAGTTCATCGGAGTAGAAGCCATGAAAATATTTATAGAACAGAGAGAGAGAATCCACATCCCACCGGTGAGAAAGTGGCTGGAGTTGAGCAGCAAAGTCGGTACTTATCACATTACTGATTCACCTTTGGAGCCTGTCAAGAACACTGAGATGAACAACAGGTGTGCCTGACCATATATGACAGCAGTATTCCATGCACAGACGAATGGTTGATTTGTAGATATGCATTGACAGCAGTATTCCATTTTGAGGAATCTAATATCTTCCATCACAAATTTGGCTATTCGGACTTATACAAAGTATGATACTTAATATTTAAGTCAATATTTTCCAGTCCTTACCTGTGAAGAAAAAAAAAAAAAAAAAATATATATATATATATATATATATATACATATATATATATATATATATATAATCAGGTTTGTATTTTTTCATTTTTTTGTCATGGGAGGTTTACAACCCCATAGGACGAACAGTGTAGCCTACAAAGAGTGGATGAAATCTTGAAGTGTCAACATCCAGCTAACTAGAGTTGGTGTCTCGATAAAACGCCATGGAGAAGGCAATGGGAAACCACTCCACTATTCCTCCTGCATATATTCACGAACTTGCATAACAATATAACAAACCCTAACAGCATGAAGGAGGTTAAGCCTATGGACACTGACTCCTAGCCTGGTAAGGAACGACATGCACTACAGGTGTCACTGGACCCTCATCCTGCGACTGCTAGCATTAACAGTGTAAAAGGGACAAATTTCCTCAGAATTTATCCCTCACCTGAAATGGAAGGACATGAGCGACAGGTGTCACCAGACTATTACCCTGCAACTGTTAGCAACAAACAAAAAATAACTCTTGGAATGTGAAAACAATGAACAACTGGGGACAGTTCAAAAACGTGAAGCAGGAGATGTCTAGGTTGAACATAAATATTCTAAACATATGTGAAATGAGGTGGCCAAACAATGGAGATTTCAACAGTGACAAGTACAGAATTATATTCACAGGAGGTGAATATAATGAAAAGGAGTCAGCATTATACTAGATAAGAACACAAGAAAATGTGTCATGGGATACTGCCAGATACCTGAAAGAATTCTAGTTGTTAAAATGAAAGGAAAGCCTCTCAAGATATCGATAATAGTGACATATACACCAACATCCCAAAGTACAGAAGAAGAAATTGAGTTCTTCTACTCTATGCTAGATTATGCCAAGGCTCAGTGCAAATCACAAGAAATCAGAATTATCATGGGAAATGTGAATGCCAAAGATGGCCAAGGAAAAGAAGGTGAAACAGTCAGCAATTTTGAACTAGGACACCGCAATAACCATGGTGAGAAATGGGTCCAATACTGCACAGCAAATGACCAAATAATAACCAACACTTGGTTCCAAGAGCACCCAAGAAAACTATGGACATGGAGAAGTCCAGAAGGAGAGACTAGGAACCAAATTGATTACATTACGATCAACAAGATATTCAAAAACGCAGTCCTTCACTGCAAAGCCTACCCAAGTGCAGACTGTGGAAGGGTTAACCTGCTAGTTGTATGCAAATGAAGGATAAAACTAAAGAGATTTAAGAAACCTAACACAGCCCTAAGACGTTAAGATAATCAAGAATCTATATTGGCAGCAAATTGCTTGTGTACAGATAGGAAGTGAACTCATCAGGTATGCAAAAATAGAAAGAGGCATAAGACAAGGATGTGTTTTCTCACCAGAACTTTTCAACCTGTACAGCAAAGCAATTATGAGAGAAATAAAAGCCTTGCCAGGATTTGTTATTGGCAGCCACAATTTCAACAATATCAGATACGTGGATGACATGGTGCTGATAGCAGACACGGAAAGGAAAATGCAGGACCTGCTACAGAAGGTAGCAAAAGAAAGTGAGAAGAAAGGACTGAGCATAAAGTTAAAGAAAACTGAATGTATGGTTATCAGCAAAAAGAGAAGCCTAATAGGCCAGCTAGAAGTTGAAGAAACTAAAATAAAACAAGTAAAAAAAAAATTCAAATACCTGGGAAGAGTTTTGACAGAGGATGGAAAGTGCAACATGGAGATCTGAAGATGCATTGCCATGGCCAAAGATGCATTTCAAAAGCTAACCAGAATATTGAAAAACAGGAAAATCTCATTAGAAACAAAGAAAAGAGTGCTGGATTGCTCTGTGATATCTGTCCTTCTGTATGGAAATGAATGCTGGATGATTTCATCAGGATGAAGAAGAGGCTTGAAGCAGCAGAAATGTACTTTTACAGAATGATGCTGAGATTCCATGGATGAAGCATGTGTGCAATGATGAGGTGTTGAAAAGATACAAATGAGAAGAAAACTCACACTAAGTATCAAGAAGTGACAAATGAGGTTCCTGGGACACATAATGAGGAAGGAGGACCTAGAGAACTTAATACTCACAGGTTGGATAAAGAGAAGCAGAGACAGGGGAAAGCAGCACAAGACGTATTTGTTAGGTCTGAGCAAATGGATAGTAGAGAGGGGCTTAGAGATACCAAGAGAATATTGAGAGTGACAAGAGACAGAGCCAAGTGGAAGTCCATTATTGCCTACGTCCTGAAAGGACATGGCACATGAAGAAGAAGAAACTCAAATCAGCAAAATGAGTTTAAATTCCAGCTTATTCTTTGCACTAAGGTTCTCGGGAAAGGCATGAATACATCTCTTCTCTCTTAACTCTGGGCTCCATAGCCTTGAATAGTAGTCAGTCTAGAAAAAAAAACTACTTAGCATTTAAAATTCTAGTGAAGATAAAAAAAAAACTCAGCTATTTTTCCCCAAAAGTCACATATTAACAAAAAAAGGAAGCTATGGCAAGCCATTGACAACTATGTTCTGAAGGTATAAAGTATAAAAAAGGGTGAACTATCTTAGTTGTATAATATGAGAAGAAATAAGAAAAAAAAAACTTTCATAGACAATGCATTCATGTTCATTTATTTTTTCCCAATCAAAGGTTTTTTTTGCAAAACATCTGATTGTTCTCACTTAGCTTGATATAAAATTAAAGATCAAGTGCCTTAAAACTTAAGACATCAGATAATGGCACAAATAAACTGGTTCAAATTTCAGCTGTCTCATATGCTGGGAAGTGTAAAGGCACAAATAGCATTACATAAAAAGACTTTGAAACTAGATATTTTCTTGATGCACATCAACAGCTATGCAAGCTTTAAACCCATGAAAAGATTTTGATCCAAACTGTTGCATTTACAGTAATAAATGAAGTCATTCAAATTTATAGATATTTATAACCTGGAAGCATTGTGGAGAATGCTTTCCTTCTCAAAACTGAGGTTTTGGTAACAGGCATCCATTAATCTCACACTTCAAATGGGAACTCAAGTTGAGGGATATAAAGTTCTCCATTGTAAATCCACAGGAGGAGATTATATATATTAGTTTCTATGTAATCAGACATGTCTACTATCTGTGAAGAAAACCCCAGAGAATGCTGATTAGTTTTATTATTATGATATAAAGGTTTAAGGTGGGGTCAAAAAGGTTTGTTGTTAGAATCAGAAGAGTAGAAGAAAGTTATCTCACCAAAAGCAATGTAGTCACAGATACAGCCAAAAAATATTTGTTGTAAAAATAAAAATTTTGTCTGTCAGTAATTTTTGACCACTAACACACACTTCCTGATATTCAATAAACAATATAAAAAGTGCCAAATTAATAACAAATTTTACTTCAAGTTATAAATTCTTTCTAATATCAAAAACATCTGATTTGTTAGTGCATAAGATTACTTCAGCAAAGTAAGGAATGGAAGGGTAGCAGTAAAACCCATTGGCAGTAAAAAAAAAACAAAAAAACATTAAAATATCTTCCTAACATATCTAGGGTTCAAACGTAGTCAGCACTAAAATACAACTGACTGCAGTTTCATTTTTCCAAAATATTTGTGGAGATATTTTATTAGTAAATAAAATAATTAAAGCTAAGTACAAAAATAGTTTTAGGGACTTGGAATGTCAACATGGCCAGTTAAAAAATATAACACAGGAAACAAATAGGTTAAATGTTAATATTTTAATTGTGCAAAACTAGGTGATCAAATAATGGAGATTTTTGTCTTTTTATTCTCCCTACGACTAGAATTTTGTGTTATTTGTAATTATCATAATAGATGAATGTTTGGGCATACTTTTTTTAAAAATTCTACCAGTAATGTCATGACTTGCATAAATATCTGGTTTAATAAGTATTAATAAAAGTCAATAGCCTCACTGATAGTGAGATCCATAAAAAAAAAAGAAAAAGAAAAAAAGGAGAGAAAAACCACTGAAGTTCCAATTTATAGAGGAGAATTTGTAGAAACTTTCTTTTTTTGACAGTCACTAACTGGTTCTCATTAAATCCTTTTTTTCAAATATAATCAGATAATTGACTATAATATTAACTATTATTAACAATGAAGTAGCCTGTATTATTTTCTATAATATTGACATGTTAAAACAATTTGTATAAAATATTAGAAAAGCGGAATCTCTCAACTTTAAATATTTTTTAGTAAAAAAAAAATTTGGGGTTAATTGGATTGTTTTTGATCTTTCATGTTGCACATAAATATAGAAAATAACAGCTCCAAAATGGAAATAGCATTTACAACGTAGACAAATGAAACTCATTCTACTCTCTTGTAATTATCTCTATCATAGAATTAGCAATATTCACATGACATTAGAAAAAATTACATGTATATAGTTTAAACAATCTCTTACAGTACAACAAACCATAAACAAAAAAAAAAATCTTAATTTCTTGACTTGTCACACTGATTTCTTTAGCAGTTAGCTAAAGATAATATTATGGCAAATAATTGACAGAAGTTAAAATGATAAGAAAAAAAAAAAATGCAAACATTGTTTATAAAATATACTTTTCAAAAGGCAGGTTTCTATTTAGAGAAATTTATATGGATTTATTCAAAATCAGGAATGAGCTACTTTTATATAAATTAAAAGACCAAACAAAATGTTCCGGATCAGTATAATTGAAATACAATTATCCCAATATAACAATGTCTGAATTTTTCATAATTCAGTGGATGATGGCATTTACATGATAAAGAACTCATGAAAAACTATTTCAATAGTTTATCTTGCTAGTAAAACTGAGTAAATATTTTTTTTCTAAAAATGTGGTTTTGATTGTTAGTGCCTAATACTGCATTTATTAAAATAGGATATATGAAATATAATAGTTGCTTAGTTGATGAGACTTGAAATCTCCTGAAACTCTTTATTAGATAAAAAATTTAGTTCCTTTTACTCACTTTTAAAACATGACTGATGTGATGGAATGATTCATAAAGGTTGCTCTCTCTCCTACAATACAAGCAGGGGATTAAATGTATTGCAGTAAATATGACAGGTATTTTTTTTATATTCATTTTATGAAGATGGTGCTCAAATGCATTCATTAAATGGTAAATGACCTAGACAGAAATATATATTCATGAAATAGAAACACATTGCTGCCCAATGATTGTCACCTTTAAGTTGTGAAAAAGTAAGAAAGAAGAAATTAAGCAAAAATTTATATCCAATCAGCTATGTGCTATACACTAAACACTTATTAATTTTACTGTTTCATCTTGTGTAATATTTTACATCCAATATATATATAAAATAAAAAGTGTGAGAAGTCATGAACGTTTTCTTTAAAGTGTATGTTTATTGTTTTTGTAATTATACATGCTATATATATGTGTGTGTGTGTGAGCAATTTTTATTTATTTGGTCTGTATGTTTTGGATTTGTTTTTATGGGTCATCAGGTTCTGTGTTATTGTTTGGAGTTATCTTTTGAGTTTGGTGTGTGTGTGTATATGTATGTGGGTTGTGTATGTGTGTATGTATGCATGTTTCTGTATGTTTTTCGGTGAGTGTGTTTTTCATGTTGTTTTGTTGAGCGAAGGTTTGTATTTTTCTACGAATCTTTCTTCCTGCATTATTAATATTTCATAATCTGTGTTTTTTTTCCCCACTTCCATAAAAACACCAATATACACAACTCCACATATCCAAATTTTTAAAAATTAATCAGTTTGTCTGAAGATTGCGGAAGCATGAAACCCATGGTCACAAATTCACATCAACACAACTGAATATGTTAGCTCTGCCACTGATATTGAGCACTTTCCAATAAGTACCATGCATATAATATATAAATAAATAATATATATAAAAAATTTCATACACACACACACACATTATATATATATATATGCATGTGTGTTAAATTGTTATGATGTATAGTGACAAAATTGATGGATTTTTCTTTCAGTAGTTCAATGGTAGGAAGGCATTTTAGGTAGAGATGTTTTTGTCAAAGTGCTTGACATCAAGTTAAGAATAGAGAGTTAATAGAATTAATGTAAAGAATTTTATCACTTAGCTAAACATTTATTTCAGTCATGCTGACTTCAAAGTTTTGTGAAGGTGCTATAATATCTTCACTCTTCAGGGTTATTTGTTTTTTTTTGCTTCTTCTCATATTTATATGAAGTTTGGTGTAGTTTGATATCTTTGTGCGTGAGTGATTCTTTTTGCTTGATGAATCTTGTTTCTTAAGTGGTGTAGGATTTGTTGGTGGCTAATTCCTTTTTTATTGTGTTGACCTCTTAAGTATTCTTAAGTATATAACTGCTTGATTGCTTTATATTGAGTTAACCAACTTTTGACCATTTTGGGCAGACTTTTTTTTTTTTACTGTGTTGGCTTAGATAATTTTTTTACCATGTTAGTACATAGGCCCACTTAAAATTTTTTGGTTAAGTGTTTATATTCATGTGTGTATGTATAGCAGAGTAAGTATTTATTTGAATGTTTATATTTTTCTTTTTTTTTTGTTTGATAGTTTGGTTTTTAAAAAGGTAATTATTGATACTTTTTCCTTCAAACATTGTTTGCATTTCTCCTATTGCTATTGTGTAGGGGGTACTCAAGTTATCTATTGTACATGTTAATATCACTAATGCATATCTACTAGGATCATTCAACCCTATAAAAAATAAAATAAAAAAAATGAAAAATACAAATTGTTAAGTACATACTCAAATTTGAGTCAAAGAAACAAAATGATTTATTTTTCATATTTACTAATTTTGATCTTCAGATATTCAAGAATTATAAATATAATATTTGCTCTGAATCTTAAAATCAAACAAAGCAATAAAACTATAATTAGAAAAGCTCTTAATTGCTTATGAGAGTAAGATATTATAGACACTATTCTAAAAGAATTCTTTACATTTTTTTAATTTTACTTATATTTTAAATATTAAACATCTGTCTTACTTTGCAGAGGTTAGGTAATACTGTAATTAAATACTGATCATAAACAGAAAAGCTTAGTGCAATTCATCAAACACCAATATTTTAAAAGAATTTTAAAATTTTCTTATGTGCATGTCTAAACATGCTGATTTTTGTAGATATAGACATCCATACACAACATTAAGAGAAAATAAAAGCAATAACAATACTAAATTCAAAGAAACATACTTACAATTCAATAAAACAGATTATGGACAATATTTTCATAAATGATTAAGGTTAAATCAGCTCATATTCTTTAAAGTTTCAGAAAAGTATATTCTGTGAGCCAGTTTAAACATCACCTCGGCAGCTCATGACAAAGAAACAGAAATTATTGCAGTTCAAATGGGGCATGATTATAAATATCAAATGGATAAGATATTCTATCTTTTTAAGATGTGGCAACATTTGACATGGCATAACTTACAACGTTACATGTGTACAGTGAATACCTAATAGAAGGCACAGTGAGAAGACCATGTTTTTTTTTTATCAGAGAATAGTGTCTGACAAGAATTGTCTTTGGTAATAGACATGAGCACAAATCTCATTCAATACAGAGGTACTTAACATATCCAGCAAAATAGTTCAGTGTTCTTTTGGGATATAGAAGCAGAATACCCACTAGGATTCTCCTGCTAATTCTGCAAAATTAAACAATCCTTTTCCCAAAGAGTTCATAACTTCGGTTCTTATAACTATAGGCTAAATTGCAATAACCTGTCCAAACATTAAGTTTATCTGAAGGCCACAATTCAATGTCAAATTTGAAATTATCAAAATGCATAAATTGTCTATATTGTTAATGCATTAACATTACTGCTTTAAATTCTTTGTTCCTATGTATTCTTTTTAGCTAGTTGAATTTCTAACCTACCCACAAACCCATTCCTCTGGCCAGTAGATAAAATAACCTTTCCTTTCTTCTTTTGTCAACGACCACTGAAGCACGTGTGATCATGTTGGTTAGATTTTTGGAAATTTTAGTAAGTTATGATTTTGTATTTATTTATGCTTAATTTTAAGAGTGTTTTGTTATTTTTTTTTTTCTAAGACATTTTTTTTTATTGGACTTTAACTAAGTTAAATTTAGTTAACTCAACACCCGTAACTTTTTTTTTTTTTTAATTGGAGTAGATAGACCAAACTATCACCCGTTTCACACTCCACCCACGTCTATTGAACAGGTGAAGAGGCTCATCCCTTGTTTCCTGTTTAGAATGTGGTTTCCGATTTTTCCCTTTTTCTATTTTCCAATCTTTTCACTCTTTTTATTTTTTTTTTAATTGGAGTAGATAGACCAAACTATCGCTCAGTTCACACTCCACCCACGTCTATTGAACAAGTGAAGAGGCTCATCCCTTGTTTCCTGTTTAGGATGCGGTTTCCGGTTTTCTCTTTTCTAATCTTCTCACTCTTATGTAGCCCCCTGCACATCAGTGGCGTTACCGCTTTGCTTGGGGTGATATGATTAAAGGAAAAAAAAAAAAAAACTGTTCCCAGTATAAATATCCAGACATTGTTAGAGTAAAATTATATTAAAAAAAATCAATAAAAGTCTTTATTTTTCTATTTGTTAACTGAGCTCAAGTAGTAAAACATCTTAAACTCAAATTAAAAAATTTTATTCTATCATTATTTGAAAATGTCAAATATGGAAGAGTACTGATAATTCAACTGAAGATACACATAACAATGAAAATTCAATACGCAGTAACATTTTTATCTTTAAATACTTAACACCATGCATCATTCTAAAAGCATATTTGTGTAATATGATTCCATACATCAAAATAGCTTTTATAAGCACTTTGTTTTATATAGAAGAGCTATGAAAAGAACATTCAAGAAAAAAAAAATGATGCTGTGATAAGATATTTAAAAAACAAAGACAAAATACCAGAGATAATGAAAGCTAAATATGGTATTCAGCTGAGTCACTCTTCGATAGACACGTTAGCATAAAGTGATAAAATAAAGATTATCAGAGAAATTCTGTCACACAAGAGAAAATTTAGTCAAAAACAGGATATGAAATTTCATGCTTCATGTTATGTATAATTTTCATTTGTCCACCCTGTTTTCCCTACTGTCTACTTAATGAACAAATAATATTGTGTAATCTAAAAAAAAAAGTAAAATATTATTTTGCATTTTTTTAAGATGAAAGCTTTCTACAAGATCAAGATGATGCAACAATTTTTTTTTCCTTAGATTCTGTGATTAGACAAGTAGGCATACTTCATGATGCTACTTGGTATGACTCAGCAATATCTTGCTGCCATATCTGGTCTGGTGCTTCTGCTATATAATTACAGATTTTTGATAAAATCCAAAGAAAAATCTGCAATGTCATTGTTCCAGACCTGGCATCTTGACTTCAGCCTCTTTTTCCATCTCCATAAAGCTGCTTTTCTGTGCTTTTCTATAAATATTTCATGGCAACTGTTCTGATGGTGATTTTCTAAAATTGTTTAATTTTCACAGACTAGTTGCAATCTTGCCACGCACCAGACGGTTTTTTATGCTATTAGAAATCCACATTTTTTTAATTTTTTTTAATTTTTTTTTAATTTTCTGTCAACAAAGTTTGTCTTTAATTTTTCTTACGTTTTTGTTTTTTTACAATTTTGTAAGAGTTTTTTTTATTCCATTTTTCAGTTTAGGTTCTTTTATTGTAAGTTAAGTTTGTTTCTAGTGTCTTTAAAAAACAAAATGGCTGAGGATGGAGTTTAGAGATTTTGTTAGATCACAGTGTTGGTCATTATGATCGGCAGTAAACCGACATGCGAGAAGTGTGGAGAGACTGGTTATTTCTCTTCCTGCCCAGAGGAGAAAGCATCTGGTCTTCTTGCTCTCACTGACCCAAACCCTCCTTTAGCTCAGTTATTTTCATCTCACCTCAAATAGTCATGCCAGTGTTCAGAACTTCTGCAGTAAAACCCCTCAGTTAGGTCCATTTCACAGCCTCTATTCCCCGAAAAACCTTTGCCTATCACTTTTGCAGCTGTCGAGAAGGAAAAGGGAAATAGCAAGTTATTGGTAAGACCAAAGAAAAAGCTACAGACAGCAAGACATCTGTCCCATGAAGCCTCCACTGGTAAAAGCACAAGCAGCCTCATTCCCTCTACCAGTTAAAAAACTTACAGAAACTCTGAAGCAGAAATGAATAAAAAACACACATCATCATATACAGATGGCCCTTCCTCCTTGGTACCATAATCCCCACTCCCAGTTAAAAAAAAAAAAAAAAAAAAAAAAAAAAAAAAAAAAAAAAATCAGCATATGGCTTTTCCTCCAATAATAAAATCCACCTAAAAAAGTGACTGCCCTCAAAAAGGGACACATTGTGAAATTTCTATCTAAAAAATCTGCACCAACTCCCAATCCATCCCCCTGCACAGAACCTCCATGAATTCACCAAAGAAAAAAGCTGAACATCAAAAAAGACTGAAGCCCCCTCATCCTTTTATCATGAAAATCGGATTGCTTTCAAACACCTCTTACAGGTGACAGATGGCCTCTGCGACATTCAGGCATTGTCTCATAAAGCATTATATCATGTGTTAGCTGGGGGTTCATTCAAGATGATTTGATAGGTGAGCTCGGTCTTATAAAGCAAGAGGTTTGCTTCACATGACCTTTGACACCTAGAGTTGAAATGTATCATAAATGATGAGGCATCACCCATCTTGCTGGTAATATGAAAGTCCCTTGCTGACCCAGAGGGCCTACACTCAGTAGGCCTAGAAAAAATCTCTAAACTGTGTTCACTGCAGTGAGTCAGTAGAGAACAACTTCCACTGCAGGGTCATAGTCCCATTATGCAAGTTTACTGATGATATCATGATTCACATACTGCATGGAAAGTTTTTTTTTTTTTTCAAGGTAAGTTCTGTTTGTAGCAATGTGATACTGCCATTGACTAAGGCTGAGCAACATGTGTTCTTTTGCTTGCTCGGCATTATCAAAGTCATGATATGGATCATGTGACAAAAGAAATTCTATGGAGATGGGAATCTTATCTCTTCCCAATTGATCTTGTATTTTAAACATCAGCTTAAAGTCAGGATTAGGACATAAAAGCAACAACTCGCTCCATCAGAATTTGGTAAAAAGTGAGTGAGTGTTGCATATCTGTGTTGAGTAAAAGAAGCTGACTTGAAGTGGCATTTTGATGCAGGTCAGGCATCAGGATATTGGAAACTGGGTTAAAAATAGGTAATCTCACCCGAAAGAGGGTAATTTAGGTTTGTTTTAGCCTTAGTTCCTTCCATCAAGTTAAATTACTTATGGAATATATGCTCACTTCAGCCTTTTATTTCTATCCCCATTTTTTTTTAGTTTTATTCCCCCTCCCCCATTAGGTGACAGAGATGTTAGTTGCGGGTGCTTTTCCTTTTTCAAATGTGTATTTCATATTTGTTTTTGTGTTTAAGTGAGTGATTGGCTGAATGATTATTAATTACCTAGTCTTGCGTTAATTTCATCCAGTCAACTGATTTTTCTGCCACACTTAAGGATTGTGAGGGGTTTATTATTAAACTACTTTGTTTACTCTCTTCTATTTTTTTGGCCTTGTGTCACATTTTGTATTAAAATAAATACTACTTTCACCTATGGTACCTAGACTTTATGAATTTAAGTGCAGTACTACATTAGCAGCAAGGATTCATTTTACAGCTTAAATGGCTAAATGTAACCATAAGTTCTACACTAACATTTTTTTCTCTTGGGCTTTTCACTCGTGGGACTCTTCTGGCTTCTTACTTGTATTTAACTTTGATCTTCAAAAATTTAAATGTAATATTAGTTATACTCTTTCTAATTCTTGTCCTTTTATTTTTCTCTCTCCCAAACAGAGTTTTCTCTTTCTCATATTTTCTATAACTCAGTACCCTCTTTTATCTAAGTTGAATCATTCTATTTTCTTTTAATTTATGTTTTGGGTACTTTTAACAAATAAAATTAGATATATTTTTATCTCAGTTCATCACAAGGGGATGATTCATTTATGAAACTATAGAAAGAATATAACTAAGTTACATCTTTCATGCTATAAAACTAAGCAAACATCTAAGAAAAAAAAACTGCTGTTGTATACTGCTCACTGATTAATAATATTAGCCATAGCAGATTTTATACACATTCATTTTGTTTCAGAATAGCAATGCACACACACATATATATATATATATATATATATATATATATATATTTTGTTTGGACAGTTAAACTCCATCATCCTATTTTATTTAAATACTATGTTCCTTCAAGGCATAAGTAATCAATCTTCACAAATTCCAATAACAGTATATCCATCCAATACTTGCTGTGAATATTCCAACTGAAGAATGAATCAGCTGATATGTTGACAACAGCAGTTATACAAAGGTGTTCACGTGTCTGAACAATAAATGGTATTTTAATAACTTCAAATTTATTAGAAAATACATAAGTTATTTTAATTATTTTCCAGTGCAAATAATCTCACTAGATAATTTCCTAGAAGTGCTGAAAAGTTTTCAGCCTAATGAAGAGAATCAAAATAAAATAGAAATAAATAATCAAAACAGAAAAAAAGGAAGATTGGTGTAGAAGGTTTTTCAATTCCTTACATGTAAAATTGAGATTGGTAATTATTCATCAGAATTCAATTATGACCAATTCTTGATTGAATTATGATGAATAAATATTGCCCATACCAATTTTTCATGAGGGATTGGAATAATTTTGAAAGTATTCTAACCCCTAGTTGCAAATTTTGGCATGGAAAAAAAAAATACAGCTATATGACGTTTCATAAAGAGAAGACAAGTTTTATGTTTCTGATGTAAAATAAGTGAAAATAAATAAATTGAATTATTAAAAAAAATACTGTAAATTTTTGAGACAATGAATTATTACATATCTTTCTATTTGGCTTTTCTTGGTTGTTATACTCACAACCAACCTTCTTAAGGCACCTGTTGTACTTTGCAAACCAAACCCATTATCCAATTCATGGGGGTAGTTTCTTACTGTGATATAACATAAAATCATATTTACTAATCTAAGGAGAATTTTAAGTCCTTATATAAGGCTTCTAAAAGTCTACATTGATGTTAATTAAAGATTCTAATTAACAGATTTATAGTTACACTAAACATCTTACTGTGAAGGAGGTTAAGTCATCATGGCTTTGAAAGTAAACTTTTATATGAACACAGAAACCTAAAATAACTTGTTATCAAACTAAACAGAACAAAGTAAATATTTATCCAATAATTAAAAATTAAAATCATACAGTGACAAAGAATCTGAACAAAAGTTGAATTGAAGTAAATGTTTAATGCTCTAACAGCTAAAGCAAAAACCTTAGGACAATTAAAACAAACACTGGATGAGAATCCCACAAAGTGGCTAAAATATATGACCGTAAAATTTTGGCCATTAAGTTAAATTGAAGTACAAAAAATTATTAAAATCAACAGCCAATTGGATAATGGGCCACAACAGAACAATGCAATGCTACAACTAGTCTGATATAAACAGCTAAAATAAGAGATTGATCAAAATAACCAACTTGATTTTTAAAGATATCAAATTTCATGCACACATAATAAAAAAAAACAACTAATTTTTGTGATGCATATGAAGCAAAATAAATAAATAAAAATTAAAAAATTAAAAATAAAAAACAGTTAAAATGATAATATTTGAGATTTTTCATAGTGGTAATTTTGAGCCTGTTCAATGACTTCACAGATTATCATGACAAAGATATAGTGTATAAATACCTACAGTGCACTCATAAAATGATTTCAAACTTTATGCAGTCATTTTATGGACAGACAAGCATCTTCTTCATATGTAAGGATATAAAAAGAGACAGATTTACATGATTGTAAATATGAATCAGTCTGTCTTTCGTATCATTCTCCAACAATTTATAATGGATATAATGTTATTGAAAGCTCAGATTCTAAAAGAAAAGAAGAATGAAGGCTAAAATAACTGAGGTTCCATTGCATTATAAATTAGTTACTTAAATGTTCTTGGAATTATCTCCAGACCCCTGCACTGATCTCATGATCTCTCATTGAACTTTGCACAGTGTCCAATTTCTGAGGTTCTGCCTATAGAATCCCAGGTTCATCATTTGCACTTTCCCAACTGATGTTCCTTCTGAACATATACCTGAAGAAGGCCAGAGAATACATATCTGAAATGTTGTGGTGAAAAATAAAAAATTAGAAATCTAGTCTGAACCAATCACATAGAACTACAGAAAATGCATTATTATTAGCTGTAGCTTTGTTGGAACAATTGTACTAAATGAAGTGATAGAATGTGCTGAACAGAAAAATACTAATATTGATAAAAAAATTGAAACATTCAAATCAATGGCACTAGATCCATATTAAGTAAAAAAAATAAAAACCAACAGATGACATAAAGCCATAATCTATAGATGCAGGAATCATTTTCATTTGATGATCAAATGTCATTGATTTAAAGAGAGGTGATGGTAAAAATGCAGCTCATATTGATCAAGATATACATTGAGAAAAGTGCAACAAAAAAAGAAAAAATATCAGTAGCAGAAAGAAATTTAATCTAAGAATATCAATACACAATTCGATATTAAAATCTTTAATATAATCAATTAATTTTATATTAGTTTCTATCACTTTGAAAGTAGTAATAAAAATTAAAAATGTATATTTTTTAGTATTTAAACTGTGGCCTTTATTCAATTGTTCCTGTAGTGGATTGTAGTTTAAGTACAGAATGAAAAAGTCTCACAGGTTTTAACTTTATCATCAATAAAGAATGCCTATGAAAGCATTGTTTGTTATCATTAATTAATTTTTGTTTTGTTTCAGTTTTTTTAAACTTGTCATTCTTTCATTTCACTTCCTCTACCTTTTACCAAAACTGTCAAATCAATTTTACAACTTTCAAGTAATCAGAATAAATCAGAATTAAAGAATCACCATATGGTGAGATGTCATTTCCAATCCATGGTGCTTACTTGACAATTGTAAAATTAGAATCTGAGAGTTTAAATAAAAAGACAGCAAAAAGAAAATTAAAAAAAAAAAAAAAAAGATAATATGTAAAACTTTATTTTTTGTTATCACCTTTTTGAAAAGTTCCATGAATTTCAAGTGGTAAAAGATATATATATATTGTGTGTATTTTGGCAGCATTTTTTCATTGATGCAGGTTTCGTTAAATAATATAGACAACTTTTGTCTATTTATTTTATGCAGGATCCTTTCGTATAGTCTGATAAGCTTGATAGTACTATCATTAAAAGACAACAAGAAATCGCAGTAACTGTTGATTTTTTTTATCCGGTTTGAGCTTTCGGCTTACGTAAGCCATAATCAAAGAGTGAACATATAAGTTATTGACAAAGTAAAATAAAACAAAGAGAATTAAACATAGAGACAAGACCATTTTTAACGTGGTGGATGGCCAAAGATGGTGACAAGATGGTGGTGGTATGGTTCTTGGTCACATGAGGGTATAGTGGCATGAGAGGATTGGTCTGCGAGCTACTACTGCTATGGGTAGAGGGAGTAAGCATAGTAACTATGACCTCTCCTGTCGATTACAGGCATTGAAGTATGTTAGTAGAGATATCGAAAATTATTTTATTTAAGCTAGGTTTAAGCTGTTTAGCATAACATAAAGCAGACACTCATCAACGATAATTTTCCCAATTACATAGTTGATGAACAAATACATTTTCTTAAAAACCTTAACACGGAAAAAACAACACATGGTACTAGCCCAACCAATCCCAAACATATCATTCTCTTATATTGTAGCCAAATGCACTCCAATTACAAACTAGACGAAAATATCCTAAAAAAACTCAAACACTAATATTTCTTCGACAGACCCTAACAAGGGAATTAAGTTTATCATATATTACGCTAAATCCACTAGATCTAATTCAATCGTCCACAATGACTCCTCCCACACCACTAGCGATTTGCAAAAAACCAATGTGGTTTATAAATTCAAATGCCCCTTTCGAGAACGTATCTCTAACAAACTAAATAATATCTACATTGGCCATACTACGAACTCGCTCTTAAGGTGACTTACACTACACTTAAATGACAATTCAAACATATTCCGACATTTAAAACACCACGGTTATCAATGCACACTTCTAAGAAAAACACTTGTTGAAAATACATGTATACTTCGACAAGAAAATAGTAAACAAAAACTCAAAATCCTAGAAGCTATCTACATCAAACAGCTTAAATAAATTTCGATATCTCTACTAACATACTCCAATGCCTGTAATCTACGGGAGAGGTCATAGTTACTATGCTTACTCCCTCTACCCATAGCAGTAGTAGCTCGCAGACCAATCCTCTCATGCCACTATACCCTCATGTGACCAAGAACCATACCACCACCATCTAGTCACAATCTTCAGCCATCCACCAAAATGGATTTGTCTCTATGTTTAATTCTCTTTGTTTAATTCTACTTTGTCAATAATTTATATGTTCACTCTTTGATTATGGCTTATATAAGCCAAAAGCTCAGACCGGATAAAAAAAAAAAAAAAAAAAAAAAAAAAAAAAAAATCAACAATTACTGCGATTTCTTGTCATTTAATGATAGTACTATCAAGCTTATCAGACTATATGAAAGGATCCTGCATAAAATAAACAGACAAAACTTGTCTATATTATTTAACGAAACCTGCATCAATATATTTTTTTTTCTTAGTTTGTCCACGAATAGTGAAAGTGAACATGTTTACGTCAATATTTTTTACTCTTGTTTGTAATCAAAATAAATAATAGAATAGGGATATCAAATTTAAAATCTATTTTAGGACCATTGACTCAATGTTAGACATTCAATAAAAAAAATATTTGCTTTGAGCAATGAGTAAAAACAGTATCATTAAAACATAACATTAATTTAAACATCATTACACTACTGTAGGCTGTCATCAAACAGTTACAAAGTAATTGGACACAAAATTTAGAAAAGAAAGTTGACTAATAAATCAGTAATAATAATAGGTGTTTTTAAATATTTTTGCATAAAATTTTACATATTTACTTCTAAAAGATTCATCAAGGATTTACTATCTTAACCTTTAATGTCAGAAGACATGAAATTCAGTTAACAATCAATAACTATACTGGAAAAGTGCAAAGGTAGCATTTCTGTAATCAACTGCTTATGTTTAAATGTGAACCTCCTCCTGTGTCCTTCATGTTGACACCCAAATCTTTGCAGCCAACTGATAGTCAATCACTTTTTTCCAAACTCAGATCTGTCCCATCTTTTTGATTGATGACAAAGCCAGTTTGAGTTGAAAGTTGCTGAAATCCACTGCATCAATGATCCAGACAGAGCTGGAAGCTACAATAAGGTAAAAAAAAATCTCTTTGTGAAATTAATAAGGTGTGTGTATATATATATATATATATATATAATATCCATAAAAATTCCAAATTCTACATTCGAATACAGGATTTGGAATTCTTTGATATAATATACATATTTGGCTCTGTAAATAGATAATACTATTTACATTGAGCACTCCACCAGGATCATTTTTTTCTCTCCGGTCTGCTCACAGTCTTCTGGTATACACCAGTCTCTGTCATGACTGGGTTTTCTCTCTGTGTCTGTGTCTCTTCATGTCTGTCAACTTTTCCTCTTCACATTGAATCTCTCTCTCTCTAGTAGAGAGATGATCGCCCTGGACCTGGGAGATGACGAATGCCAGACGAGCCTGCACTGAATCTCTCAGTGTAGCTGATCAAACTCCACTGAACTGCCTGAAAACTCACCAACTCTTGCTTATATTGAGCCTTGCATCCAGGAGGGGTGGGTGTGATGCATTCTGGATATGTTAACATTTCCAAATAACAAGTCAAGGATCCTCCTTTTGTCACCTAATCAACATCATCTATTTCTTTCCTGCGTGAGTACCTCTTACTGATGACCAAGGGGCATGGAATGTTTCTCTGACTTTCCCAAAATTTATCAGGGCCTTTTTCTCATTGGTTATCTGATCAACCCCATCTCCTTCTCTCCTGTGTGAGTTCCTCTTACCACTGCTTGAGGGGTGTGGTCCAGCCCAAATGGCCAAATTTTAATTATTGCTCCAAAATCTTTTTCACATTGAACCGTGGTGTGTGTGGTCATTTTTCACATCTATATTTATCACTTCACCCAACAGGTGACAAAAAAGGAGACAATCTCTTCGACCCAAGATGTTTTAATTATCTAGGCTTTCTTGATTTGTATACAATTGTTGTAAAAATTTTCTAGCTTCAGCTGAAAGAAAACGTTTCTTTTTTAATTACCAGCATCACAAAATTACCTAGAAACAAGGAAACTTTATTTCTGAGAATTCTGTCTCTTTCTGACCCCTATGGGTTATTATATTTTTTCAACAATTTCCCATGCAAAGGAAAAGATTCTGTTTCAAATCAAATCATAGTCAGCTGTCATTTTATCAATGGTTGTTAAATTTTCACAATAACCAAGAGACTTGCTTTTTTCCATAATGGCTATACTGAATTTGGCGACAAGAAATCATAGAGAATTTTTATCTTTCAAACCAAATTTTATGGCTAGAATCCAAGAGTCATAAAAAACTATCCTGAGTGGTTGTTCATTTTCAATGGCTGTAAAATTTATTTATTTATGTTTCTTGGGTGGTCTTTTTAGAATATCCTTCACCTAGCTTCTAGTGGATGAAGAAGAAAGAAAAAGGATATTCAATTATTATTTTTTCTCTTTCTCTTCTCCCCTTTTCGACACCAGAAATAGTTTTACATAAACACAAGGTATTTATGAGGTATTTTCAAGTTTTCAAAGAGAAAAACTGAACACTTCATAAGTAAGAAATAGAGCTTCTTTGAGAAAGGCCAACTAGTAAAGTCAGTATAGCCAAATTGCTGATAGCATGATTGCAAAATACAGGTTCCTTAGGTTAAGAGTTCAAATCTCATCAATTTTTTATATCCATTTTGAATATTTAATGATCTGAGAGTGTGGGGGGGGAGGGAAATAAAGAAAAAATCTAAAGAAAAAAAAGAAAAAACAAAGATCAGTCAAAATTAGTAACAAGAAAATTTTGTGATTTTAATTCATTTTTCTTCACTAAGCTAGCACCAGAAATAGAATCTGAAAATTTTTTTTGTTGTTGTTAATACTCAGCCTTACCCTTACCTTTACCTTACCCTCTCCTCAGACCTCAAATGGAACCACTATATTGAATCCATAGCAAAATCTACTGCTAAGAAGGTTGGGTCACTATGTCGATCCAGGATGTTTTTTCCGCCTGAATCCATCCTGCATATATACAAGTCAACCATCCGTCCGTGCATGGAGTACTGCTGCCATTTATGGTCAGGCGCCCCTGCTGTTCTCCTCAGTGTTCTTGACAGGCTCCAAAGGAGAGTCTGCAATGTGATAGGTACTGATCTGGCGGCTCGACTGCAGCCACTTTCCCACCGTCGAAATGTGGCTTCCCTTTGTCTGTTCTATAAATACTTTCATGGCTTCTGCTCAGACGAACTTAAGTCACTGGTGCCTCCTCAACAGGTGTTTACTCGTGCAACCAGACTGGCAACTGGGTCCCACCCATTCAGTCAGGTTAGCCAAATGCAGACGACAATTCTACTCCTGCAGTTTCTTCTCTCGCACTTCCTGCCTGTGGAACTCGCTCCCATATTCTTGCTTTCCTGACGGCTACAACCTCCAGAAATTTAAATGCAATGTCAATACTCATCTATTAATCACTGGACTCTAGCTCTCTCCTCTCCCCCGTATATCCTTCCCTTTCTCTCCACCTATGTATCTGTCATCGCACCTGCATTCTTAGCTTTCTATTGCTCCTTTCTAACTAGTTTGTACTCCTCACTCTTTTCTAATTAATCTTTTTACAGTTATGTAGCCCCCCTGCTCATTAGTGGCATTTCTGCCTTGCTCAGGGTGAAATGATTAAAAAAAAAAAAAAAAAAAAAAAAAATATAAAATCTACAGATAGAGTAGGTATAATATAAGGCTTTATGGTTTAATCGATATCTCAGCCATAAACGAATTCTTAGAAATACACGAACTTGAAGCTCATTAAGAACTGTCTCTCACAAATATTGGCCATATAGAGGAACAAAATACCTAATAATTTATTGTCTTTATAATATGCCAGTCAAGGTTTATATAGTTCGAGTAAAAAACATATAGTGATGTTTACTACTTTAGTGGGTAGATTAAGTTAAAAAAAAAAAAGCATCACCTGAGATAGAGTGGTAACAATAAATAGCAGATCCATTGAGTCTATCCTAAAAAGTTATATTATTTTGGCAAACATATCCCTGAAGTTCTTTCAATTTCTGTTTTTCAAAATAAGACACTCTTTGTATTTGCTACATGAATTATTATTTTGGCTGCATGCATAAAAATTTCAAACATGTCAGGCATTTACAAAAGTACGGTTGAATCAAGCAGTAAGAACCATTATTAAAATTTTGAGTTTCTAAAACTATTAAATGGAGTTCATCCTTTTGAAAACTGATATAATCAGAATAAAATATTTAGAATCAACAATATTCAAATAAAATTCACAAATGGAGAAAGAAAAATGTTTTAAAAGATGTATAAGATTTCTAGCCTGATAATACTAATTGCCAAAACCACCTCAGAACACAGTATTTCAGAATGGAAGTTTCAAGAAATAACATTAATCATGAAATAACCATTATGCATACATAATTTGAGACATACAGAATGATAAAGCACTGGTTTAACAAATGTAAACCTAATTCTTCTGTAAAGTTTTGAGAGTAGTCTAAAATAAAATTGTTTATGTCCTAGTTAAAGCATTGTTTTTAAAATGTTTGACTCCAGCATAAGCAAACATTTACTGAAAGCCCAATGCTTATTAGAGATAGTTTCTAGTCTGATTCAAACTACCCAATTTTATAAAAAGATCACTTAACAGTCAAGGAAGTATAACCTTTCAGATTTGATATTAAAATAAATATTTACAACTTTAGAGAACACAAGCAACTTCTTAAGTTCTTAAGGCTATTATGCCTACACTGAAGTCTTGGTTTATGTTATAACAAGTCAAGCATCCATCACTCAGTGCAGCAACGACATAAAACTGACAGATTTAGGTCAGATAAATATTTACATTGCAATGAAATTTATTTAGGTTTGTTTTAATTTTTTTATGAAGTTTCCAGGTAAATTGATTAATAGATTTAGTAAGTGACAAGAAAAATAAAATCTTTCAAATTCTGTAAGAATAAATTTTTGTTTAAAATGTGCGATATAAATAAGGTGGGGGGGGGGGTGACACTTGTTAAAAGCTGGGGATGCTTATTTTATTATCCTATGCCTTTTTTTTTTTTTTTATAAAGACAGAATTATTTTTCTTTTCTTTTTAAACTACATTTTTTTTGTGACTTGTATTTAAAAACTAACATAATTATAAATATATTAACTAATCTCTGATTAAAGCAAATAGCAGAAATATTGACTCAAGTAATAAACTAAGTCATCAATCCAGTTCAATTATCAACAATATCCCTAACTTGCTTTTTTATAGAATAAATTAACTGAAATGGTTATGTGGCTAGAAAGTAAAACTTCATAATGTATATCAAATATAAACCAACCAGCTAGGAAATTCATACCATTTAAATATAGCTGAATACACAGAAGAATGAGAGGAAAACAGAAAATTGAATTTAAAAAGACCAGCAAATCATTTTTCTTTTTTGCAAATTTGAATTCAAATACATTTTACTTCTTACTAGAATAAAAGAAAAATAATATGGTAAGAATTTAGTTTTTTAATACAAGTACACTTAAAACTTGAAAATGAATTCCACATTGATCAAACTGAAAACAAAAATTTAATTACCAAAATCTAGACAAATTTCAAGACTCCTCCATATATCAATGTTAAAAATCAAAATGCGGCTAAAACATCTAAGTTATATAAAATAGAATAAGATTACCATAGTAATTAGATAAAAAAAAAAAAAAAAAGAAATAGCCATATTTTTCAGTCTGTATCATCTTTTTATCTTTGCATAAGAATAATTTTCCAAAATTCATGTAAACAATCCCATAAACTAATTAGTCATTTCTTTGGCAACTTACTGAATAATATAATTGTTTCAATTTTTGGAAAGGATGGTCTTGTTCCATATGGACATCTGTGTGTTTTGAATATGCAATCAACTCAAACGGGGTAGAAACAACAAGTAATCTATGGAATCTATTTGTTCCATGCAATTTCATTTTCTTTAATTACCGAGTTTTGAAAGGCATATTTATAATCAAAACACTATTAACAAAATTAATGACTTATAAAAAACAAAAATCATACATTAATTGGATTAGAATCTCAAATAGTAGTCTTTGTTAAAAGTAAAAAGATTAAAAAAAAAACTTCTGTCACTTGTTTGATAAGCTAAATAACTGTGTTATTACTTAAAGTGTTAGCAGTTGATATACAAAGCCCAAATTACAAATGTTGAATTTCAAAGACTTCAGAAAAATCTGAAGCAACATTATTTTCTCTGATTTGGATTTGACCTTTCTTAGCTAAGTTTAAGAAACATCAACTGTATATATGTTCATAATCAAAAAAGGAAATGATTTCAACCAATATGAAATCAATCAAACATCTGAAGTTATAGTATATTAAACATTATGGGAAAATGACCAAAAGGAAAAAGTGAAAATAAGTAACTTTATCATCTTTTATTCCTTAAATTAAGATGATTATCATTAAATAAACAAAAGTTAAAGAAAGTTTACAATGCTATAAAAATGAAAAAAAATACTCTGAACCTACACTTTTCTATAAATATCCCATGTTTGAATATTAAAAAAAAATCCAAGATTGTAAAAGACAAGAGTAACTTGATCAAAGCAAAGAAAAAAGACATTGGAGCTAGGCATACAGTAGTCAATTCAGTCAAGATCAATAAATCATAATCTCCACCCCAACTCTTTCTTCACATTCCAAGGTCAATTATTTGAAAAAGATCAAATACTTTTTGTAATTAGTTGCAAAATTAGAAAAATCAGGAGGCAAAAAGTTAGAGACAAATTTGAATGCTGAAATGTAAACAAGACCAAGCTGGAATTTGTTTTAATCTTGAAGGATTTTAGTTAAGAAAGTACTCTAGAATGATTTGTAGTGCAGATTTAATATAAATTACTTTTGCTGCTTCTCTATCTCCATATTATGTCAACCAGTACACATTTTTCTTTATTTTTTTAATCATCCTCTAAAATCCACAATTATAGAATAAGAAAAGTCAGGATGTGGAAAATTTTGATTTAAGCTGAGATAATATTTACAAAATTTACTTTGATTATCTTAATATAAATGAATTTTGGGAGCATTTCATAGATACTAGATACAAGCCTGACTGACTTCTGCTTTTCAAAAACAATTTTTCATAAAATAAAATGATAAATTGTATTAAATCAATATTAAAATGAATAATCAATTACCATGCACAAATAATATTTAAAAAATCTTTAATGTAGAAATTGATCATTTTTACCAAAATTCCATGCAAAGAGAAATTTAATAATCATCTATTCTCTATTGAACAAAAAATTTTTTAGTATTAATTAAACAGATGAAAACAGATAAGTAAATAAAATGACAACAGTCTCTTGAATTGCACAAACTAATGTATATTTATAACGGGAAAGGTCAAAAAATTAAAGTCCATCTGTAATAAATTTGCACTTAACTGACTACTTTGACAAAAATCAAAGGGGCTGTCAGAGTGCGCAATGGGCAGACATTTTGACATTACAGTCTGACTAAATTTGAGTGTGTAATTTGATACAGAACATGCCCTACCCAAAGATGATTAACAATTTAGAGCAGTTAACGAAATAAAAAACATAATAGTGGTCATTTTTGTTGCGAACTGGATCCAGACAATGATTTTTTTATAGAACTCTAGCACTGAAAACATTGCTGCCTCAAATAGGTAAAAGCTACATCAGGATAATTTGGTCTCTTTAGAAAATAAGTAAACTATAATTAGTTGAACACAAATTATGAAGCCAAATAATATACTCATTAACCTTACTTCAATAAGGGTCAATATTTTTCTCCCACTTATATTTCACATGACAGTAAAACTAAACATACAAACACAGAATAGAAAACAAACTGATGTAAAGAAGGACTAAAGACAATTGTTTGAGCACTTAAAGTTAAAAACATCCTACCCTTGGAGTGGTGGGAGGACATAGTTTTTGACATGTTGAAGCACTATATCTTTTTCTTTCAATGAAGCTTTTATAACAACTTTTATATACAGAGGTACCTAAAATAAACTTTAAAACTATAGGTAAATATATTTTACAGACATTACTTCCTGCTTATTTTAAAATGACTACACCCACCCTGCATTAACTAGCAACAGCTTTTACTTATATACACTTTTTCTATATCTTATAGTAGTTTGGATAGATTATATTGGCTGGTAGACAACTATGATTTAGTTAGGAATTGAAGAGTTCCAAAGATCTGCCTAAAAGACAAAACATCAAATTCAGAATTTTTTTTTTTTTTTTTTAGAAAGGCCTCTTGGTTGTTCTGAAAACATTACAGTACCCAATTATAAATGGATTTATAAAGTGGGGAAAGGACAAATGAAAAACAACAGACATTCTGGTTGAATTTCAAGAGACATTAAATGAAGAATGGAAAGGCATAAAATTCTAGAGAGAAAGCAAGTGAAAGATAAAAGATGCAATCAAAAATATTTATGCATTATTTATATACAAACACGCACACACACACACATATATATATGTATGTGGATTATATATAAGATTAGAAATAATAGAGTCATTACTAAGAAAAAAAAAAAAGAAGAAATCTTAAACTTAATAACATCAATTATGAACAAGGTAATAATGTGCTTACAGTGTTTGGAACTTAAGATACGTTTGTTTAGAAGTAAAACAAAATAAATTCTTGATAATGGCTAAAAGTATAACTGAAAGGGCTCGAAAAGACAAACATTTTATATAATCCTTATAAAGTTCTGAAGCGCATGAAAAATTATATAAAAAACTCAATACTACCTTTTCTGTCATTTTCAATGAAATCTGCATATATATATATATATATATATATATATATATATATGTGTGTGTATATATGTATATATATCACTCCTGACCACTTAAAAATCTTTAAAAATTTTTTTTACAGTTTAAACTCCTACCACTTAAGGTTACCAATACTACAATCTAAAAGGTTATGGAAACAAAAAGCTATATTCCAAACATTTTATTTAGAAATTTACATTTTCATAAAATGAGGTGATTTACACATGATCAAAATTATAAGACGAGAGACAAAAATTCTACAAAATTGTACAAAAAGTGTATAAAAAGTGTATGAAAACATTCAACAACCAAATTTAATAATGAGTTCTACCTCCACTGCTTTTGATGACTTCAAAAATTCTGTCAGGCCTGCTAGAAATAAGCGTTTCCATTAAGGTGCAGGGGATGTTGCTTCAGCTTCTGAAGATGGCTTCACGAAGTTCATTTTTTGTTGAATATTGTTTGCCATTTCGATAAACATCTCTTGTCATCCATCCTCAAACATTTTCAATTGGGTTCAAATCTGGTGAGCATGCAGGATGTCCCAAGAGATGGACCCCATTTTCTTGTAGAAAGGTCAAAGCGTGGATTGCAGCATTATTCTGTTGGAATAACCATCCATCCACACACAAATGAATGCCCTCCATCATCAATGATGCTTTTTGTAGCATGCTAACATAACCAGCTGCTGTTTGACAACCCTGCACCACCTGGAGCTCCATTGTTCCTCTGTAAGAAAAGGTGCCCCATACCATTAGGGACCCTCTACCACTATGACATGTGGAGAAAATTTCAGGAGGCATGTTTTTGTTATGTCTATATTGTTGGAAGCCATCAGGACCATCTAGATTGAATTTTTTCTCATCAGAAACAGGACTTTCTTCCACTTCTCAATGTCCCATGTTTGGTATTCACAACCAAACTTTAAGCAGTCCACCTTGTGACGTGGAAGCAGCTGAGGAATTTGTTTATGCTTTTTACCATGCCTTTTTGTCGTAAGTGTCGTCTGATGGTTACAGGACTGCAATCAGCATCTGTGACTGCCTTAATTTGATGAGAAGAAAGTCCCCTCTCTTTCATAACAACCCATCTTATTCTCTTACTCAATGCAGGAGAAATTTTGGGGGGCCTACCAGAGGATTTTGCTTTTCCATAATTCTCACTGTTCTTTAGAAAGTTGCAAATCACAGTTTTACTGCGATTTACCTTAGCTGCAATCGCCCGCTGTGACAAACCTTGATTATGGAATTCGAGAATGCTCAACTTTGGTAAGTTTGCTTGCTTTAGGCATGATAACACCTTTACGCAGTGATTGCTAATCTCTAACTGAACTAAAAACATTGGAATTACCATAGATCTAACAATTTATACCCCTGGTCTTATAATTTTGATCATGCGAAAATCACCTCATTTTATAAAAATGTAAATTTCTAAAGAAAATATTTGGAATGTAGCTTTTTGTTTCCATAACATTTTAGATTGTAGTATTGGTAACCTTAAGTGGTAGGAGTTTAAAATCTATCTGTAAAAAAAAAAAAAATTTTTTTTAAAGATTTTTAAGTGGTCTTAAATTTTTGATCAGGAGTGTACATACATTTATATATATATAAAATATATTCACATACATACGCACGCATGCACACACACATTCATATACATACACACACAAATACACACACAAATATATATACACACACACACACACACATATACATATATAGACTTAAACAAACATAACGTCATTGTGCGAACCTTAGAATTTTTTTCAGACAAAGCATTTTCAAAGGTAACTGTTGGCAATAATTAATAATAGTAGATGGGACACAGGAAAACAAATAATTACTTATGGAAAGGAAAGTTGGAACTGATTTAAAATTAAATCAGTAATCAAAATATAATAAGGTCGTCATTTTATGCATGACAACCTAATAAAAGCTTGAGGAGCTCTAGGATGCAACCTATACTAGCCTAAAGGATGTCTGACTTTGGGTATACCCTAGCATCAATGCCAAAGTTTTGTTGATCTAATGTTTTCAAAATAGCTTTTGCCTGGGGGGGGGGGGGAATTAATTAATCTTATTTCATGATGTAGACAAACATAGCTCCCCACAGATACCATTTCTTTATTATCTGTAAAATTCCATGAATTTTTAAGGAAGATAATGGAATAGTTTCCTGGTGCTTTCTTTATGGTTTTGAATTTAAAGTGGTTCTTCTGTTAGACTGGCTGCCACCCAAAATTCAAGAAACCTAAGTACCCCACTATTTAACACCTAGCTGAGAGAAGCGGGGGAATTTTTTTTTTTTAAGAGCATCTGTTTGAAAGTGTATGCAGCAGACTAGAAAGAATTTGAATTTGCTTCCTCAATTCTACTTTCCATATCAATAACCATTATCCTATCCACATATCTTTTTTCAAAGTTGTATGAGTTTGTGGTATCTTTTCTTTTGCATATGTATTTGGTTAGATATGAACTTCTTAGAAATTATACACTTTTAGGCTGATTCTGATACTTAAACATATCCCATCCAGAAGAATTTCCATTGTTTTAGGGTTTTCCTCTCAATGTTATTTTTGACATGGCTAGTTGAGAGAAACAATTTACATCATTTTCTTAACAAGCTCAATATCATATTTGTATTATATGTTACACACACAGTAAACATACAATAACTTGATACAGTTCAAGGGTCAGCAAGTTGTTCTGATAAGAAAATGTGAATTCTTTTCTTTATTATTTCATTTGTGGTGATGTGTTCAAGTTGGCATGATAAAATATATATTCTATACAAAGCATCAATTCTAATAATATATAAAAATCAATCTGAAAGAAATGGCTTCTATTGTTTTATACTGGCCAATGATAACAAGTAGTTATTGGTTGTATGGTAGTAATGGTTGAACCTTTCGACCAGGAGCTTCTTTTTTTCTTGCTTTTTTACAAAAAATAGTCTGGCAAAATGGCGTGACATTAAGTCAGTTAAGTGCCATACGTGATACATGCTTTGGGCAATTATGTCTCTTTCGAGACATGACTGACTGGGCAGAAGATTATCCCACAGTAGGTTGCCATTGCATTCTGCAGTAGACTGGTTGCCAGCCAAGGCTATAGAACCCAATTTGTCCTATTATTTAACCCATAACTAGAGGGAAGAGACAGATTAATATCTTTCCCAAGGGTATTTGTGCATAAGTGAAGGCAACGAATTCAACTGGAATTTGAACTCAGCTCCCCAATTTGTCATTCCAGGTTGATATCCACTGCACCACAACACACATCCCTACTATCTGACATTAATTATGTGCATATAAAACATAAGTCTATCATTGAATTTCTCCAAGCAAAATAAAAAGAATCCAGGCATTTATCAATGTTTGCTGAACGTTTATGGAAACTAAAAAGTAGTTTAGAAAAAAAAATGCATAGCCAATAATGTTAACTAAGCAATATAAATAATATTCTGTAGCTGAAATTAAGCTGTATCCAACAAAATTTAAAAAAAAAAAATTTAACTGTTATAGGTTCCAATGGAATAAGAATTAAGAATAGTGTTATTGCATTTAATAACAAAGACAATTCTATAGACACTATTTTCCATATTTTTTTTTTTTATTATATTTGCTATCATGTTCCTTCTAAAATTAATTGTCAATGATAATTATCTAGGATCTGACATGTTCTCTCTACAATTGATGATCCGATTCTTATTTGAAACACAAAAATGAAAAGTCACTAAATTATCCCTATTTCTAACAATAACCTACTTATAATTTGTGAAATATATCCTCTTCACTCTTAACCAATGACTTAACCCCAGTGGACTTTATCTGATCATATACATGATCAGTTTAAGAACAAAATACAAGATGATTTAATACTTTAGGTTGATTGTGGGAGAAACATTAGCATCACTGTCAGGTCTTTTCACCATTTTGTGTTTGTAAAATAGTTTCCCATTAGAAAATACCCCAAAGAAAGAAATCACAGATGATACTTTAAGATAAATCTTGGTGAAATCTGAACAGTTAACATTGTAGCTAAATGCTAATAGCTTTCTGAATTTACTTCAATAGTTTCAGCCACAATCAAATACTATATAAAAAAAAAGATTCAACCACAGAAGTAAGCACTTTTATGAAAGACTTGAATATGTCTATAATGGTTTATGGTCTCTAAAAACTAATGAAATCTCATGTGTACACAAAAGGTAAAGCTCTAGAAAAGTATCCAGTTAAAAATTTAAAGAAAAAGTAAAAAGATAATTAAAACAATCTTAAATGGCTATAAAGCTATTATCTCATTCAAGAAAAATGACAGCATATAAATGTACAGAGACTTTTCCCTAATATAAGCCTTTTTATAACAATGCACTTTAAAAGAGCCTCTTAAGATAGGTTATGTCATTTCATACAAAAAAAAATTTTTTTAGAATGTTTTTATTCAAATAGCTTTAAAAAAAATTTAAATTACACAGGAATTTTATGCAAATATAGAAAAAGAAAATAAATCATTCTACAAAAAACTAAGAAATATTCTGTTATTGAAGAATTGACTAAAAGTTATTTTAATATTACATATAAACACAAGGCAATAATATCATTAGGATCAAAGAGGCACCACATTCTGTATCCAAAGCAGCAGTGAGCATGATTAGTACAAGATGGACTGTCAGGCAGTTTTCAGAATAGGTTGGGTTAAAAAAATCAGAGTTTTTTTTTTCTCCCAGAAGGGCTGCCACCTAAGGCAAGAGTGCTCAATCATTGCACTACACATTGGATACCAAGCATAAAACCGTATCTCTTATAAAAGTGTGTTTTCCAATTTTGGGTCCTATTTTCCTTATTGACACCTCTTATTAGAAAATTACAATTTAATTTTCTCACTTTTTTATCTTTATTATTTGTTGTCTCTGGTTCACCATCATCTAGGCACAAAAATCACAAGCAGTATTTTTCTCTCTCTCATGGGTATATGTATATATATATATATATATATATATATATATATATATGAGAGAGAGCATGTGTTTTTCTATTGTTGTACTGCCACTCACCCATTAGATTTTTCATCTATTTTAAATAACTCCTGCACAGACACAAGATGAAAGCATACACAATATTTAATATGAAGATTACATAAGTGAAGCTAAAATTTAATATGAAAAGTTAAGAGCAAACACTGCAATATAAATATATATATATATATATATATATATATATATATATATAGGAGTAGATATATCTATCTATCACCCGGTTCACACTCCACCCACATCTATTGAACAGGTTAAGAGGCTCATCCCTTGTTCCCTGTTTAGGATGTGGTTTCTGGCTTTCTCTTTTCTAATCTTTTCACTATTACGTAGCCCCCTGCACATCAGTGGCATTACCGCCTTGCTCGGGGTGATACAATTAAAAAAAAAAAATAAATAAAAATATATATAACACCTTTTCTTTTTACCAATATAGGACACTTTCAACATACTGTTTTATTTACCTGATGAAGTTTCTGGGCATAAACATTTGCAGTAGTGGTCCTTGCATGTTTCAGACACAAAGTTAAAACTCCTATGGATGGAATCCTGGTCTTTGTGCTAGCACTGGTTTCTAATTATGAAAATGGCAAATGAAAAAGAGTGCTTGACATGCAAAACCCATTTTCCTCACCTGTAACAATGTAATGCAAAAAATGTAAGGTTGGCATTTCTAAAAAAAAAAAAAAAAAAAAAAAATTTGTTGCATATGGTGGAACATTGTGTTCAGTTCTCAAGTGAAAACCACATGAGAAACCCAAATTCCTTCTGCCAGTTTTCCCAATTAAACTATGAAATGCACTATAAATGTCACATAATTCATAATGGTGAAATGTGCGATTTCTTTTCAAACATCCTAATATATATATAAAAAAAAAAAAAAAAAAAAAAAAAGACAGGATTATTCATGTATGTATCTGTCCACAACTCTCTGACAAGGATCGAACTAATTTTACTATGGAGAACACTGGGAAGTGGACATATCACTTAGCATGATAGTAATTACACACAGAGATACAAAGTAACATAAATAAAAGGTTATTGTGTATGTGCGTGTGTACGTACTTATTTTCTAATGGCTCTAAGGTAAAATCCTATGATTAGTCCAAATTTTATTCTCTAGTTGTGGTGGGAATAGAAATTGATCAAGTTGTTTTGGTTGGTGGATTTTATCTTAGTGCCTTTAGAATATGTAGACCTGAATATCTAAATGAAGAAGAGCTATACACTAAGAAAACATTCAAACTTCCTCACTACCCACTCCATTTCATCCTCAAGGCTAAAAGATGAGTTTACAAAATTCAAAGCCAAAACATATGGATACTTCCAACAAAATTACACAAATTTCATAATCCTAACTTTCAACAACATTTCAACTAAACTCGCAAACAAATTAGCCATCCAAAACACTAAAATCATTACCAATCATTACCACCACCTCCAAGACTACTAGTGATATAATCAGGATAAAAACAAAAAAAACAAAAAAAAAAAAAACTAAACACCATTTCAAATGCAAGAATTTATCAGATAGAATGTCTACAATACAAAAAGCTGTACATGGGGGAAGTGATCATCTGATCTAAAAACATGCATGTACAAACGAGAGATTTGCATTTAGACAAATGTTCTAACTTGTTTTACATTGGAACAACATGGGACATAACTAATGCAAGCCTAATTAATAAAAGAACAACCCTTGAAAAACATATTTTGAAAACATAATAGCATTACGACCTACTATAAACACTCACTGAAAACACTATGTCATCTTTCTACAGATCCAACCAATACATAAAGATAAATGAAACAATACTAATTCCATCTTCAATGAAAACTTCAACCAAAACTGTATTATATATATATAGCCAGCTATCCTTTTATTTATGTTTTGTTAAACATGACAGATAAAGAATATTTTGTAAGTTGTTATTTTTTTTTAGTTTTTCTTTAAAAAAGAAAAATCACAAAGTGTGTAAAGAAATTTTCTATAAGTGTATTTTCCCTAAAGACCTTTGAATAAAACTTTAACCATTTTCAAAGGGGGTTAATTTTCATGATAACAAAGACAGTTATATATTTTTTCATTTTGTTTGTTTTACTGGGTTGCATGACAGTAATTTTATTCTTAATGAATTTTTTTGCTTAGTTTCCAAATATGACCATGATATTCTGGAGATGCAGAAGGTTCATTTTTTTTTATGAGAGAAAATATATATAAAAAACACTGATGAAGATGTAGATTTCATAAAATGAAAGATATTCAAGATAAATTAACACAATGGTTTTTGGTAGTATAACTAAAACAATTTAATTTGGTTTATAAAATTCCAGCTCATGAGAAATATGCAAAAATAAAGATAACATGTTTGAAACCAATATTCTGCAAGAAAAATTCTGTTTCTTTCTGCCAACATCTCAAATTATCTCTTCCTTCTCTACAAATACCCCACCCTCCTGTCACATCTATTAAATTAGTCATTTACACACAATGAGAAAAATAAACATTTCTTTTACTTTCCCACTGCCATTCTTGAATAAACTGGTGTTTTTTCTTCTTTTTTACTCCTTGAGGTCTAGGACTGCTAACTTGAAAAATATCCCTTTCATTGTCCTAAGGCATAAGACAGGAATGGCTGAACCAGCCTTTCTTGCACTGCCTGCTTGCCTAGTTCTGTATCATTTATGATTACAAGTTAACTGCAAAATCTATCACAAACATATTTTCAACTCTATAAAAGAAAAAAAGAAAATCTACGAAAGAGGATTAAATTATATTTGCAGAAAAATGCACTATATCATTTTATGACATATGCAATTTTCATAGAAAGGGATATTTTCTGTATTTTTCTATGAATTAGATTTGTATCCTAATTTTAATTATTATCACATTTCCAAAAAAAATGTGAAAGAATGCATTAACAAAAACATTTGTTTAAAAAGGAAATCTTTAATTACAGCAATAATTCCAAAATCTAATGATGGAAAAAATATTTCACAAAAACAAATACTTATTTTTCAACATAATTTCCTTCCTTGTCAGTGCACTTAATTCAGTGATAAATATTTATCACAAATTCAAGATTTAAGATCAAAATTCAGCAATTGTCTGCTGACAAAATTATTGATCCACAGTAATAAGTCTGAGAAATTTGTTGAATGAAAATATTTGATCTGAGAATTTTGCCATTTTTATTGTTTCCCTATAATAGAACTAAATTTAAATTTTTAGAAGTTAAAATGCCCCCACATTTGAATACCCAAATGCTATTTACAAGCTATAATTTATACATCATTTACTTTCAAGATTAAAACTAAAAGAAATCACTTTCTGGACTAAATTAGATATTCTATTCTGAATGTACTCAAAGAGATTTTTCTAATTAACGTGTTAAGAAATTTATCATTAAAAGACTTGCTATTGAAAGTGTTTGCTAATTCAAAATTATTTTCAGCAGAATATTTTTGTAAGACACATAAGTGCATATATTGTTTGTTAACATATTACTGTAGCATACCTACATAACCTAATTTCAGAAGTCAATAACATTTTACAAAAAATCACTAAAAAAACAGCATGAATAAAAAAAAAAGAACCCAAACTTAATAAAAATTAACTTTTTCCATCAAAATGGCTATATTATTATTAAGAGGAAAGATCAAAGTATTTTTTTAATTATTTTAAAAAATTTTTTTAATCCTGTCTAACATGTTAGAAATTTTAGTAAAATATCTTGTTTTGATTTGAGTTAGCGGGTAACCAACTCATTATGAGAGTTTACAATAGAAAATGTAATATTACATAACTCAGTTTTTTTCCGGTGACAAAAATGTTTATTTGGAAAGTCTTGCAAAAAATCAAATAATTGTCAGATTTTAATGAAACTTTCAGGATTTATCTGCAAATGAATTAAATTAATTTTGAAATAATTATTTTTTAAAAATCTTGGTAAAAATATTTATTTTTACATCTGTTAACCCACCCTCCATGTAAATTCATGAAATTTAAAAAAATTAAATTCTGTAGGCAAAAATGGTTTTATTAGTTAAGCACAGGACTCATTGGGGAATGTAAATCATGTATTATCTTTTTTTAATTGGAGTAGATAGATCTATCTATCGCCTGGTTCACACTCCACCCACGTCTATTGAACAGGTTAAGAGGCTCATCCCTTGTTCCCTGTTTAGGATGTGGTTTCCGGCTTTCTCTTTTCCAATCTTTTCACTATTACGTAGCCCCCTGCACATCAGTGGCATTACCACCTTGCTCGGTGTGATACAATTAAAAAAAAACAAAAAACATTTGGCCCCTTTTACCGAAAATCTGCTCCGAATAGTAAAGTAAAAAATGCAATAAAACTATGATATTATTTAATTAGATAAGCTTTTAATTGCTTTAATAAATAAATTAAAGACATTATAGTCAGTTCATAGTCTAAAGAAAAAAAATGTTTTTGATTAATAATGAAATTTTAAAAGAATTGTTTTCATTTTAATAAAGTTTCAAATCTATTTTTAAAATATTTCCAATTCTTGCAGAGACATTAGGCTGACAGGTTACATAGTGAAGACTTTATTTACTAATCGAAAAACGAAAAGTTTAATACAAATCATTTAGCCATTGTATTTTTAAAATAATTTTAAAAATTTTTTTTGTGTATGTGTGCATGGATTTGAAGATATGTTTTGTATGGTAATTTCTATGTGTAAATTGAGGTCATTTGTTTCAGGGTTACTTCCCTTTACCAAAAAATATTTGTACAATTATGGTTCTTGTGATCGCGCTTATCTTATCTCAATCTGTTAACACATTTCAATGACAGTAGATAGATTAGAAAGGTCAATTATGTGTTCAAAAATAGTTTTATTCTAAATTTCATGCTATAAATAAGTAATACTTGTGTAAATCAGATTAACATTAAATTTACTAATTTTCCAAAAATAATGTGTCATTGATGTATATTTCATTTTTGCAAGAATTTAAAAACAGGAAAATTAACTTTTGTTTATAAATCTGTCAATCTCTTAAAAATGACTGAAAAATTTAAAATTCTCAAAATTTTAGATTCCAATTAATATAATTTCTGTTTCAATTACACCAGAGTATTTTGCTTACTGGCAATAGTAAATTTAATCATTTAGCTTTCAATGAAAACAAAAATAAAAGTTTCAAAAAAACTTTTATTTTTAAAAATTCAATTTATATCGAAAATGAGTAGAGGTACCTAAAATATTTAATCATCAGCATGATCTCCTGCCTTGTCAATGCACTTAACCCAATGTTTCTCCACAGAATATTATTAGTGTAAATTTCAGATCAAAATCCAGCCAATAACTGTCAGACTAAACTTATTGGTCCACTTTGGTAAATATAAATTTCTATATACTGGCTAGATGTTCCCAATTAATGCACAGGTATAATAATTTCAACAAGTGTCTGAACTTGTCAGAATTGTTTTAAAACTAATATTAATCTGAAAATAATTTAAGAAAATAAAAGGATAAGAAATGAGGGAGGGAAAGCATTTCCATTTTTTTTTTTTTCTTTTTTAATCAACTGATCCTTAAAAACTAAGTCCACAGGGTACAGTTTATAAAAGAGCTGCTATCAAGTACAGTTTAAAAAGCAAGCTCTTATTAGTGTCTTCCTTCACACACAAGTGCACTGGGATTGGAGAAAGACAAACACAGCAGTGGAGGAGTGGCTGGTGATAACAAAAGCCAAGACTCTTCTCACTTGGAAAAAAAAGAAAAAGTATGATGAAGAAGTGTGGCAATAAAAAAAAAGTCTATACTTGCTTTGTTTACAGAAATATTTCTCTGATCTCTGATAAAATAAATACTCTTTCCAATGTGAAGACTATCCTTTCTTCAATTTCAGTTTCACTCCATGTTCTTTTTTTCTCTCATCCATTGTACCAAAAGCATACTTAAACATTAGGCTTGAAGTAAAAACTGTTTCCAAAGTTATACCTCACATCTTAAGCATTCTTCTAAGAGAATACATATTCTTATTATAGTTTACATAACTCAGTGTTTTTTTTCCAGTGAGAAACAAATTAATTTGGAAATTCTTGCAAAAATCAAATAATTGTCGGCTTTTAATGAAACTTTTCAGAATGAATGAAATTATTATTTTAAAAAAATTTTGGTAAAATATTATTTTTTCACATCTGTCTCCATGTAATTTTAAGAAATAACTTTGACATGAATGTCAAAGTAATTTTTTAATACCAGCAATCTTGAATTTGCAAAATTAATCTTCTTGCAAAGTTTTAAAAAGGTTACCAACAATAATTCCTGAAAAGTGACTAATTCTACTAAATCTGTGGATCATCCACAAAAAAAAAAAAAAAAAAAAAAAAAAAAGGAAACAAACTAGTGAACGCTGAAGGAATACATGTAATAATTTCAGAGACATTTTTTTTTTTTAATCATTTCACCCCAAGCAAGGCATTCCACTGCCACTATTGCGCTTGGGACTACATAGGGGGAGGTAAATAGGAAGAGTGGTTAGATATAGGAAATGTCAGAAGGTGGGTGATAGATAGTTGGGTGGGTGGGAAGAGTGTTTAAAAGAATGGAAGTTAGTTTGATAGGTGTCTATTGACCTTACATTTAAACTCCTGGAGATTGTAGCCATTGGGGAAGCAGTCATGTGGAAGAGAATTCCACAGCCGGGAAGTGCGAGAAAAGAAACTGTTGGAGTAGAAGTTGCGGTTGCATTTTCTCGGTTTCACTGTAAAAGGATGGGATCTAGTTGCTAATCTAGTATCTCGTGCAAATTCGAACCTAGGGGGCACCAGTGATCTAAGTTCATCGGAGCAGAAGCCGTGAAAGTATTTATAGAAGAGACACAGGGAAGCCACGTCACGCCGGTGAGAGAGACTGCAGGCGGTCTGCTAAGTCGGTATCAATCACATTACAGACCCTCCGCTGTACCTTGTCGAGAAGCCCAAGGAGAATAGCAGGGGCACCCGACCAGATATGGCAACAGTATTCAATGCACGGGTGGATGGTAGATTTATAAATGTGCAGGATAGATTAAGACGGAAAAGACCTCCGGGCCCTGCACAGAGAACCGACTTTCATAGCAGCGGATTTAGCAATGGATTTGATATAGTCATTCCACTTGAGGTCCACTGAGAGTGTGAGACCAAGGAGGCGTAGTGTTTTACTCTCTGGGAGGCAAGCCTGGTCCATGCTAATAGGAGGTAGGTGCGATTGTCTATGATGATTAATTGATAGTAGCTTCATTTTAGAAGCGTTAAAATTTACGAGCCATTTCTTACCCCAGTCCACTACAGATTGGAGGTCCTTGCCAAGCTCGACTGCAAGTTTAGCTTTGTCGCCCGCACCAGATTTTTGGTCGAGGCGAGAATAAACTGTGGTGTCATCAGCGTACATACCTACTTGGGATCTTATGGTATCAGGGAGATCATTAATGTAGATCAGAAAGAGCGTAGGACCTAGGATAGAGCCTTGAGGGACACCCGCGTTCGTATGGTAGTTTTGGGAGGCATGTCCGTTTAATACCACTTTCAATGTGCGGTTAGATAGGAATGACTGGATTAGTTCAAACAATTGTCCAACTATACCATAGCTCCGCAGTTTGCATAGAAGGCCAGCATACCAAACTCTGTCGAACGCTTTAGAGATATTCAAGGCAACAGTTCGGGCTTCACCATTCCTATTGAGTGCCTGATATATGTACTCAGTGATGGTTGTTAGCATATCAGCAGTAGACCTGGTGAAGCGGAAGCCATACTGTTTGTCTGAGAGGAGCCTGTGGGCTGTGAGATGCTGAACGACCTCGACGTTGATAATGGCCTCGAACACTTTGCCAAAGATCGGAAGAAGGCTGATAGGTCGGTAATTTGCATGTCAAACGAAACTAAAATACCACACAGAAAGTGCATCATCATCATAAGCAAAAGCAGCCAAAAATAATTGAAGATTAAAACTTTTTGGCTGTACAAAACTGATCACAATTTAACATTTTTTTAACCAATTGCTGTTGGTTTGAGTAAATTGAAACTCACAAGACCTTCATTTTTATTTTGTAGCTGGTGAATTTGCAACAGGTCATCCTTGCATTCACTTACGCACAAATACCTTAGGGAAAGGTATGAATCCATCTCTTCCCTCCAGTTATGGGTTAAATACTAGGACAGATTTGGTTCTATAGCCTTGGCTGGCAACCAGTCTACAGCAGAAAGCAATGGCAACCTACTGTGCTGCTCAGTCAGTCATTCCTCTTTTGAGACATGATCGCCCAAAGCGTGTATCACGTATGGCACTTACACTCAACTAAAAAAAGTTCCAGCTTTTCTATACAAATCTACGCTAAGCGACTCCTCCACTCTAAGAAAAGAAAAGAAAAAGGTAAGAGATAAGTGTGTTTTGATCCTGTTGAAAAGAACGCTTTTTTTTTGTTGATTACTCTTGATTGAATGCACAGGCCAGAAATTTTTATACTGATCATAAAAAAAAAGAAAGAATGTTTACTTCAACACGTCTATCCACTAAAAATAATATTAATTAAAAGTAATAAGAAATAACTGAAAAAAAAATTACAGTTTAAAATGTACTATTGGATTTATTTACAATTATTGGAAGTCCACTAAATCTTATGGCAAATTTCTGACTCAGCACTGTTGTTACCTTGAACCCAACTATTATTGTGCCATGGTAAGCGTCTCGTTATTTTATAAGAATTTTTAGTGCAAACAAAAAAAATCTTCCTTGATTTACTGCAATTTCACAAGTTATATACTTAAGTTACTGACTAACAATTTCAAACTTTATAATTTTGCTTTAAGAAGGAAACATTTAGCCTACTCATTACTGGCTTTGTTTCATACTTCTCTTGGCTAGTTTTCTCTTACAGCCCAAGGTAAAAGACCAACCGTCTCCGCTCTCTTTTTTTTTTTTTAATTCTTTTCTAAAGGGAGCTATGGTTTATACATCGTAGCAGTCATCACTATTATGAGGCATAGAACTCACAGGCTTAACATAAAATGTACCAGAAATAAATTAAATACATTCTATAATAATTATTTTTAAAAACACATTTCTAATCTTTTTAGCTATTAGAGAGAAGCTCTCATCCAACAAATTAATTTGGGAGCATCATCAATTTTTGAAGATTGAATGATGCACTATGGAGACTCTTCCTAAATAATTAAAATATGGATCTTAATACTTTTAGTGTTATTTTAAATGCTTGCATCTCAACTCAATATTCAATTCTGGCTCACTGCATTATTGTGTAGGTTAATTTGTTAAAGAAAAAACTAAGAAGAGTCAATATTTTTATGTCCATCGTCTTCAGAACATGAACGGAAGCGACTATCGCTGACATCGGCAATATGCAAAAACAAAAAAAATATCAAATATGTTTAAGGAGATAACTTGGGTACAACGAAGTAATTGGTACTACACAGAATTATGTTGAAAAAAGTATAAATCAATTATGATGAAGTGTAGTCAGCAAAAACTCGAGCAGATACTTAAATCAAAGGGCCTCAGTAATCGATGTTATTGATAAATGTTAGCTACTCTTATTTATGTCGATGTAGAGAGAATTTCACAACGTAAAACCGAAACGATTGCGATATCGTTTACAACGGCATCTAACTTTTGAAAGAAGTTAAATGTCCATCAGTTTTGTTTTAACTAAATTACATTTTTAAAATGTGCTTTTTTAGAATAAAAAATACAAGGGAAGTACATTGGTTGGAAACTGAAATCATGAGGAAGATGGGTGGAAAGCATGATTTATTTATAAAAATTTATATTTTTCAAATTTTCTCATTGCGAGTTAAACTAAGACAAGACAACTTTTTTAAAAAATACAAAAATAATTGTATTCTCATGAATACACATTCTATAGTTTTTCAGGTGTTTCTTGTTTTTGTAAATTAAAATTGTGTTTAAAAAAATGTGATCCACACTCAATGATGCTCATGTTTTGGAAGCTAGACCAAAAAGTATTTATGGGAACTCTGCAACATTTTTAAGAAGCTCAATAAATGAATTATTGATTTCTAGAGTCCTCAAATTAAAAGTCTGTAATTACAGTTTCTATACACGTTACTTGTGCAGGTTGCCTACAAAGCCATTACCAACTAAAAGTACATATTTTTGTTGTAGCTGTTTTGGTATCTAGACATTTTTGTGTACTTTTTTAAATTAATTCCTTCCTTGCTTAGAATATCCCCCTACACAAAGAGACAAAAAAAAAAACTGCAACAATTGTATGTGTAGTCAGTAATTAATCGGAAATTAAAGGCCTGACATATTCATAATGGTCAAAAAGCAGAAAAGCTTTTTAAAACTAGTAAAAAGAACTTCTTTAATTATCGAGAGAAAAAGACGGGGTGGGGGAGCTAAGTGAAAATTCAAAAAGCTAATGAAATTAACGCAACAGCAGAAAAATGAATTTGAACAATTATAATTTCGTTAAATAATCTTTAAAAAGATTATCTTTTTATGTGCTTAGGACCATGCACTCGCAAATTTTTTTTGTGTGTAACATTTAATTATTTTTCATTTTAGGAAAAATTGAATTCTCCACAAACCTTCATTTACGATTGTACATGTTGATTATTTTTTTCTTTCATTTAATTTTAAAGGAATTTTGGGATTGGTACAAAGTTTTTCTTTAACCCAATCAAGTCCTTAGAAAGTAAATGAGTTTCATCATAGCTTAAAAAAGTTTCGAAAGATAGGTCAAGGAAGATGGATATGGGATCAATTCAAAGTTCAAACTCAGTGATTTTTTTTTAACCCCACTTTTCTCATGGGAAGGAAAGAAAAGCGGAGACATTAAAGTCGAAATGAAGAAGTGGTTAAATCATTTTTTTTTTAAACAGAGAGTGTTATTTTTATTAGGTAATTTGTTAGGACCCTCACAGAAAGAAAAAAAAATGGTTCGCTTAAGTACTACTGTAGTGTAGTGTGTACAATCTACTACTTTCTACGGCTTTTCTATACCCTGAAAAAATACCTTGTGGGCTGAGGAGAGATTTTTTCACAAATTCCACAGACACCGCGGTCGTGAAATCAGTTTTCTATGTTTTTCTGTAGTAACGAGTCTAAGTCTCTCTAGCTAGATAGAAAAACTCACACACCTGAACTTGGTTGTGTTAAATAAACCAATCTTTGACTCATTAAGTTTTCTTTTTTAATTAATGTCTTTAATCGTTAAACAAAAAGCGAAACCGGTTTGTTTTTTTTGTGTTTTTTACTTCCACAACACTAACAGCTAGAAGCTGAATCAGTTTTAAAACAAACTTTTCTACATGAATTGGAAATAAATGAAATTTTAAAAATCCAACAATGTATTTTCCTTACTTTGTATATACTTCTGAGATGGGGTAGTATTTTTAATATTCGGACTGTGGTCCTCATCTGATTGGAATTTCGAACAGAACCCTTTCCTTTTGGTACCTTTTTTTTTTTTAATCGTATCACCCTGAGGAAAGCGGTAACGCCACTGATGTGCAGGGGGCTACGTAATAGTGAAAAGATTGGAAAAGAGAAAGCCGGAAACCACATCCTAAACAGGGAACAAGGGATGAGCCTCTTAACCTGTTCAGTAGACGTGGGTGGAGTGTGAACCGGGCGATAGATAGATCTATCTACTCCCCCACTCATTTTCGATAATTTAAATTTTAAATTCAAAGTATAAAAATAAAAAGAAGTATTCTTGAAGCTTTAGTTTTAGCTTAAATGAAAACTAAATGATTTATTTCCAGTAAGCAAAATACTTTGTGGTGTATTTGTAGTGAACACAAAATTTAAAAGTAACTCTCTTCTCTTCTTCATTTTTTGTAAAAATTCCCAATTCCGTGTGAAATCCTAATTTTGACGAATAGGGAAAGGATTGACCCTATACTGAAAGAAAAAGATGAAACCAGATTTCACGATCTGATGTTAAATTAATTTTCTAACCAATGGAAGGAAGCGATTTGAAAAACTTAGAGAAAAGTTAGAAATCTAGTGTGAAAAACTAAATGGCTATACAAACTCAAAGAAAGTCAGAATCATTCAGCAACTTGTGACAAAAACTTCAAACACTGACCAGGACATAAGATCTCGACACACATTGTTCTCTTTCTTCAATCGTGCTAGTTTCCTTTACCTCTTTTCTCCATCCTCAACATTCTCACAATCAACAAAGAAGACAACAACAACAACAACAATACTTCAACTAACTCCCAAAAATTAACTTAACATTTTCCTTTATTGCATCACCTTTCTTTTCACTTTCTCGCCGGCCATAAAAAGGAAAGAAACCCAGACTTTATTAGTAACCTGTTAATCTTTCTGCATAAGCACACTCCGCTACTTAGAACTAGAACTCTGGATTCACTTAATTCCTTACTACTATTTCTCTTGGAACATTTAACTTCTACAAATTTATGTTATCTTGTTCTGTTAATAAAATTCTACTTTAACATATAAACGAAATACTTTTATTCTTCCACATTCCAACATCCAAACTTCTGATGACCTGGTAAACCCTTAAGTTGTAGGAAATTCGATTATGTTTGACATAAAGCCAATTTAATAAACATTCAACAATTTTCCTACTGCTTCATATTTCAAACAGAAATTATATTGATCAGAACCGAAATTTTTTTTAGATTTAAATTTTTTTCAATTTTTCGGCTATTTGTGAGCGAGTGACACATTTTTGTAAACAGAAGTTAATTTTCAGTTTGAAATATTTTGAAAAAATAAAAAATATATCTGTGACAGGTTATTTTTGAAAAATTAGCAAATTTAAAGTTAAATTAATCTGATTTACAAAAGTATTATTTATAGTATTAAATTTAGAACAAAACTATTTAATTTCGGAGTGTTATCTTTCTGACCTTTCTAACTCTTGTATGATTTGACATGTGGTGACAGTCAGATAGATGCCAGATGAGTTAAAAGTGTATGATGACTAGAATTGACATAATTGTCCATCCCCCCCCCCCCTGTAGGGAGAAGAAACAGTGAAACACATGATAAAAGTGTATGGCAATCTCAAGAGACATAATTGTATAAATTATTTTCTGGTAAGGGGAAGAAACAACAAAACACATGACGTTTTAATGTACACACAGAAATTACTATACAAAAAAAAAAAAAAATTCAAATACACAAAAAATTAAAAATGTATTTTAAAAATACGATGACTAGACGATTTGTAAACTTTTCAATTTTCGATTAGTAAGTTGTTTTCACTTAACGCCTCAGAAGTATTTTACAAATATTTTTGAAGTTAAAATTTTATCATTAAACGAAAAAAAAAATTTTCTTTAGACAAAGCAATTAAAAGCTTATCTTACTTAAAGTATTGTAGTTATATTGCATTTTCTTATTTTACTATTGGGCGCAGATTTTCGGAAAAAGGGCCATTAAAAAAAAGAAAAAGTAGATGATTTACATTCCCCAATGAGTCCTGCGTTAAACTAACTTAAAACCTATTTTTACCCAACAAAATTTAATTTCTTGAAATTTCATAAATTTAGAGGGGAGTAACAGATGTTAAAAAAATGAATATTTTTTTTTACCAAGATTTTTTAAAAAATAATTTCAAAAATAATTTCCTTCATTCATTTTTGTGAATAAGTCCTGAAAGTTTCATTAAAATCCGACAATTATTTTATTTTTGCAAGAATACTAAATGTGTTTTTCACTGAAAAAAAAAAAAAAAAAAAAAAAGAGTTACGTAATTAATTAATTAATTACATTCCATTGTTTACTCTCGTAATAATTTGGTTATCCGCTAACGAAAAAAATCAAAACAAGATTTTTTTACCAAAATTCTATTTTTAAACGAGTTAGAAAGGATTGAAAAAAATTTAAAATAATTAAATAATTTGATCTTTCCTAGTGGCGGTACCTACAGCAAACAGTTTGAGTTGTGAGTTCAATACTTGGCTACAGCGAACAAATAACTTAAGAGAGGTTAGTTAAAAGGAGATAACTATAACATTGGGAAGTAGCATGGCTAATGGAACGAGAACAATATACCCAATTGAATAAAAGTCACTGGATGTAACAAATACTTTTTTTATCCACTAGGCCATTTGAAAAAATTGAAAGTAATCAATCATCATATTTTTTTTTAATTTAACTTTATAAAAAAAAAATCTTAACGCATGCCTGTTCACCTCTCCAATCATGTTATTTTTTTTTTTTTGGTAATAATTTTCTATCATTAAAAAAAAATATATTTATTGACCGAGTTGAGTAGAATGCTGCCCAGAAAGAAAAAAAAAACTCGAAATAGGTATTTTAAAATTATATTGTAAAAAAAAAATCAACCTAATTATTAAAAAAACATTTGTTGATGCAACACTTAGAGAGAAAAACACACACACACACACACACACACACACACACACACACACACACACACACACTTAACTTTTCATTTTTCAACATAGGTACATTGACAAAGGAATTGAATTCAGTGGTAAATCTTTAACTTATTCAAATATCCAACATTACAGTCAAAGTTTCAGATTAAAATTCAGTTCATAATTGCCGATTGCGAATTTATTTGATTCATTTCATTATCATCGTCTTTTTTTTATTTGTTTTTAAATCTAAAATTATGTTTGTCTTGAACACACATCAAGTTCAAAAGAAAAACTTATCCAATAAAAGAACAACGATCATGGTTACTTTTTTATTTTATATATATTTCTTACTTTCTTTAATCGAAGTGAATACAAAAAAAATCTAAGATAGAACGTTTGAATAAATTTACACAATAAGTTCATAAAATGTCAACCAAGCCAAACAAAGGTTTGTGTACAAGACTAGCTACTATTAACAACAATTTTACACTTTGAGAACTTGTCACAATATGAATGAACCTGGACGAGAATAGAGTAGTAATATTAATAGCAGTACTAGTAGCAAAACAAGTAGTATTTTAATTCAAGTATAGTCACTAGTGTCATGGTAAGTAGTAACAGCAAAGTGCACTTGAAAAAGAAATTAACGTACTTGATTTCCTTCACAAAACGAAAACAATTACAATAATTGAATTATTCGATCGTAAAACGAATATTACCTAAAGACAAAAAAAAGTAAAACCGAGATTGAAATTAAAGTACCGATCACTTTGCGACATAACGTATTTTTAGTTTTACATTTTTTTAAAGTATAATTGAGAAGAAACGATTAAAAAACAACATCAATAAAAATATTTGTTATAAAACTAAACAACATGGTCAAAAGGAGAAATGAATAATAATCGATCATCGTTTGAGCATGCAGTCTTGGCTAGAGAAACACCAGAAAATACTACTACTGAACTACTCACTTTACTTTTTCAACGGAAATATTGAGGAAACAGTTATTATATTAAAAAAAAAAAAAAAAAAGAGAGAGAGAGAAAACTCGAAGTAGCTATAAAAATACTTAATTTTATTTTAGGTCGATCGATTCGAAAATCAGTCACTTTTTTCCTTAAATGTTGAAAACAAGGTAGGTACTTCGTCAGTGAGTGAACGTGAATGAACACAATTTAAAAATCAGAAAAATCTCAGTTGCGTACAAAATTATTCAATTGTTCTTTTCTCCATATAAATATCTAAACTAAAAAGGTAAAATTTTAAAAGACAAGAAAAAAATATCTTTATTTTTCTTCTATTGCTCAATTTTTTTCAATCAACTAAGGAAGTCTCTTGTAGGAAAAAATAGTCGAAACTTGGCCTTTTTTTTCAAAATCGTGACAGATATTTATTCGCAAAAAAAAAAAAAAAACAGTAACTAAAGTAAACCAACTTTAATAATAGAGAATAAAAGTTTACAAAATAAAGAAGATAAAGAATATAAATATCTCACCTTTTCATGTCAAAAATTGTACAAAGATACATACATCTAGAAAAAAATCAAGTTGTTGTTGTTGGGAAGACGTAGACCCCAACAATAAATTGCCCGTCTATCTTTCGCATTCTGTTCTTACACAATATCACTTAATCGACAGACAGATGTAGATAACTATCTGTTTAAGTACGCGTGTTTTTGTTTTTAAAAAAAGTAATAATAGCCGACTTTAACAAAGACGAATAGCAGTAGTCGTCCAAATGGTTGTCAGTTAATTTGTGTCGTCGAAGCCGGTAGTAGTGGTTGTTGTTGTTGTTGTTGGTGGTGGTGGTGGTGCCTGTTTGCTGCTGCTGCTGCTGTTTATGTTGTACAGGAAGAGACGAGGTGATGTGTGGTGGGAATAATCGGTGAAGTTGAGTTGTGACACATGAAGCTGGTCTGTCCTCACATTTCTCTTCTTTTCTCTCTCGAAGGTGAGAAGCAGTTCGCCCCCTGTCAGACGCACGCACACTCACACAATTAACGTAACAAGAATGTAAACTCTGCTCAAGCGTAATTCTTGTTACAGGTCTTATCCCCAGTAAAGACCCACACATGCAGGCAGGTCTTGTAACGAGTCCATAATAATCGTTAGAAGCATACTTTGTTAAAAAACAAATAATCTCATACATAGATTTTAAATTTTATGTTTTATTCGTCTGACCAAGATTTGAAACGAAGCAGATACAATACACGTGAAAGATACATGAGACTGCGACAGAGACAGACAGACAGACTGAGAAGCAAGAAGACAGACAACAACTCGAGCACGTGCGGCCAGATCGAGGTTTATGGTTCACTGCGCTAGTTGTCTCTGGAGTTTAAGGATCGCTTTTGGTCAGCAGAGTCAAAACAAGACCATCCCCACTAGCAAGGTCTCAAAGAAATATATGCATAGAAAGTGATACAGCAATATTAGTCATGAGTCGAACGTTTATGTGCGGTAACCAGTCAGACTTTCCTGATTCATCACACCTATAAGCCTAGGAGAATTCAGCTTCCCCGAAAATTTTGTGTTCTCCGTTTTTTCGTGTTTTAACTGAACAGTAGACAAAAACAAAAAGAACATTTAATTAAATTAATAGCTACTTCTTGTTTAGAAATTAAAAAATATCGATCTTTTTTTTTCTTTGATCATTTCTCACTGCACTTTGAACTCGTAGTTAGCACGTTTGTTTCTCTTTCCCCCTGTACTGATTTGGCTTGACCAAGAAGCTCATTGTTTGCTTATTGTTAATAATGATGGGTACCAATTAAGTAGAGAGACAACTCTGAATTCCGAAAACCGTGGAGAAAGCAGTGAGAAAGAAGTCATGACAATTCATAGAACAGGAACCAAGTGCCTATTTCCTAGAGACATGGAATTAAAAAATTGTTCTTAATAATGATACTATCAGGAAGCTGATCCCGACTGATACTTCGAAATTGACCATCATGCACCATTTCAATGTTACACTCGAACAATGAAGAGTCCGATATGTTTAATTTGAGCGTAGGGTGGGGAAGTAAATGAAGAGTGAGTGAATAGAGAGAAGAAAAAAAAAGGGAATGTAACGTACATGCCTATTCGAAAATGTGTGATATTATGCTTGTCAGTTTGTAAGTACACGCACGCACTTTATTGTAACTCAAGAAGTTAATGGCAGCTGGTGTGTATGTGAGTGGGTGTGTTTTTTGGTTTTAGGATATATATGAGTATGTGGTGAAAGAAGTGATTTTATAAGGGAGAAAGAAGCACAGAACAGTATATAAAAAGTTATTTCTAAGTATTTATTTTGCGGGGGGGGGGGGGGAGAGAAAAACGCGTTGTTCCATTTTTTCTTTTTTACACTACTTTCTACATGTCGTGTGGTGTGTTTTACGTGATGCTGCATAAAGAGAGAGAGTGCAATCGCCCGCCTGAAGGACGAAGACCTCAGATAACCCAGATCAAGTTTTTGTGTGTGTGTGTGTGTTCATTAAACTGTAACACACCACCTGCTACATTATATACGAAAAATAAATCGTGTCAGCTAACAACGGGGTTCTTAGGTTTTAACCATATTACCTGATGTTAGATGCTAGAAAAAAAAGAAAAGGACCGACAATAAATAGTTCAGGGTAGTTTAGAATTTTAATGGTTCTTTAAATCAATTCCTAAAAAAACAACAGAACAGAAAATGATATTCAAATTCCCCCCCCCCATTCTTCAAGAAAGTTTGTGAAAATTGTGCCGTTTGAAAGTATTGTAAAAACTTTGAATTTAATAGAAGATAAAAATATTTTGTCACTTTGATATCTGTATGAATTACAGAGATTGTTACTTGTTAAGAAAGCTGAGTGTCTTAACCAATTTTGTTACTAGCCTTATGTATGTGTGGGACTCCCACTTTAAATACAAATTTTTATACCATGTTCTGTTCAAGTGGGTGTGTGGTTAAAAGTACCTACAAATTTAAAAGTAGTCTAGAAAAGAAAGGAATAGCTTAACCACTTAATAATTTGATGTAAATGCTTATGACAATAAGAAAAATATCACATTTAGTTTGAGAAAGATTCTATCAGGTTTAAAAATATACACACATTGACCCTCATATCGTACACTACACTGTATGAGATAGAATCAAAAGGTCTCCATGTTGTGATTGCAACTGTTTAACATAAATGTGTGTGTGGCTTATTGGTATCCAGTCTACTGAGACAGTTTTCCAATAAGCTTTATGCTATTTATTTGTGTTCAATTATAATGCAAGTTATTACAATGTTGCACTTGTACGACTCAGCTGACAAATTTGACCAATGTGCCTGTTTGCAGTAAATCTGCTATTGAAAACTGTGAAATACTTTGTTAGGATTTTGGTAAATATTATTCATTAAATTGCTCTTGAATTTTTGATGGGACATGCATGTTTCAAGGCCAGTTGAGTACCTATTGAAAATGGTGAGTGTTCAGCAAGAACAGCAGAATGCCAGAAAATGTAAGAAAAAAAAATTGTGACTTGATCAATGAGGACCATGGCAGAAAAATTCATATGTGCATTGTGGTGCAGTGTATATTGACTTGGAATGACAAATCAGAGAGCCGAGTTCGAATTCCAGTTGAATTCCTTACATTCACTTATGCACAAATATCCTTGGGAAAAGTATTAATCTGTCTCTTCCCTTCAGTTATGGGTTGAATAATAGGACAGATTGGGTCCTATAGCCTTGGTTGGCAACCAGTCTACTGCAGAAAGCAATGGCAACCTACTGTGGGATAATCTTCTGCCCAGTCAGTCATGTCTCTTTCAAAACATGATCGCCCAAAGCGTGTATCACGTATGGCATTCAACTGACTGTTTCACAAGATTAGGATTAATTAATAAGATTTCTTGATTATTCAGTCTGGTAGACAAAAATAAACAAATATACTGTGTAATAAATAAATGGAGCAACCACTCAAATATGAGTTTCTACTAAAAGTAATATTTAAAGTGATAAAATCTATTAGATTAATAAATAAAAAATCTTTACTTCTTTAGAAAATTTTGTTTACATTTTGATAAGAAACTGAGAAGATATATATATAAAATTTGACACTTAGATGATTGATGTTTTATATTCAGCACTTTTACTCCAGAGCTTTGTAGACAACCTTTGTGCCATTGGCCACAGTTCAGTGTGTTTGTGTGTGTGTGTATGCACACACACAAAGATGCATTAGTAAGGCCATAGCTTGACTGAAATTTTCATTGTATAATGTCCTAACCCTGTGATTAGCATTCACCACTTAATTAAGTGCATTGACAAAGTAAGATAGTATATTGAAAAGAAATATTTCTTGTGTAGAATAAATGTTTTCTTCATTTTAAAGCTGTGGACTTATTGATGCCCAAATCGATAGAAAATGTACCTGTATACAAAAATGTACATTCAGCTACAAAAAGAAATGAAACGTAGGAAAATGAAACTTACAAACTTACATTTTCATGTATATAATGTAAAAAATACAAAAATATGCATATAAAAACTGAAATTTGTACAGTCAAATAAATGTTCTTTGTACATACGAGGGGGTACCGAAAAGTTCTTGGTCCGACTCATTTTTCAAAATTTGAACAAACATCAGAATTTATTTTGGAATCCCTTCTTGAATAGATCAAGAACTTTTTAGCACTCCCACAGTAGAAGACTTCTACACACAAGTCTAGGGAAAAAAAATTCTGTATTTAAAACTGGTTGTGTGCAAACAGGCTTTGAAATGTAAGAAAAGCATTCCTTGCATTAGATCTTCTTTTGGCCATTTACTGCAACTAATCTTCAACTAATCATTCTTGATCCACACCTTGTTACCCCTGGATTTTGGGATAGATGTTGAAAGGGTGAATCTGAACTCATACAACCCTTACTTACCTTAACAAATCCACTTACACTTACCCTGTTCCTAGAAAGGAACCCTCACCCCTTAGAGTGGGTAATGAAAAATATTGATAGACTGTATACACTTGTGATTATATTTAGAAAATTTAAGTTTCAATATCTTGTTAAAATTTCTATACTCTTATGCAAAGTACATTTAAAAGTTGAATTGGTTTTTTTAATAAGTGCTTATTGCTGGAAATTATTTAATCAATAAATCCATGTTCAAGCCACTTCTTGGTTACTGTCATGGGTCCTTACCTGTAACTCCAGAATGAACTCTTCCTAACACTATATATACTACGCATCTCAAGAGAGAGGAGGTCAAGTTGGTAGTAGTTCACTACAAACCAGACTGACAGTCATACTAACACCTTCCACATTTTGTATTGTTATTTCTTGTTAATATATATTTGTTATTTCTACCCTTGTGGTCGTGTTGTTCTTTTCGGACCGTAACCTGGTCCATAACAGTTACCTAATGAATATTTGAGTGCAGTAATGAATAGCTGAATGAATGACAGATTTGAGGAGTTAATATTTGCATCACATTGTGTGTGTGTGTGTGTGTGTGTGTGTGTGTGTGTAATGCTGAGTAATTAATAAGAAGTGATGATGTGAGTAATAGTTATAAGAGTAGAAGGCCTCAATTGATTATTGTTTTCTTAATAACTGATGAAACAAAGCAGATGTATGTCATTTAAAGAGAGAGAAGTTCCCAAAAACAAGGATATCTAAATGGACTCAGTGACCTTACTGATTGCTCCTAAAATAAATAATTCAGTTTTTTCACAATTTTTGAGTGTTAACAATATTTTAATCTCATATGACCTGACAAAATTACTTTCTTTATTTTACTGTTTATAATGTATGAAGACCTTGCCACACCATTCTAGTTTCATTCTTCCCCAGATTAATTTCATTTGCTTTTAGATGAATCACTAATCAGTTTAACCAATCTAAGATAACAATAAATATATCTAATAATGTTTTGTGTTGTTTTTTTGTTTTTTTGCTTTCATTATTTATCTGTGAAACAGCACTTTTAATTTTCATGATATACATTTCTAATTTCTATTTCTTTATTTATAGTCAGAACTGGTGCCAGGGTTTCATGCCACCCAATCTACGATATGGAGGGTTACTACATCTCAATGTTTATAAGATAGTATTCATATAAAATATAAATTTTAATTGTAACTATAATTATGTACAATAATAGATTATATACAATATAGGTGAACAATTCAACTATACAAACTGAAAATACAATGTGTCAAAATACAAATAAATCATCAATATTTTGCAGCAATTTTTAACATCAACTTAAGAATTTTTTTAAAAAGTTGAGTAATTTTAACACATACACTATTTTTTTATTGATAAAGTTGTATTCTATATCATGTTTTGTTACACTTAGCATGAGCAAAAGAAACTCACAGATCTGGAAGAATGATGTCAAAATCCATGAAAATTTTTAATCCTTTCACAATCAGTTATGCTTAATTTAATTTGTAATATATATAAATATATACATATTTATATATATAAATATAAGTAGAAAAAAGCAAATGTTGATAAGAAGGTGAAAGTCCCATAGCACTGCTCAGGGCCTTCAATCTGGCTTGCCTCTCTGGTTGTGGAGTTTGGTGTAGTATGCACCAGTGTTATGAGGATGCATAAAAAACCACTAATGGTTGGATTCTACAGAAAATTTTGTAAAAATTTCTCATCAATAGCAAGTCCTATCGCCGACCTCCTTAAAAAGGATGTAAAATACAAGTGGAGTGAAACCTGTAATGAGGCTTTCAACAGAATCAAGTCAACTCACTTTGTGGCCCAGTTCTTGCAACTCCAGTGTTTTCAAAATTTAAATTGCAAATCGATATCAGTGATGTCAGAATGGGTGGCATCTTAATCCAAGAAGATGATGAAGGTGTAAATAAAGCTATTGGATATTTTTCAAAAATGTTAAAGACCTACCAGAAGAACTATTCTACTATTGAAAAAGAACGTTTAGCGATGTTATTAGCACTACAACATTTTGACTTTTACTTCAATGTTACTATTTATCCTGTTCTGATTTATATTGACCATAATCCGCTGTCCTTTAAAAAATGACTAACAAAAATTAAAGACTTACAAGATGGAGTCTTCTCCTGCAAGAATATGACATTGTTATAAAACACATTAAAGGAAGGAAAAATGTTATTGCAGATGATCTATCTAAAGCATAACTTTTAAATAAAAAAAAAATTATATGATTTATTGCTTTACAACAACAAAAAAAAATGACTGATATTGTCTTATAAAGTTTTTCATTATAATTTTAAAACTTTTACTTTGAAGTGGAGAAGTGTTACGAGGATGCATTTATATATAAAAATAATATTAATAATGTTTAAAAAGTTATAGTAAGGAATGCTATTGAATCCTACTTGTTATTACAAAAAAGTTTTAATTCATGAAGTAGTTGTTAAATAGAGAAATTAGGAATAGAAGGTTTTGGAAGATTGTAGAATGTTCGAGAAAATTCCAGTGAATTGGAAATGATTCTAGAAATGTGCAAATTAGGTGTTAGCCCCTATAAAAATAGGTTTGGGGGAAGAGAGTAGTTAGTTGTTAACAGAATTTGCTGACATTATCAACTTCGGCCCAATTCAGGATTTCAGCTGAAAGAATCTCTACTAAGAGTTGCCGACCAACTAAAACCTGAAAGTGAACCTCATGGAACTAAGTGGATAAATAGAAACTTTTGACTCTTTCATTGACCAAACTAAGAATTATTCTTTATATACACATTTGAGGATTTACTTGATACCTTCCTTCCCCTTCGTAACACTTACCTGTCACTCTGTCAGTAGTAAACTCTATGTTTCTATTTGAATGCAAGAGATTGTACATTTGTAATATATTTTTATTTTGTGTTATTGTAAATTAAATATTTGTTTGTGATTAAGCTCTGTGTTTTGGTCAATCATTTTTTTTTCTTTTGTTACAACTTAACATGTAACACCAACCTTGCTTATAGCAAAAAAAAAAAAACTCACCTATCAAACATTATACTTTAAGCTAAGACATTTCAAAATCCATCTTAATACTGGAAAATGTTCTAATTTTCAACATGGAAAATAAAACCTTTCTGTGAGAAATTCTAGAAAGTTTTCAGGTTTTGTTAACATCTTATTATTAGTAAAATTATTGCTTTTGTAGCATTCCTTGATTTTTTTTCAATAACTTACTAGGTTATTCATTTAAAATAAGAGAAACAATTTTGTTTGAGATTTTGCTGCTAGTGAAGCTTGTTTAAGAAATATGATACCCAGAAGATATGAATTAACTGTCATGTCAGTATGAAATCTTTTATTTTTTTAGCTTTTCATCTAATATTTTATCAGAATTACATAATGTCTCTTTTACAAATACTTGAAAAAGTTGAAATAAAATATTAAAAACTGTGGTGATTATAAAAATAATATCAGAAATCACATCAGATTTCATTATTTTTAAGTAATTCTGTTTTAAATACAGTAAATATTTTTCTGAAATGACTGTAAAAACAATAGAAATAATTTTGCTATGCTTAATTGTTGTCTAGGAATAGCATGTTTCAGTGCTAGGCTCACACCAAAAATAAGACACTTTTATAAATTTGTGCTTTTATTCTAAACATGTAAAACTATTAGGTTGTTACAAAAATAATGGCTTGTTTCAGAAATATAATTTTATTCTTGAAACAATAATTGACAGAAATGTTGAAATTTGTCAAAATATGAACCATGAGCATCTACACACCTCTGCCATCGATTGATGAGATTATTTATTCCTCATTGATAAAAAATTATTGGCTGTGATGCTGCAAAATCTTTGAAAGCTGATTCAACCTCTGGTTTGAACCTAAAAGATTTCCCATTTAAAAATATGCTTAAAAAAGGATAATCAGTGAGTGAAAGATCAAGAGAGTATGGGGAATGTGGTAAACTCTCGTATTCCAAGTCTGTGAGTTTTTGCAGCATCATCCTTGTAGCATGTGGCCACGCATTATTATGAAACAGAATTGAACCTCATCAATTCACCAATGCAGGTCTCATTTTTTGCAGGCATGCATGTATTTCAGCAAGTTGATTGCAGTAATGCTTTGCATTAATGCTTTGATTGGCTTCCAGAAAGTTGTAATGGATAAAATCAATTGCAGACCCAGACCCATAATCTTTTGCTGATGCAACTTTGTCTTTGGGAAATGTTTGAGGGACTCATTACAATCAAGCCATTGATCTGATAATTTATGGTTATCATAAAGGATCCATTTTTCAACACAAGTGACTATTTAGTCAAGAAAGAGATCATTAGTGTTACACAGAAAGAGCTTCAAACACACTTCAAAACACCTAAGTTTTAGATTTTCATTGAGATCATGAGAAACCAATTTATTAAGCTTTTCCTCTTGCCAATACTATACAAATAGCATGAGACTGTTGCAGTGCTGACATCAAGCATCTGAGACATTTCTCTGACACCTTGACATGGGTTTCATTTAACAACTGCTTGCAATTTGTATAAAAATTGAAAGAAAGCACATGAAACAAAAAGCTGAGTAAAGTAAATCTGATTAGGCAAATGAATTCCACAAATCACCCTTCCTCAATCTCAGGTAAGCCGCTCTCCTCACCAAAAACAAACCAATCTCTGAATGAGCATACCATGCATTTACGCACCTAACCAGCCATTGATTAACCAATGAGCACCCAGAACCAGCCAATAAAAATAGCTACAATCGACACCACTACTTTCGTCTACACAAAGTGCTGCCCAAGTCATGTGAAGTCCGAAGCTTACCAATTTGCCTTTTCCCGACTCCACTGCAAAATATGCATGCGACTCTAGCCTATTTGATTTGCCAAGTTCCCGCAACACTCCCTCCTGATCTTCTGATCACAGCTGACATATCCTGGGGTAGGTTTGTTCTGTCAGGTATTCCTTTGAAGAGGAACAATATGAGTCTCATTCTCAGATGAACTGCTGGTATTGGAGGAATTGCACGGTGAACTCAATTCTAAATACACAAATCATTCACTCTCTTCAGTGTCACTATCAGGGTCTGATGATAAATATGACCCCAAAAAAGGGCATGAATTCTTCATATGCCATGGTGCTCCATCAGTCTGCACCAACTGCAGAGACGAATTACTTGGGTTACATGGCCCTTTTTAAATTTAGTTGTGCATCTACCATGTAGTGTCTTCACTCAGACAATGTCCCCTTCTTTGTATGCCCCTTGACTGTTTTGTGGTTCATGTGAGAGTGTGGCATCAATGTTTCATAACTAGACATAGTACCTATGCAGCATGTCAGCTGGTGCTGTGGAAGATGAAAGGTTTTCCTTGGAAGTGATGTTGTGCCAGTACACTGCTTCTGGCACTGAACATTGCTTTCTGGCAGCAATAGTCTTGATGCTTCTATGGCTACATTCAACAATCCCATTCCTGGCCAGTACATAGGTACATCAAAATCTCAAATGTACCCTCCAGCTACTTAAAAAGTTCTTGGAGTGCTAGATAACTCAGTGTTATTATCAGTCAATATTTCATTGAGTGAACCGAGCTCATAGAAAATTGATTCCAACTGATAAATGATACTAGCAAAGTCCTGTTGATGCAGCAACCACCATATTGTGAACCAACAGGGATTACAATCAGTGAGCATTAAAAAATGATCACCTCTGTAATGAGTTAGCTTTACACCTTACTTCCAATGCACTGATGGTGGATCAGTTGACTAGCAGGCTTTGCAGGCCTTGAGAACAGATTTAACAATCTTTTTAGACACTAATGGGTCAACAGACCTGGCAAAGTATAAGGTTCTCTTTACCCCTGGGTAGGCACTTTGGTGGGGGATGTTGGTCACCTGATTCTTGTTCAATCTGCTCCCCACAGTGGCACAGCTTTCTGGTACTGGCTTTTCACCTTACCTATGTAAATCTAACCACCTCCATTGTGCTCAGGTAAGGCAGTCTGTGCAGTTTAGACAGAATTTCACCAGCAAAATGCAGGAAAATCTGTTCATTTGAATCTTACTGCACATAAAATAGGATTCTTTCTTGTATATAAGATACACTATATCTTATATACTTATTAGAAACTCAATTTTCTTTTTTTTATATTGATCTTCAATGCTAAACAACTACATGAATAAGAAAAATTTTTATGTATAGGAATATTTCAATAATTCCAAAAAATAATAATCTAATAGGTTTGAGCATTTACAGACAGTTTGCTGAAAGACAATTTACCAATGGACAGTTTGTCAACAGACAATTTACAGACAGGACATTTGGTCAATGCTTTAAGCCTTTCTAAGTTCATGCTCTCACCCAGTTTTTTTTATAAACTGTTGGTGAACTGTCTAGGTGTTGGTGGACGTGAGTGTTCTTCAGGCATTCTGCTAATTACATCATCAATTGTTGTCAGTTTTGTGTTGCACAGTTTTCATTGTTGTTCACACCTCTAGTAACTTTTAGATTCTCTAGTTTTGTCAAAAATACAAGTGTATCCCTCAAATAAAAGCTTTCTACCTCCTTGTTCTGTCTTGACAAATTCCATGATGATGATTGAAGGACTTAGAAAGAATGTTCTAAAAAAAAAAACAAACTTAGAAGAGAGCTTGAACTTGAAAAGACTTATAGCATCAACCAATTGTCCTGTCTGTGAATTGCCTGTTGATGAACTGTTTGTTGAATTGTCTGGCGACTGGTCTGAGATTTCAGCCTAATCTGTATCAGATTTCTGACATTTACCCAAAAAATATAGAAAAGACAATTTCAAATCAACATACTGGCCTCTTTTCACTAGCAAAGCAATCAATGCATTTGAAAAAATTTAAATGATTCTTTAACATAATTATAAGCCATGTTAGACCAGACACATTAACAGATTGGTTAAAGAAAGCCAGTCAAATAATTTGTTTATAGTCTTTTTGAGCTCAGTTCAAGGCATTGTGTCATCTATTCATAAATAGAAAAAATTTTAATATTAATTTAATGACCTAATATGAAATATAGTACAGTAGAACTGTGTGAGACTAAGATGTGTCTTCTCACTGGATTTATTTAACCTATACAGCAAGACAATTCTGAGAGAATTAGAAGTCCTACCAAGATTCATTATTGGCAGCCACAATCTTAACGATATAAGATATGCAGATGATACTGTAATGACACTGGCAAATTAATATGCCTACTTTGCATAAGTTCAAGAGAGAGCCTATATAACTTGTCACTGAGAATAAGTATGGAAGTTAGTGCAAAACTTCACTTCACATCAATGGTGTCGCCGATAGGATCCCGTTTGTCTCTAGCAGATCCAAATTTTGTAGATGCATGGATTCACTGTTTTTCTGCCAGTGCAAGAAGTAAAAAGCTGAAAGACAACAAGGAGAAGGGAGGTGAAAATGAAATTACGGATTTATTTTTGGCTACAGCAAGATATAAGGTGATAATGAAAATCTCCACCATGGCATATCCCACAAACTTGGAAGACCTGACTATTAAAAAAATAAGTCAGATTATAAGGAGAAATATGAGACCCAAGAAAAGACTGGTAGTGGCAGAAAGAACAAAATTCATGTCATTGATACAAGAAATTGATGAACTAATTATAAAATATCTACACCGTCTACAAAATGTGAGTAGATATGGCAAATTTGAAAAACTCGGACAAGACGGACGAACTATTGAAGAGGACTTGATTCAATTAAGGTTAATTGAAGGTATGTGCAATGCATCGCACCAATATAAAATAATGGAACAACTACAAATAGGAAATATGTCTTTAAATACATGCATTGACTTTATACAGCAACAAGAATTAATACAGAAATACAATCTTCATAAAAGCCAACCCAGCGAACAAATATCCGCTGAGAAGTACATGGTAAAAAAGATAAGAAAATGTTTGTATTGTGAACGTGATCACGAAATAAAAAAGGAAAAATACCCAGCATTTGGAAAAACCTATAAAAATGCTTAAAAAAGAACCACTTTCAAGCAGTAAAAAAGGAAGTTGAAAGAGTTGAAGAAAATGAAACCAATATGGAGGTCTTTACATTAAAAAATAAGAATATAGAAAAAATTGAACAAAAGAAAAAAGACATTATATTAAAGGTTAAATCAACAACTACAATTTAAATATGCAAATGGTTACTGGGAGTGAAGTAATGCTGATAACAAAAGATTTTTGGGAACACATTGGAAAACCACCCTTATAAAAGAGCAGTTTACAACTCCGCCAATTTGATGGGTCAGTCATAAATACTTTGGGATACTTTGAAGGTTCTTTGGAGTTAGAAGATAAATTTGAAGTAATACTTATAATTGTCACAAGTTGTAAAAAGAACCACAGACTTCTGGGCAACAACATGCTTAACATAACTTCTACTAAAGTAGTTAATGAGATAAAAATGGAAAACACCGGAAAGTTAAAAAACTATAAAGTGAGTTTAAAATTAAAAGAAAATGTCTTTCCTTCTTATAATGAGGCACAAAAAGTAACAGTACATTTGTTGCCATCAGTAGTAACAAAACTACGAAAATGAATAGAACAAGGCCTTCTTGAACATGTTCCCCCTGGGGGTAGTAAGTGAGCATCACCCATTGTAGTGTTGAGGAAGACAGATGGTGATTTATGTATTTGTAGAGATTACTAAATAGGCGTAAATCATAAAATCTGTTTGGATTCACATTCCATACCAAATGTTGAAGTTGCATTGCATGCACTGGCAGCAATGAGCATTTTTGCAAAAATAGATTTAAAAACGGCATACCACCAAGTACTGATTGACGATAACTTCAAAGAAGTAAACACGATAAATACACCAATAGTGTTACTAAGATGGAAAAGGATGCCATATGAAATAAAAACCACAAGCACCATATTTCAAAGGGCCATCAAACAGGCTTTAGGAAAGATGAAAAATATAATTTGTTACCAAGATGATATATGCATAGGAGCCACTAATGAAATGGAATTAAAAAAGAAAACCGACATAATCTTGAATAGATTAAAAACTACTGGAATGACAATAAATGAAAAAAAAATGCGTAAGCAATTGTAGTAACATATCTTTTTTAGATTATTCCATTTCACCAAACCAAGCCTTGATAGAAAAAATACTAAAAGTAGCTACACCTACAAGAAAGAACTGCAGTCTTTTTTGGGATTGGTAAATCTTTACAGGCAATATTTACCAAAATACATGGACTTGACTGAACCATTTGCAAATTTAAGAAAAAGAATGTTGAATTTATTTAGTCAGAGGAACAACAAAAAGCTTTGGACATTAAAAATAATTATGGCAAAGAAACCAGTAGTGAAAATGTTTGATCCAAAAAAGGACGTGACATTAACCACAGATGCAAGCGAACATTCAATATTGAGAATATTATCACAAGGACATCCGATAATGTATTTATCAAGAAGACTAACGAACACCGAATTTAATTATTCAAATATAGAGAAAGAAGCATTAGCTATCGTGTGGACAACTACTAGAGCCCAACAATTTTTAATTGGGGAAAAAATTTCTGTTAAGAAGTGATCATAGACCATTAGAGTTTATATTTAACCCAAGGAAAGAATTACCTAAAGTCATGACATCGAGGATACTAAAATGGGCAATAAGATTAATGGCATTTGACTTTGATATAGAATAGAATTTGAAGATGCATTTTTAGATTGGGTAGAGACTGATGTTTTGTCATTAGATAGAATGGCTGCAGAAACTAGACATGATCCAGTACTAAGTAGGGTATTATTGAGAATAAGAAAAAAATCATGGGGAAATTGTTCTAGGGCGGAAAGACCATACAAAGAAATGACAGAAATGAATGATAGAACATGGAGTGATTTGTAATGGGGATCTGGTAGCCACACAATAAAATTAGAAGCATGGCGGCCAGGATATTGATGTTGAAGAATATACAAAAAGGTGCAAAAAATATAAAGAATTAAGAAATTTTATGCAGACTACTTTACATTCATGGCCTATAGAAGGTGAAGCCATGGAGTAGGGTGCATATGGATCAAGCATATATTAATAGAGTGGGACTCATTAATTCTAGTAGACTCTTTTTCAGGCTAGCCTGAAATAATCCAGGTGCCAGACAAGAAAAGTTCTATGATAAAACAGATTCTAAGGGTCATATTTTCCAGAAATGGCATACCAAAAACCTTGGTATCTGACAATGCACCAGAATTTTGTGATGGCAATCTTAATTTATGGTTAGAAAAAATAGGATGTAAACTGTATAAGACATCCTCAGTTGAACAGGTTAGCAGAAAGAATGGTGCAGACCATAAAAAAAGGACTAAAATCATGTTCTCAGCAAAAAGAAAAAGTAGAAGTTTTTCTACCGAGACTGCTTTTAAGTTATCGCACAATACCGCACGCTGGAAGACTAGAACGCCCATCAGCTTTAATGAGAAGACAAATTAGAGCTCTGCTAACGATGTATTCCACAAATGAAAAAATGTGGTACAAAAAGAACAAAGAAGCTAATCTGAAAAGGGCAGAATTTATCATGCAAAAAGGTCACAATACAGCTATTATAAATAGAGAAAACAGCAACAGTATATTAGCCCATACAGATCAAATAAGGACTCAGGATGAATATGAAGAGCAAAATGAGGAAGAAATGGATACAGTTCTGTCTGTTAATGATTCATTAGAACAACCATTACAGAATGAAACATCAGAAAATGAAGTAATGCAGGATCAAGTGGACCAGAATGACTTGCAGAATAATGCAAAACAATGCAGATGATTACAGCTGGGCGTGGGACAGATCTAGGTCTCCCAGAGAAAGAAATAGAGAGAGAGAGAAATAGAGCTAAATAATGAAACTATCATGAGAAGTACAAGAACTACTAGAAATATAAAACCTATATGTTTCAGGGAGATGTAGTGACACTGGCAAATTAATATGCCTAATTTGCATAAGTGCAAGAGAGAACCTATATATCTCATCACTGAGAATAAGTATGGAAGTTAGTGACTGATTTGTGCTAAACCTCACTTTACATCAGACATAGTACTGATAGAAGACATAGAAATGAAAGTACAAAATCTCTTACAGAAAGTAGCGAAGAAAAGGGAAAAGAAAGGACTAAGAATGAACGCAAAAAACAGGATGCATGGTTATCAGCAAACAGATGAACCCAAAATACAAATTGTAGACTGAGGTTACTAAAGTCAAGCAGGTACAGAGATTGAAATTTGTGGGACGTGTTATAACAGAAGACGAAAAAGGTGACACTGAGATCTTAAGATGTATTGGGATGGCCAAAAAAGCATTCCAAAATCTAAACAGAGTATTAAGAAACAGAAAAGAGTTCTGATCTGTCCTCCTGTATGGCAATGAATACTGAACTATCCTCTCAAAGATGAAGAAGAGACTTGAAGTAACAGAAATGTGGTAATGCAGAAAGATGTTGAAGATACCATAGGTCATACATGTGAGCAATGATGAGATTTTAGAGAAAATGGAAACAAAAAGGAAACTTATACTTAACATCAGAAAGAGGTAGCTAAAATTTCTAGGGCATATCATGAGGAAGGAGGGATTGGAAAATCTGATACTTACAGAACAGATTAAGGAAAAGACGGACAGAGGAAAGCAGCATGTAACATACTTGATTGACTTGAGGAAATGGATGGCAGAACAGGGCTTGAGAGACATAACAAAAAGACAAAACTTGTTAAGAGACAGGAAGATGTGGAGGGCCATAGTCACTCATCTTCTGAAGGGACACAGCCCATTTTTTCTTGTTTTCTTTTAAAAACTTATTTTTAGAATTTTAATTTGATTTATGAATTTTTTTTCTCAAGAATGGACATGGCTATCAAACATTATGCATTTATTAGATTGTTTATTTTCAAAAATAATATTATATTTACAAGATTATAAAAATCTGTGAACCAACTACAATGTAATATTCATTATTTACCACTTAATAACTCTGAAAACAATTTTTTATTCATGAATTCTAAAAATGTCTGTAAACAAGGGAACAACAGCTTTAAATAAATATATAACAATGCGTAACTGTAATTATAAATTTTGAAAAATGCCTTTTCTGGGCATTTCTTTCATTTGCTTTCACCACGTAAATTGCCTAAAATAGGTTGAAAAAATAAATGCCTAAATCCAGTTTCATGTTTTGATTTCATTAAAATTCTGAGAATAGCTTTTTATAATGATAAGAATAACAGATTGCATATACAGTAATATTTGCGTGGCAAAAAATCCTTTGGATACAGCATTTTTTTTTGTTAGTAAGCTTGTTAAACTTTGCTTAAATATTTATAAATAATTGTTGAGTCTCATATACAAAATCCAATGGAGAATCTGTAATGTGATTGATCCTGACTTGGCATCTCTGATACAGTCATTTTCTCACCGGTGCAACGTGGCTTCCCTGTGTCTCTTCTACAAATACTTTCATGGCTTCTACTCAGATGATCTTAGCTCACTGATACCCCCCATACATGAATTTACTTGAGCCACAAGATTAGCAACTAGATCCCACCCTTTTACTGTGAAACCAATAAATTGTAAATGCAAATTCTACTCCAGCAGCTTCTTCTTTTGCACATCCTGCCTGTGAAATTCCCTTCTGTTTACTTGCTTTCCCGACAGCTACAATCTTCAAGAATTCAAATGTAAAGTCAATAGTCATCTACTATCTCACTAACTTGCTTCCTTTCTCTCTCTCATGCTTCTTTCTTTATCCATTCCACTCTCAGCAGTATTCTCATCCTTCTCCTACTCTCTTCCTGACACACCCTGTAACCTGTCACTCTTTCTCATAACTTACCTCCTATGTAACCCTCTGCTCAACAGTGGCAGTAAAATGCCTTGCTTGGGGTGACATGATTATAAAAAAAAATATCTGTGTATAGCAATAGTCGTGATATATCTCTGCATGTAGCAATAGCCATGATGTTGCTCTCTGTGTCAAATGTGATGCAATGGATTATTGTCCACCTGTCAGCTACTTACTACTTAAAAAGTGTTGGGCTAATTTACATAGGATACTGCACCCTTCCTGTTCAGTCTCATTTCTGCAACTCTGTCTCTCCCTGCTCCTGCACTTTGATTCTCTTCTCTGCCTTATCATTGCACCTTCCTTCCTCTTCACATTCTTGATCTTCCATCTCCATATTCTCTAACACATTCCTAATTCTAAACTGGTCAGCATGCACCAAAATACACTACTCTTTCTTTACAATTATGGAAGTGTTGTTTTCTTTCTGTAACAGGAAATTTTCTTCTCCCAGATTTGCCACTTTGTTTTTCTTATACCACACCTACACCATCATAGCAAAAGACATCATTATGTCACCTATAGCTAAGGAGAATTTTTGATAAGAACACCTCAGTATTCTCATTAACAAGTCAAAACACCTTCAAAGTCATTTTCACAGTTTGCATCATTCTTCTTGCTATCTTGTTAGAGTGTTATGGCGGTGTCTTATATGGAACCCTTCTAATCTGTCTAAACCAGACACAAACTCTCATCCCAAAATTCAGGCACACTGTCTGTAACTACTGTTTGAGGTACTCCATTTCTCGAAAACACAGATCTTAAAACCTGTTTTACTGTGGCTTCTCTTCTATCCTTTATTTTGATCACCTCTGGCCAACCTGAGGACATTATTAAAAATGACCCCATATCCCTGATATATGCATTGTTCATGTGCATTCTAACCTAGGAGTGTACTTCCTTAGGCCATGAATGAATTTCATTCTGCCTGAAACTTCTTATCTCATTACACTTTGGACACCTCTTAATATATTCCTCAACATCCTTTGAATATCCCAGCCACCATACTTGCGTTTTAACCTTCTCTGTGTTGCTGTTATGTCACAATGCACATTGTCATGCACTCTTCTCAATATGTATTTTCTCAACACTTGTGGAGGTACCATTTTATATCCGTTACATAATATACCATTCTCTATGGTCAACTCATGTCTTGCCTCCTTGAATGGTCATTCAACCATTGAGCAATTGCTCCATCTCTTCTTATTATTTCATCACTCTGATTAACACTAGATCCTGCTGGGTTTCACTTTTAAGTTTATTTATAGAAAACACATCCAGAATATTATTCTATCCTCACCAGTTTCATGCTTCTCGTCTCTTCCATTCACAAACTGTAATCATGATAAGACATCCACATGAGGAATAGTGTTTCCTTTCACGTACATTATGTCGAAATCAAATGCTATGATTTTTGTCATCAACGCAGTATCCTTGAAGACGTAACCTTTGTCAAGTCTTACCTCAGGTTGAAAATAAATTCCAATGGCTTGTGGTCTGACTTCCACAAATTTTTTTACCTAACAAAAAATTGCGTGCACTCTTCATGCTCCATACAATCATGAATGCCTCTTTCTTAATATTTGAATAGTTAATCTCTGTTGATGTTAGCCTCCTTGACAAATACATAACTACATGTTCCTCTTGCAATAAAATGGCAGTGATCACCTTTTCACCTGCATCAGTGGTTACAGTTATTTCTTTTTCAGGATTAAACACTTTTATTGGTTTTCTCTTCATGATTGTCTTTAGTGCTTCAAAAGCACTATCTTGCCTTTGCATCCACTCAAACTAACTGCTCTTCTTGCATAACTCTGCAAATGGCTCAATTTTTTTCACTGTATCTTGCTGTAGAAGGATTCTAATTCCTTCTTATTTATTGGAGTCACTATATCTGTATTCTTCAACCTCTCATCAGGTGCTATGCCTTTTTCAATATCTGATAGACCAAATACAACAAATTCTTACAATCAAAATTGCACTTATTTCTGTTCACTGTTAATCTTGCCTTTTTTAATCTTGCTGATATTTGTTCAACTTTATGCTTTCATTATTCTTTGGTTTTTGTTCCTACTCCTATATTATCCTGTTATATAATTATTATTTATATATTATATATATTACTTATTTTTCCTAATAACACTTCTTCAATTGCTTTCTGAAAAGGTCTTAATCCCAAATGGTAGATGAGTCCATCTTAGCAGACCTATAGGGGTGTTCATTGTGGGGACTTCTTTGAACTTGTCCTCAATCTTAATTTTGTTGTATGCAGACTTTTGGCAGATCATTCCAAACTTGCTAGCTCATGGCTCGCAATTTCAATATTCAGCAATGGAAATGAATCTGAGCATATTTGGGAATTCACTCCTAACTTGTAATCACCACATATTCTTAAGTCTCGAGTAAGGTTAAATCCTCAAAATGATTGAATCCTGAGAACAGATTTAAAGTCGTAAAAATAAATGATGTAATCAAAAAGGGAAGAAAACGCAAAGAAATGATGTCATTAAGAAATATTGTTACTTCAATGGTTAAAACAAGGGAATGATGTAGCTCCACCTCAAAGTGTGGAGGCAGAAGTAATTTAATTGGCTAAAGACTTGATTTGCATGGACACCCTATGTCTATCATGTCTCCCCTAAGAGAATTTGAGATAGGGATAAAAACTAGAGCCCAGAGGGCCAAATTCAGTTGAGTTGCTGCGCTGAGCTAAGGCAGATAAGACAAATTTACCACCGTTGTCATCTCCACACACATGAAGACCACTCTTAAAGCTTTGGAGGAAAGCTTGCATAAGACATTTTCAATCAACACAACTGAAAACTCTAGAGACAGCTAGCAAAATTTCAGTGTGCCTTCCTCAGGATCAAACTTCACAGCATGGGTGAGGAAGAACACCATTGTAATAGACAACTTGAAAACAAGCTACTGTGTCAAAGCCATCATGACTAGCGACCTGAGAGCAATGTCATACATCAGCTTTTTTATTGCAACAATAAGTGACGCCCATTTACTTCCACCTTGAATTACCTTTTCCAGAATGCCTTGTTGGATTATTCTATTTAACTTTACTACCAAAAAAGGAAGTATGTGAACCAGAACTCTTCTCACCTATATATATGTGTAGGGGGATAATTCTCTTTCAAATGAATGTTCACTTTATACCCTTTCAACAATCCTATTCCACTTTCTCATGTCTCCATGGAATTTATCAGCTTTACTTTATCTACCTTTAATAAGTTGATCCCTAACAATCTATGAATGATCCTTATAGCATGTAACCACCACAATTGGAATTACTTCAAATTGCATACCAATTTCAAAGGCGTCCTGAAAGAAACCTTTTATCTTTATGACTGTTCTATTAGACTGCTTTAATTTCACATAGCTTCTTTTTTAGTTCAGGTCGTCCCAACTTAACCCCAAAATTCTTTGGTATTAAAGTTATTTCACTACCAGAATACATCTGCATACTAAATACATGACCATTTATTATTATATTCTTTCAACCTTTTCTTTGTGCATTTACTGCAAATATTCCAGCTTCTTCTTTTTCTTTTTCTTCTTAGGACGTTTTTACTGTTTGCATTTTCTCTACTTGCTTCTCATACCCACATACACTCTGAAAATAATTTCTTCTTCTGCAATTCAATCATAGTTTTCCTAGTGCCTGACATTTGTATTTATTCCTTTCTTGTATTCTTCCACAATATTTGCATTTCAGTCTGAATTCAGTCATGTTTATCCTGTACACTTCAAGCTATTCTTTCGGTTAATTAAATTCTCTGATTAGCTCTAACTGTTGTAAGAATTCTGCACTTGTTTCCAAATACATTCAGCTGCTTTGCATGCACTCCAACATTTTTTGCTTATAACTTGGGTCTTGTAATTCCTCAATCAACCTTAGAAGAATCAATTTGTCTTCCACAGATATTTCTTACATTTCTAACTTTTTGAACTCTCAATACTTAGCTTGCTTCTTAAGCCTATGCAAATATTGTATCACAGATTCCTCTGGTTACTGCCTTGCTTCCAAAAACTAAATCCTTTTGGCAATAACCAATTTTTTATTTGGTCTAATGTTCTTTTAAATAACTTTGACAATTTTCTCGAAAGTCATTTGTCCTAAATCCTTTGGGTAAGGCATGATAGAAATTCTCATTAAAGTCTCACATCTCATGGTAGCCAAAAACAAATCCATTATCTGATTCTATCCTCTTTCCATCCTTGAGTTCTTCAATTATTTAACTCTTGCCAATACCACAGAAGCTTTTATCTACACTTCAATGTGCTTTGGATCATCCAATGAACCCAAGGATCCTAGTGGTGATGCCATTGTTGAGTCTCATATATCTCTGTGGATAGCAATAGTCATAACGTATCTCTGCGGGTAGCAATAGTTGTGATGTATCTCTCCATGTCAAGTGTGATGCAATAGATTGCCAGACTAATTTGCATGGGATACTACAATAATATCCTCACAAGCAAACTCAAATCAGCTGCAAATGAGTTATGCAACAGCTTCAGTATCATCATTATACGCACAGATAACACCAATAATTATGTAGTTTTCAACAGACAAGATTACTACCAACAATTACAATCTATCCCAGATAACACAACAAAATTCACTAAATAAAGGAAAAATTCACAGATTCATTAAAAAAGTACATAAATAAAGTAATCACAGTGAACAATGCTGAGATTGGTAGCTTACAAATCAAAAAGATTGTCAGTGATTATCAACCAGTAATGTAAAAACACATAAACCAGGTTTGCCTCTCTGAACTATCATATCCCAAATGCCTACACCTGTATACCAACTATCAAAAACACTCAATCACATAATTTCTCCATACATATGCAACAGTTACTGCATTACCTCAACAAATGAATTCCTCCATATATTAAAAGCAACAAATCTGATCGGTAATGCTCTAACTTTGCTGTATATTGAAAATCTTTTAACCAATGTCCCAGCTGAAGAAACAATAAACATAATTGGTGACTGTTTCTGCAAATGTCCATCAATCCCTTCATAAATTCATATTTTACTGCAACCAGATGCATAATAATTATAAGCGGGACGAATTTGCTATAAAAAGCATTATTAAATATCATATTGCTGCTATAATTCCTGAAAAACATAAAATTTAAAATATATTACAGTAAATGGAAGACTGCAAACCTTGTTGTCACTAATCAAAATAATCCCAAATCTAAACTAGCAATGACCAATATAGTGTATGAATTTCAATGCCCAGTACAAGACTGTGTTTCTTGTCACAAATCAGTTACCTATATTGGACACACTACCACCTTTTTCAAAAACAAAACTGCATAATTGTCAAATCATGAAGAAAAAATAACAATAGCAGAGACATAAACAACATTGAAAATGGCTATAATCGTGGATGAAAGCACTTGGGACAATAAAAATTATGGACAATTTTTATATTTCTTATCTTCAACAAAATGGAAAAATGTTAGGATGCTGTGAAAATTTGATGAAAAATTAATTAGATTTTCCTTGTTGGCCATATTCAATAAAGAATGTTTAAAAAATGGTTGATTCCCAAATATACATTTAACAAAGATTGTATTTACACAAAAATCAATGGACATGAGTAATACTGGAAGTATTTCAGGTGGGATGTCTTTAGAATTATAAGGCATAAGAGATAGAGCATTAATAATAATAATAATAATAATAAATAAATTTGTTCATTTAGCTGTTAAATGCCTCTACTCTGAGTTTCATGAAATTGCATCAAATATTTAGTTTTCAAAATAAACTTCTTTGTTAATACACTTAATTCAGTAGTGACTATTAATCACATGGATCAAATATTATACAGTGAATATTTCAGATCAAAATTCAGTTAATAGCTATGTATTAATGTATTAGGCTGGCAAGAATCTATCCTTGTACATATGCATGTTCAGGACTTATGGTTAAATTACAATCATTGCCTGACATACCACCAATGAGCTTGCTCAGTATTTAGATGGGTGACCACTTTGGAGCAGCAAGTGTTCTAAGCAATCTGAAGTTTTTGTGCAAGATGAAATAAAACTTAGCAAATAACTTTAATACCCTTGGGAAAGGTATTAATCCATCTCTATGGGTTAAATAATAGAACAGATTGGGTTCTATAGCCTTGGCTGGCAACCAGTCTACCGCAGAAAGCAATGGCAACCTACGGTGAGATAATCTTCTGCTCAGTCAATCATGTCTCTTTTGAGACATGATTGCCCAAAGCGTGTATCATGTATGGCACTTAATACTGATGTGTATACTAGTTGACTTATACTATGTAATATTTAAGTAATTTTGCAATTGCATTGATTATATTTTCTAGTTGTGTGATTTAAAATATTTATCTATTCAATTCTATTGTTACATGTAAGAAAGAACTCATTAAAAATTATTAAAAATAAAAAAAATCACTAAAAATAAAATATCCAAAGAAAGCTAAAATGAAATATTAAACAACATATTATGAACCTAATTTCCCCTATATTCTACCAAGATATCTTAGTAATTATTTTGTTAACATGAGGTAAGTTCACTTACTGGTGGTGAGTCATAATACTTATTACCATGACAACGAAATACCTCATTATCTCAAATATGGAAAGTAATGATACATGATTGAGAAATATATAAAGTCTGATTATCTTTCATAGAATAGATAACAGATCAGTTCTATTACTCTAGTTTTTGGAAAATTCCATATGTAGAAATTTCTACTTTAACTTGTATGTACAGCCTTGTATTCTATGTGTCAATATAATCTACAATTATGGATATTAATATCTTTAGTATCTAGGAAGAAGATAACCTTAAACATGTATCAAAATAATAACAAAATATTTCACATTTCACAGTTTCTTGTTTATGAAGTAATGACCACTCCCAAATTTTTACAAGTGACCTTCATCTTTATTTTGTCTTTCAATATATTAGTTATGTCTGTCTGTAATTCAATTACTGCTTGACCAAAAGTTATTACATTTTATAAAATTGTTCATAAGATAAAGGCATATATAAAGGTTATCTTACTTCAATACTTACTTTAATATATTATTTTTACATATTTATCCAAATATCCTTTGCATTTTTCTAAACATTTTGCAAAGTAAACCATTATTATAAATTTTTAACTAGTATTTACTTTCATCTTAATTTCTTAGTTGCTTTTTATTGTAACTTTTAACTGTGCCATCAATCTTCTGCCATAAGTATACAGTACAGGGTTAGAAAAAAATTATAAGCTCTTTTTGAAATTAACGGTAATAAAGTCAGTTAAACTTTCTTCATTCGGGATCAACATATGCTACTCCATCACATTCTCTTTAATTTCATCAATAGTATAAAATTTCAATAGCAATTTAAGCTTTTGGGAAAGCCAGAATATAGAGGAAGCCTAATCTGAATTGTAGACTTGAGTGATATGATATCAAAAGACACTACACAAAATGTGAAAACTGGGCAATTAGATTATTCAGAATAATTGAATACTTTTCAAACAATCCACAGATTCTGTAGACCTTCTAATTTTCACACTATCAATTGTTAATTTGTGAATACAGCCAATATAGATGCAACATTTTTTAAGCTCTTCCAGAACATGGATCACATTCAGTGGATTTCTAGACAAGTTTGAAGCATTGATACCAACATCTTAACTCTGCTTCACTCAGTGAATCATCTCCAAAAGGTTTGTTTATCATTCAAATAGATTCTGTGAACAAATATGTGAGATTCAAGCAAAACCTGATGCCCTGTCATTGTCAAATCAATAGTGAAACCATATACAAGTTTATTCAGTTCGATATTATTGCTGATTGAATAACCCCATGTGATTGTGGGAGGATGTCTGACCAAACATATGTAGTTAGGACCCCTATGATTGATTGCCCAGTTACATCAACATTTTAACATAAATTGTGTGTATGTGTGTGTGTATACACTATTGGCCATAATTATTAGGCAACCCCAGTTTTTTAAAAAAATGATGTATTTCATACTGTTTTTAATATTTATTGCCAAGTGGATAATTCTAAATGAAAATAGAATGGTTCTTTTGTTATTATTACTTTGCAAAATTTTACAAGGCAGCCAGAAAGCCTTTGCTTTGGCTAGTCAATAAGAAGAAGAGACAAGCATGAGGAAGAGATCATAAAAACTGGACACCAGAACAGTTCATTTGATGCACATGTTATTGTGCAGTATTAAAAAAGAACCATTCTATGTTCATTTAGAATTATCCACTTGGCAATAAATACTAAAAATAGTATGAAATACATCATTGTTTTTTCAAAACTGGGGTAGCCTAATAATTATGGCTGGTAGTGTATATATATATGCAGGTTTCATTAAAAATGACAGGACAGACAAGGTATTATTAAGACAAGTTTTTTATATAATTTTTCATGTGTTCTTATGATTTTTTCTTTTCAGAACTCAAATTGTACAGGAATTATCCAAAGGTTTTGTACTTTTATATGCTTTTGGCTATACTTTTAGCAATTATCAATAATCAATTTTGTTTTACTTGTAAATAAACATGTTTAAAGTTTATGTATATAGTGTTATGTGTATGTTACGTTCTGAACACAGTAAGCACAGTGCTACTATATTCAAAATTGATGCTATTAAGTGTAGGATTGTCTGTTTTATTAGTAATGCTTTCATTATTTTTAATCTTCTTTTGCATGTAAATAATGCTATTATGTATGCATTGTCAACAAGTATATCACGGATAGGTCCAGGAAGATATTGATGGGTGTTTAAATGAGATCAGATGGCACTGTTGTGGGAAAGTTGCAATGTCAATCTTCTTGTCAATTTTATTGTGGTGTAGCCAATGTAATTGTTTCTGTATATGCTTCTTCTTTGTATAGTAGGATAGTCTCAACTCTTTATCACACACACACACACACACACACACACACACATATTTTACACACATATAGGTAGTTACCTGTTTTACCGCCTTTTCCAAAGGAAAACCTTTATAGACTTGGCAGAATCAGTACTTGGAGAATATTTATGAAGCACAATTAAGAAAGGTCTTTACAAAAAGGAAGAAGGGAATCCTCATAATGTAGCAGAATAGCATTTTGTAAGAGGCAAGGTTATACACACGCACATATATCTACACAAGTGAGAAATGAGGACTCAAGGAAGAGGCTTATAAAGTTAGCCATGCATGATTTATGAATGAGAGCTGGAAAGAGAGAATAATTTAAAGGAAGTCACTTAGTGCTTATATGACTTCTCATATCCAAATACAAAGCAGGCCTCTATATTGACCTCAGCAGTATATGTTTGTATTTATACATTTGTGTGTATATATATATATATATATATATATACATATATATATATATATATATATATATATGCATGTAAACATACAGACATGAGAACAGCTTTACATATAAATATATGAGAACAGCTTTACATATATTTAAATATATTTTAAATATATTTTTGTCAGTTGATGATTGCAAGACCACAATTTATCTGATCATTTATTTTAGGACTATTAGCTTAAAATCTCAGGTGCAATTTTCTCCTATAAAACTTGTTAGTGATCAGAAAGAGATAGCTGAAGTTTTTTAAGCAATCAATGAGAAAATAAGGCTTGGAGAATTTAACATTCACAGTAGATAGAAAGCAAGAGAAGACTGGGAAAACAGTAAATGACCTAGTTGATGAGTTTGAGTAAATTGTTGGTAGAACAAGGAACATAAAAGTCAAAAAGGTGGTGGTAAGGACAAAAAATTACTTTAGGCAACAAAAAGTAGGAAGTCGTGGGTAGCAATGATCACACTCTATCCTGAAAAGATATGATGGAGAGAAAGAGAGAAACAGTAAAACATTTAAAACTTGCCCAAATGAAAGAAATATTAATGTTTGCACATATATAATCCTTTTTCATGTCAACCTCTTTAAAAATTCTACAGCTATAGTTTTTATCATTTCCTGTTTTACAAACATTCTGTCTTTTTAGTTTTAAGTTTTGATATATTAAAATTTATATATCATTAAAAATACTTGTCTTTTTGACAAAGCTAACTTGTTTGCACACAAGACAATTAAATATATTACCTACTTTTACTTCTGTCAAATGATAAGAGATTCAATATTTAAAATGGCTTCTCAAAAATAATGATGAGAATGCTAGGAAAACATAATAGTTAAACAATAACAAAATCACTTCCGTTTTAAAGAGATAATAATGTAACAATGTTCACTGTAGTATGGATTATCTCACCTTATCTCTCTAAGGTAATTAAATTGTTATTTCTCACAATTGTTAACAATTGCAACTGATCATGTGATTATTTTCTGATTAACTTGATTAACTTCTGTAATTAAATAAAAATTTGTGTTCCAAATATAATATATAATTTCATAAATTGGTACTTTTCTATATTATGCAATTTCAATTATTATCTTCTGTCTTCTTAATTCCTGTCCTTTTATTGTTCTCTCTCCTTAATAGTGCTTTTTTTTCCTCATATTTTCTAACGCTCAGTAACACTTTGCATGTCTTTAATGCCTTGCTTGGAGAAAAAAATTATTAAATAAAAAACAGACTCAATCATAACTCTAATGAATGTTTGCATACAGACTCAAGAATAAATCTAGCCATTCAAACATAATCCTAATTATTTGTGCATTAAATAATCTAAAAAGCATATGTCATTAAACTAACCAGCCTAACTTAATCTTTCCAGTTAATCCTGGTTAAACAGATGCATTTGATTACAATCAAGTCTAATCATACCAATTGGTCACAGAAGAGTATATGTTACTGAATCAATCTGACCATCATAGAAGTTTCCATGCAGCAATATTTTGCAGATTTCTGATCTATGGATAACTAAATTTTGATACAATTACAACCAAGCATAGACTTATAATTGCCCAGAAGGCCTTGCAGTTGAAATGTCTGAAGTAGAGAAAATAGTTAAATTTAGTTCTGATGATGACTCACATTTGGACAGCACTAGCAGATGTCACTGTCATTGGTAATAAATACTGTTATATTTTACAACATATTTTTCATGTTTCAGAAAGTTATTTCATTAAGTTTCTGTAGAATAGTATGCAAATGAGATAGATGCATAAATAGAGCAAACCAAAGGCACCAGGAAAAGGAGAAATCATACAGCTTCCCATAGATTTACACATCACAACAATGGCATCACTAATAGGATCTCTGACCATGCTTAATGATCTGGATCATGTGGAAACATGGATTAGATGCTTTGCAGTTCTAGCCAGAGTAAAGAAACTGGGGGACAGATAAAATGAAGAAGAAAAAAAATGAGATTACAGATATGTTCCTCGCAACAATGGGATGTGAAGCAGTAAAAGAAGTTTAAACAATGACATACCTGAAAAACTTAGAAGATCTAGCCTTTGAAGAAACTGTCAAAATAATAAGAAAGAATATTAGACTAAAGAGAAGGTTAATCGTTGCTGAAAAAACAAAGTTTCTGGAGACGAAACAACAACTGAATGAGTCTGATCAAGAAGAAGGGGCAGTATGTTTTGACTCATGTGGATCAATTTAGAAAAAAGATTGTGTCTGACAATGTGGAGATGGAAGACCAAAGTTAGGAGGAGGAATGTAACTACAATGAGGAGGCAGAGCAGAAAATAGAAATGCAGGAGCAAGGAGAGAGAGAAAGCTAAAGTGATGAGGTTGAACAAGAAATGGACATAAGTGGAGAAGAAAAAACTGACAAAGAAGAGGATGAAGAAAGACTAAGTAGAAGAGAGGAGCAAAAGTAAAAACTATATAAATCAAGTAGTCAGACATTGCAAAAGATAAAACTAGGGGATATGACCACTCCGATTCAAATTGGCTGAGTTGTATTCAAGTGCTAAGCTGCTAACAGTTGAGGCTCCATTGCATAACATATAATGGTGTACTATATATGAGCACTGAAACTGCAAGATAGACCAGACATAACACAAAGAAATTGCAAAAGTAGCGAAGCCCACAAACAAGAAAGAGTTGGAATCTTTCTTAGGATTAATTAATTTCTACAGCAGATATCTTCCTAAATATAGCAAACTCATTGAATCATTTGTGAAAATACATAAAAAAACACAGAATTCACATAGATGCAGAAGCAAAGTAATGCTTTTGAAGCATTAAAAAAGGCTTTGACAAGTAAGCCAGTAATAAAAATCTTTGACCAGAGAAAAGAAGTTACTTTAATCACTGACACAAGTAAATATGCCATAGTAGCTATTGTATCACAAGAGGGTCACTCAATCATCTATCTTTCCAGAAAATTGTCATCAGTAGAATGTAATTATTCTAATATAGTAAAAGAAGAATTGGCTATAGTCTAAAGTATGGAGAAAGCACAGAATTTCTTGTTGGGTAAAAAGTTTCTGTTAAAATCAGATCACAAGCCCTAGATATTTTTATTCAATCTGTGATCCAATTTTCAAGAGTAACATCATCAAGAATTTTAAGGTGGACCATTAAAATCATAACATTTGATTTTTACATTATGTATGCTAAAGAAAGCACCATTCTTTCTTCATGTGGATGCATTATCAAGAATAAGATTGCAGAATAAAAATGGAGAGGAATGTGAAAATTTTGTCAATAGAGTTATAATATGGGTGGAAATGAACGTATTATCCTGCAAAACTCTCAGCATAAAAACAAGGCCTGATACTAAGTAAAATATTAAAGTGAATAAGAAAGAATGTGTGGAGTGACTGCACTATAGCGGAAAGACCTTTTAAGGAAATAAGACATAGGTTAACGGTAGAGAAAGGCATCACATGTAATGCAGACACAATAGTGCCTCCTCAAATTTTAAGTAAAAAAAATAATTAAAAGTGTACACAACAATATACATTGCATTGTCACTGCAATGCAAAGAAAGTTGAGACTGCAAGCTTGGTGGCTGAGATATGTTGAAGAACACATAAGAAGATGTCCCAAATATACAGAAATTAAAACATTTAAACAAACCAAATTACACATATGGACTAAAGATATGGAGCTATGGAAAAAGGTCCATATAAACCAGGCCCATATTAAAGATATTGGGTTATTTTTCATCTTAGTAGACTCATTCTCAAGCTGGCCAGAAGTAATAAAGGTGAGAGATAGGAAAATTGCCACCATGAAACAAATTTTGAAAACAATATTTGCAAGAAACGGTGTACCTAAAACCATTGTCATAAAATCATAAATCAAGTGAACCTCAGGCATTAAGAAAAGGAGAAATCACATTGCTTCCTACGAGATTTACACATCACAACAGTTTCCATGAAAACAGACAGGATTAGATATTCATGTGTAAAAAAACCTTGATCATGTAAACTGGGTATAAAGATACCAAAATATAAATAGTATAGAGGGGTTGGCTTGTGCAGAAAGTTCACAAATTGAATTTAAATTTAAGGTTACTGGAAAATGGTAAAATTTAAGAATAAATTCAACCTGGAAAAGTTTAAGCCATTAAAAACCAAATAAAATAAAAGCAATCATATACGATCATTTCTCTTTCAAAAATGTAAGACTGCAATACTGCAAGTAGCAAAAATGATTGAAAAATATTTTTACTCAAGAAGCATAAAAAGAAATAAAAATTGATTTCAATGTAGTAAACACAAAATTACAGCTACATCAAATAATTCATTTTATTCCCCTTAAAGTATCATTAAAAGTTCACACAAAACTTTATAAATGTGTACATTTTGAAACATGTAAAATTTTAGCAGAAAGATAACATTTGCAAAATGTTAATGTTCATAAGAAATTAGGTCAATTGAAAAAGAAATGAAAAAATTAAAAGTTATTGATTTTGCTGAAACTTTAAACTTATACAAAATTATTCATATACACATCAGTTTAAAAAAATAAGGATAATGCTTTCTCTTAAAAAATAAAAACAGTCATTGTGTGAATGCAAAACAAAAAAGATCTGTTGAAATCAGTATTTTTTTATCAAGTGGAAATGTCATGAATTCTTATGAAAGTGATCTTAAAAAGATAACATAAACATTCAAAGAACCAAAACATTGTAAAAATAGCAATTTTCAAATCAACTAACCTTTTCATACTTTTAATTAGTCAAAACTGAATCCTATATAATAGACAACCATGTATATCTGTATAACTGAGTGAAAAGGAGACTGCTACCATGACACCTATATGTACCTATGTATGAAGTGAAGGAATAGCTGAATATCATTATTTGTGTTTGTGCATGTAAATATTGAACTCTCAGTGAATCAAAACTTAATCGTTATGGTTAGTCATGTTAAAACATTTGATCTTAATGCAGATATGTCTTATTACATTTCTTGATCAATAACTGATTGACTGTTTTCTGTTCTTTACTGTCTAGAGCTGAACCTCATTCTTTACTATGCTCTGCTTATTTTTCCTCTTCCCTAAACACTCGGCTCTGAAACAGCAGCAAAGAATGATACTAATAGCAATGAAATGGTTTATTGAACCAAGGGATAAGGTAAGGGATTAGTTGAGCTGAGATAGACAGCTGAAGACAGGGAAAAATCTATCAAGTGATTTGAAATTTAAATGTGACTTCTAAGCAGAATTGTGGATTGATACATACCTTAGACACTTACAGAATCAAATTTGATAGATTAAGATTTCAAGACCAAAGCATATGTACCAGCAGTCAGAAATGGGAAATAGTAAAAAGAAGGAATAGTAAAAAAAAAAAAATTCAGAAGTGAAAAATACAAATCATAGCTCAAAATTAGTTTCTGTTAAAAAAAATAGTCTAAGTCATTCACTGTTTCAAATAAATGGTCTATCTCTTAAGCTAGGCATCCAATTGTGTCTTACACAGATGATGATTTTTTTTTGGGGGGGGGGTGGGGGGGGGTTCTAAGACAACTTTTAATTACTGATGTATTCTAAAACTAAATAAAACTGGATGTTGTCAAAACCTTTCTTATTTACAATGGCAATGGCTGATTTCTCATTTATGAGTATACCAGTTGGCTAGGGTAGCTAAATAGGTATATGTATGGCTCTCCAGCACCAACTGAGCCAACCTGAGTGAACCTGTAGTAGTAGGATAAGTTTAATAAATAAAATACAAGTATTTCTGAAATGCCCTAAATAGTATTACCTACTTATCTCCTTAACACCTCATTAACATTAACACCAGCATTTTTTAAAGATAGGTCAATCAGCTAACTTTGTTTCGGAAACCTGATACTTGGATAAATGAAACAAAAGATAAAAGACCCTGTACCAAAGTGAAGAACAATCCCACACATACTCACTGCACTCCCTGGTCACTTATCAACCTCAATATAAACTCAGAAGGTTTCAAAGTCAGTTCTCACTACCTTTTTACTAGAAAGTGAGACAGTTAATCTACTCCTCTAACCACCAAAATCCTGATCAGGATAACTGCCTTCTACAAAAAAGGGGGATACTCACTCTGTTCTAACATACTGCAAGCTAACAACTCTGTTGCACAAGAAGGATACAATCTGCATTCATAAACAAAGAAAATAATTCTTCTCAAATAACATTCACTCAGCATTCATTCATTATGAATATAAAAACCAACATTTTGCACCACCCTAAACAGGCCTTAGTTATGCTTTCTGAGACAGAGCATATATTTTGGTGTGCTCAACAGTTTGAACTATGTCAATGAAATTGAGCCTTCATTTACATGATTTGTGATTTTGTGCTAGCAAAATTGATGAAGGATTCTGAACATTTTAACTCCCCAATTTCACACGTCTTGGGGCAACCTGTGGTATAGTTTTCAGGTACTTCGCAATGATGCCACATACTGGGATTATTTCAGACCAATATTATCACCTTCTTGACAAATCAACTATACTAATATTTGAACCTGGATTTAATAGTCAGAATACTAATATTCTACTTGGCCAAACACACACACAAACAGGGGATAGTGAAAAGTTTTTAGTTTGATCAAGAATTCTTTCCCCACAAACATTTTGATGTATGGTTATTTGGTCATATTTTGTAAATTGGGTTAGGCCTAAAACTTTTTTGTATCAATTTGTGTGTGTGTGTGAGGTGTGTGTGTATATTGAACTTCAAAATTAAACTAATAACAAATCCATTAATAGTCATCTAATGATAGGGACTACATGAGTTAGGAAAAAAAGAAACAAATAAGGGCCAACCAACAGTATCAAAATAAGAAAAAAAAACCAGGCTGAAAATGACAACATTGAAATATTTCTGATGTGAAAGAAGTGAACACAAAAATACAATAAAGTAAATCTAAAGTAGTCCGGCCGGGCCCGGCTCCCTTGTGGTTTATATATATTATATATATATATATATATATATATATATATATATATATATATTTAAATTTATTTATTGTGTGTGTGTGTGTGTGTGTGTGTGTGTATTTAGTTACTTTATGTATATATATATATATATATATATATATATATATATGATAAAATATATAGTTTTATAAAAGTGGGCACTGAAGTCAAAATGAAGTAGTGACAGTCTGTTTCATGCTTATATGCAATTGTAAAGCCTGAGAATTACGGATAGGCATGAAAAAGACTATCACAACTGTGTTTTGACTTGAGTGTCCACTTTTATATTTATACACACACACACACACTCTCTCTCTCTCTCTCTCTTTATATATATATATATATATATATTGATTGTTTAAGTACTTAGTTTCTGGTCATAATAAGGTTAGACCAGTGCACATTTGTATTAAAAAGTATTCAATACCATTATATTGTAGAGCTTTTGAATATTTTCCATTTGTAAACGAGTTATTACACGACCTAGTTTACAATGGAATATATATACATATATATATATATATATATATATATATCCTGAGTAGTGAAATGTAGAATTTCTTAGTTTTCTGTGAATTGATTTTGATAATTTTTTCCCAGCTAGTTTGTACAATGTGGCAACACAGGCGTTAGATTTTCATTATTCTGTACAACATTCTTTATATTTTATTTCAGATTTGACAGATTTTGAGTGAACCATGCTAATAGCTTTTGAGTGAAAATAGCTCATCTAGACATTTTTTTAATGAAAATGAAGAACAATGATAGATATTAAACATACCTTCAGTATATATTAAACAGGAAAACATAATAATACTATAAAAATTATTGGCAAAATGAATTATTTGGCCACATAGGCACCATTTTGATGAATAACTTCAAAAACCCTTTGAGGTTATGGAATCTTTCAATGTTTTTTTATAGTAGCATGTTGGGCAGCTTTTGCTGCAGCTTTGATTGTCACCGATAAGATTAACATCTTGTTTAATGAGGTATCAAAGATTTTTGCTAGGGTTGAGATCCAGAGAGATTAACAGCCACATCATTGTATGCCATAAAACCCTAGAAATGCTTGGATGGCCCTAGTAGAGTGGGAGTGAGCATTGTCATGCTTGAATACCAGAGTCTTTAGAAGTGACAACAGTGTGTCATCTAGCCAGGGATTCAAGACCTCCTTCAGGAGATTGCAGTAGGAGGCTATGGTCACTTTAACCCATTCAGGCACCTTGACTGGGCAACAAATCTGTTCCCAATTATATCAGCCATGACTCTTCTACCCTGTCGTTGATACCATAAACATTAGTAATGCTCACCTCTAAAACAGACCCAACTATTTGCCCAACTATCAGGTCCATAAAAAGTCACCTTGGTCTTCTCAGTGACCAGAACACAGATCATGTCTAATGTCATGGACTTCCGAGCCCACTGAAGCCTTCAATTCTTGTAATGGGGCATTAAATGAGGTTGTTTCAGGGGAGCTCAAATGGAAGTCATGGCCCCAAGGATGCAATTTCTGGTGGATTTTCCTACATGAGGAAATCAAGTGAAAATAGCTTTGGTTTGCTTAAGATTTAATTTTAAATGTTGAAAATTATTTTTTTAAATCCATGTAAAAATATTTCTTGATAATATTGTATTTTATTTCATTAATCATGTTAAAATTTATTAAAAACATTTTTAAAATATTCACTGCAATACCTAATTTTAAAATTAAATTAAAAGTATTTAAAATCAAATTTCATTAAATTAAAGCAATATTGATTTAGTTTACATCAAAATCACAAAATTTCACTTTTCCAGTCTTCAATCAACATAATTTTCTGACACCTTGTCATCAAGCAATAAAAAAATTATTTAAACATTTTTCAAAAATTAAAATAAAAATATCTTTGTCTTCTTAAAACAGAAACTGAAATGAATTGTGAATGAAATAATTTTTTTTCTTTTTTTGCAAGGTGGGTCCTTTTTCCTCTTCACTTTGGTGAATAGTCTGTATAATGGACTGGATGCCCTGGTTCCCAAGTCAACTGTTGTCACTGATATATATATATATATATTATGGTTTAGCTTTTTGAATGGAGATTTCGTATGGTTTTCTGTATTGGATAGAGGCATTCAGATTTTCACTAAGGTCTATGCAAAAAAAGTCTCTTCTAACACTGGTTTCAAGAGGTTGTCCTGTCATGAGGGAAAATTTTGCTGTATAGTCTCTTTTCATTTGCTCTTGTGTGGTTTGCTGCTGAAAGAGTGATTGCCAAGTAAATGTGTCTCTGTTGTCTGCTGACATTAACTTATTCTACAGATGAGTGTCCTTGTATTACTATCATATATCGTATATATTGCACATGCATACATATATACAGCATCATATATATTATACACACATACATCATATATAGTATGCATATACATATCATCATATGTATGTACACTGCCCATACACACACACACACACACACACACACACACACACACACACACATATATATATACATACACACACATATTATATTACACAATAGATACTGAATTCAGAGTGAATGAATGTGTTTTGTCATTGCTCAAAGAAAGCAATGTTGTATTTAAAAGGGAAGTCTTTATTATTTTAATTTATCCATTTATTCTCATTTTTCTTTGTTTATTATAATTTTTATTATATTATTATGCATTTATAATCTTAAATTATTAAAATACATATGTTTATTTTTTAAGATAAGTTGTAGTACACATCAATTGTTTTATATTTTAATGTTTTTATTTTTACTAAATGAAACTTAATTTAATAAAAATGTCTCACTAAGAATAATTATATTAAGAACATTTAATACATTGTATTTGTTAAATTACTTATACATTTGCATGAATAATTCTACTCCATTTATATTTAAGCATAACATTTCCCTTTTTATGAAAGTGGTGTAATTTTAGAAATTGTAGAAAAAGCATTTCGAGTAGTAATGTTTGTTTTGCTTTCTGGTCCAGTATCATTGATTTCTTTCTCTATCATTTATCACTCAAATATTTGCCTATAATTTTATTCATTTATACTTTTCTTATTTATCAATTGTAACATAACATTTTTTTATGGGTGAAGACATATTTGCAAATTTATAGGAAAAGTGTTTTTAGTTGTAATGTTATCTTGTTTTTGTTTTGTTCAGAATTGTCTATTTCTTCTGTTATTTATCTTTACAATTTGTTTTAAATTTCTCATATATATGATGATAATTTTATACTTTTTTTCTTATTTATTTATTTATTGATTTTTATTATTACCATTTAAAATATATAATAATAATTCTTAAAATGGTACATTTGATGATGAACTGTTTACTCAAACATCCTCTGTGTGTTTTTATGAGTGTATATATACACTTTGAGTAGATGAACCTCATCAGCCTGGAAGGTTAATTCATCTGTAGCAGACTAAAACATGATTAGTTGAAAAATACGTTTTTCTTTCTCCTTAAACCACAACATATTTCCCTTGGCACAAACATTTAACTCAATTCATCAAGTAGGCGCAAAGTTTTGATTTCAACTATGTCTATATGCTACATCATAGTTTGTCAAAGATGACCAGAGGGGATTTCAACCAGCCAGCTAAAGGGAATGAACACCTGAGATGATACACCTTACAGAATATGAATGTGCTGACTGCTAGGCCAAAAATTGGTAACAGCCCTCTTCAGCCACACCAGATCCTTGAGCTCACTACAAGTAGATAAGTACAGACTCTTTTCCATATACAGACACGCATACACGTTGCATAAACGCTTATCAATGCTAAAGCACACATGTGATACAGACACCCTTGCCAATATGTACATGCTTTGCACATACACACATCTTAGTCTAACACAAGCACACCAAGGTTTGTGTATCAATAAATGTATTTTGCATTTGGTAAACTGTATTTTTGTCCTTGTTTCAAATTGTTCCTTGTCTAAATTATATGAACTTGTAACTATACTATAGTGGTGACCACAATGTCAAAACAAGCAATATATATTGAAACACAACAATTTTGCATCCAAAATTTGGTTTAAAATTACTACACTGACCTTAAAAACATCTAACTCCTATTACATAGCTTTGCACAGAAACTATTTCCTCCCTGCTTGTCAGCAGTCTACCATTCTTTTTCCTTCTTACACAATTTGTTACTATTTTCTTTTCATGAACACAAACAGAAGAAATAGTCCTCCTATTACTTTCTTTTTCTCCAACAACAGAAATGTCTAACCCTCACAAGGAAGTTTTTAAAGTATCCACAAACCACTGTCTGCTACCTTTTAAAGGCTCAAACATTAAAAACTGGTTTACTCAATTACAAGCACATTTTGTCATCAGGAAAATAACACCACAGAGAATCAAGTTTGCAAACGTGGTGGAAATGTTGCCACCTGAAGTTGTAGATGAGGTAAATAACTTGTTGGATATGGTACCTGCAATATACCTGTAAGACATCTTCAAATATGCTATCATCAAAACAATGGGATGGTTCAAAGAGGCCATGTTACAAGACCTGTTCACTAACATTGGTCTCAGTGACAGGACTCCATAAAAACTATTGCAATATATGTGTACACAGCTCAGACAAAATTCTATGTTTGAGAAAGTACTATGGTTGTTGTTGCTAGACAAACTTTGTCACACCACAACACAAATACTAACACTGATGGTAGACACCACTGCTATCAACAAACTGGCACTGTTGAAAGGATACAAGAGACAGCAGTAGCCCCACAGAGAATCAGCGCACTCATACTTCAAACAGTCAGCACAACAAGCTGAAGGAATTAAAAGTTGAGATGAGCAAGATAAAAGCCATGCTGAAAGCTCTCCAAACTCAAGGTAGAAAGCCAAGAAGCTATTTACAGCCCCAATGCAGGTACTATAAAAGCAAGAGCAGAGAGAGACAACCACATAGACAACCCTAGGACAGTTTGTACTGATATCATTTCCAGTTCGACAATGATGCTGGGAAATACAACAATCCCTGTAACTTCAAGCAATACTCCCATTCCAACTGGTAATAGCAATGACTGCAGCTGGAGGAAGAAGAAAATATTGTTTGTTCTATATAGAAAACCAGAACAGCAGATGCCATTTCTTGTGGATACCAGAGCTAAGTGTAATCCCATCCCCACATGGACACATACCAACCCCTTCCATATTCTGACTGCAAGTGGCAAATGGTTCCAAAATCCAGATGTATGGCATAAAGAAACTTATCCTACACCTAGGACTATGCCAGAATTTCATCTGGAAATTTTGTGCTGGCAGATGTGACCATATCTGATTACCTTTCACATTACAACCTGTCCATCCATATATACAACCAAATACTTTCAGACAATTTGATGGACATCAAAGTGAAGAGAAAACAAACACAGTTCAACTCAAACTGAATCTGTTCCACAACTCATCATGATAAAATCTACATCAACAACCTTGACCAGTATCCAGATACTAACAAACCATTCAACATCACTGATACAATCAAGCATAACGCAAAGCAGTACATAAGAACCACAAGACCCCCAGTCTATTTAATTCCTTGACGTTTATCACCTGAGAAATAGTTTTGCCAAATGAAAGTTCCAGCAAATGATTTAAGACAGTAATATCAAACCCTCTGAAAGTCCATTTACCAGGCTCAAAATTTTTTTGTGTATGTGTTAACTATCAATGACTCAACATATCAACAATACCAGACCACTATTCTGTCCTGCATATAAACAATTTCAGGGCATGACAGTATTCTCCAAACTGGATCTGACTAAAGCTTACTACCAGATTCCAGTAACAGGAGAGGACATTTTGAAAGCAGCCATAACTATGCCCTTGGATTTTTTCAGTTTAGACAGATACCTTTTATATTGAGAAGTGCCACTCAGACCTTTCAATGTCCAATCAACAATGTGCTAAGAGGACTACCTCACACATGCACTTATATAGACAACTTCCTTATAACAAGCCCAGGTAAAATGCAACATAAACAACACCTGCATGAAGCTCTACAAAGACTAGTGCATCACAGCTTGAAAATAAATGTCGGCAAGTGCATATTTGGTGTCAGGCAATTGCAGTTTTTAGGGCATCAAATTGATAGAGATGGAATCACACCCCTACCTGAAAAGGTGGAAGCTTTACAGCAATTTGAATTGCCAACTTCACTTTGTCAGCTTCGACAATTTATAGGAACTTGTGAATTATTATCACTGCTTCATCCCAGATTATCAAATAATACTTTTACCACTGTGAAACATCTTGCAAAACTAAAAAAAGAAACAAAAACAAACACTTGCACTCAATATGGAAACACTTGATGCTTTCAACCAAGCCAAATCTGTATAGTCAAATTTCACCAAACTACATACGCCACTGACAACATTGAAGCTAAATTGACTTTGACCACTGATGCAAGTACATTGGCAGTAGTATCAAGAGATTGATAACACAAAAGTACCCATATCTTTTTTCTCTGCTAAAATTAGCTGAACACAGTCAAAATGCAGTATATTTTCAAGAGAGCTTTTAGTAATCCATCTTACAATAAAACATTTCAGACAGATTCTTGAGAGTAGAGCATTCATGATCTATACAAATCCCAAGCCATTAATATATGCATTATCATCACATCCTGACAAGTACATAACCAGAGACACTAGTCACCTAGACTATATATCACAGTTCTCCACTGAAATATGGTACACTAAAGGTGACCAAAATATAGTAACTGAGGCACTTTCCAGGCCAAATACAAACTCCATCACTCAGAACATTCTTAGTTATGACTTACTTGCCCAGGACACTTCAAAATATTTCTATGCAACTGAAGCTAGTGCTAACCCCACTTGATGATAAACAGTTATATTCAGTCAGTTAAGTGCCATATGTGAAACCCACTTGGGCAATCATGTCTTGAAAGAGACATGACTGACTGGGCAGAAGATTATCTCGCAGTAGATTGCCATTGCTTTCTACAGTAGACTGGTTGCTAGCCAAGGCTATAGAACCCAATCTGTCCTGTTATTTAACCCATAACTGGAAGGAAGAGACGAACTCATACCTTTCCCAAGGTTATTTGCGCATAAGTGAATGCAATGAATTCAACTGGAATTCGAACTCGGCTCCCCGATTTCTCATTCCGAGCCGATATCCACTGCACCACAACACACATCCAAAACAGTTATATTATGACACCTTAACACCTACCCGTATTTGTTCACAATGATACAATCAAAAATCCTCGTGTCCCACCTTCACAGTGATATCACATATTTGATCATTTTCACTCACTCTCACATCCAAGCAAGAGAGCCACTTTGAAACTGATCAGTAAAAGATTTGTATGGCCTGAAATAAACAAAGATGTTAGACTTTGGACCAGCAACTGCATAAACTGCCAGTGTCACAAATATGCACAAAGTCATCTGTCAGAACTTATAGCAAACCCAAGGCTAGATGCTAATCAAGCAGGATTCAGGTTGCATCCCAGCTAAAATCATTTTTGGCACAATATCATCTCCACCTGGACAATACTTTGACAACAAGAAAACACCCTACCTTTGCACAGGATCTAAAAATGCTGATATCTAAATTACAGCTTATTTCCATGAGACCAACACAAAGATACATCTACATACTCGAAACACTTTTTGATAGCAAATATGCGTTTGTTCATGATGATAAAATCAAAAAAGTTTTTACAGCCACATTACCAGGGTTCTTACCAAGTAATAAAAAAGACAGAAAAATTTTTCACAATTGTAAAAAATAGCAAAAATGACACTGTTTCCATAGACAGACTAAAACCACCTTCAGTGGAAAAATCACACACAATAGATGCACTCCACAGGAAGAATTCACATCAAAAATGTAAACCGGATCTTGTCAAAGAGTAACACAATTTCAAATCATACATAGAGTACTAGAATATATTGCCAAAGAGTTCTGCAATCTTTTTTGTGGGAGGAGTATTTATAGCAGACTAAAAAATGATTGGTTAAAAAATGTTTCTCTTTCCCCTTAAACCACCACATATTTTCCTTGTTGCAAACATTTAACTCAAATCACCAAGTAGGTGCAAAGTTTTGCTCTCAACTATGTCTGCACACTATGTCATAAATAGATTGTCAATGATGACCAGAGGAGATTTCAACCAGCCAGCTTAAGGGAATGGATGCCCAAGATGACAAACCTCATGGAATGCGCACACATGCCAACAGACAGATTAAAACCTGGTAACAACTCACTTCAGTGACACCATATCCTCCAGCTCACTTCAAATAGATAAGTACAGATTCTTTTTTCATATGCAGAGACACATACATGCATTGCATAGGTGCTTATCAGTGTCAACACACACAAGCATGGGCTTTGCATATACACACATCTCAGTCCGATGTGAAAACACCAAGATTCATGTATCAATAAATACATTTTGCTTTTGGTAAATTATATTTTTATCCTTGTTTCAAATTGTTGCTTGTCTAAATAATATGAACATGTAGCTGTGTGCAACACATCTAAGAGAGGGAAAATTCTTTAAACCTCCACTACATTGCAGGCATAACCAAACATGGGAAAGGCTTCAAGACAAATCCAGAACTGGAGTCTCTAAGACAGTTTGATGTTTTTCTATGTCTGCACACTATGTCATAAATAGACTGTCAAAGATGACCATGTTCAATTTCATTATAACAACTTTTGTGACAATGCCATTACCAAGCTTTACCTTTCCCTTGGACAACATCGGTGACATGAAGAGGAGAGTTGTGCTGCATGGGCAATTGCCATTCTCTTATAAAACCCTGTCAAGTCCTGCACCCTGGAGAGCACACATACAGACAAAACTTGTTTTACAAATCTACCCTTACAAAGTATACATTTACTCATATATACAACTGTATATAGAACTATACATATGTATATATTTTGCTAATATTCATAAGATTATACATGCATAACCTTTGAAATATTTGGAAAAGGATGCATCAAAATATAAATTGGATATGAATATAAGTACTTCACTCTTCTACAATTTTTACAAAATATAAAACACTTCCCTCTTTTCTATAATGTATACAAAATATCAGAAACAAATACACACCCATATATCTTTTGGCTACACATTATGAACAATATTTTAATGTTTGATCTTGTTCTCATTATTAAAAAAACGGTCTAAATATGTTACATTGTGTCAAACCTGTTATACATTTTAATTAGTAGCAACATTTCCCTTAGTCATACTTTTTAAAACATCCACATGAAGGTTTTCAGCACAAATATCTGTTTTCCTAGGTTGCTTTAAAATACAAACTTAAATTCAGAAATAATAATCTTAAAAGAATCTGTCATATTCCAGCTCAAATTCTCTTTAAAATTTTTTTTAATTATTATACTTGAATTTTTCATATAATTCAGATATCATAAGGTTGATATTAAAATGTCCCCCTCTAAACAGAGATGCAAATAATGTACCTAAAAGTTTTGCATTTTGTGAAAAAAGCTTTACCTCTTTTGGAATGGGTAATGAGTTCTTTAAGAACAAAGAATTAATTAAAAATTCATATTGAAGCTAGATATGACTAGATCTCTTTCCAACTGGTGAGAACTGCACTTTATGGGTTTAAATAAATTTCAGGAACACTATTAACCATTAATGTTAGCACATCTTATAGCACAAGAAATGGGGATGTAATTGTAGAGAGAAAATGGAAGTCAGTTGATTTCTATCTTTTTGATATTAATGTGTAAAATTTAATTTTCTACAAGACCACAAGTCACCAGTAAATATACAACATAACTTTCACTTAAATTTCACAATATTCAAATATTCAAGTTAAGCATGAAATTAACTTATAGAATATAATACATTTCTTAATTAGCCTGCAATAATTGTTAATCATTCATAACTCCCAATTGCATATAGATAGTTTGCTAATTTGAGAAACCCAATTTGACATTGCTCAATTATGTCATTAGAATTTAGAGGTATTTCATGAAGACAGTTTACATTTGATTGTTCTTTGCTGGTCACCATCAGATAAACAACATGAAATTGAATCATTACTTGGTTGGTTGAACTTTTCATGATATCCATTGCATTAGGCAAATTTAAAGAGTTGTGTTCTAACTTGTTGATCTAGGAAAGAATTACTTCTGTCATAATTGTACTGATCAGCCATTTGTAGATGAAAGTATATTCATATGTTGAATATTTTCCTCAGTAAAATATTGTACAAAAGTGAATGTTTTAATAGAAGGTTGTACTCTTTGAACAACATTTATCTTAATCAAGATTATTAACTCCAAAGAGAATGTGTGTCTCCAACAAGAAAACAGAGAATCTAATGTCAGTGAGCTATAAGCACAAGTTTCTGCAGAAAAACACTTATTTAACATCATTAACAAAATGTTAAAAATAAACAATATAAACAAAGCAACACAATTTAAATGTACTTACAATCATGATGCCACTGCTAACTTATGAATTTCTTTTTCAATACTTGAATGTCATTATGAAAGCAAAAATTATATCAAATTACATATTAAAATTTAGAAATAGTAAAGTTTCTTTAAGTCCTGAACATATGTTACTTAAACACTGTCATGTCTCCAATTTTCCTTTTTTGTGAACTTATGTAATAGCTTTAAGTGGAAGAGTGTGTGTCCTGTATATTTACTGGGTTAGTGTGAAATTTTGGCAAGAAGTGTATTTTGCACTGGGCAATGTAGAGAGATGTCATTGAGTATGAAAATGCATGTGCAAGCTAGTATTTGTTTTGACAAACAGTGGTCAAAAAAGTGGTCAGCACTCAAGATGGGATGGAGTGTACTGGAAGTGTGATGTGCCTGGTGTCAAAATAGGGCCAACTATTTAAGTGACGTCAGCTGTCACAGAAGAGATTTGAATTCAGTAGTTGTGTAGAGTAGTTGAGTCGAGAACAGCCCAGAGAGAGACAGGGACCAGCTTTCTGGCTGGCTGTTGACTCAATGTGCATGTGCTGACAATCCCAACCAATCCTCCACTTCATGGCCAAGTCACCAAAAAATTAATAAAAATAATGGATATTTTTATTTAAATATGAAGTGTTGCAGTTATTTTAAAATGAAAAAGATTATCAATTTTACAACCATGAAAATTTGGGTCCAATTTATGTGAAAAGATAATCAAAATTCAGTTTGCGCATATTCTTGCTGAATTGTTAAAAAGTTTATGTTTTGTCATTTTGATTGAGAAGAATTTTTGACGTTTTAACAGAAAAGAAAATATCATTAATTTGCTTAGAAGATAATAATTTTTGAGTCACAGATTGTAATTTTAGTAAAAATTGGTTTCTATTTAAACTCTGTTGAATTGGTTTCCGGAGTATACAACAATTATGACTTTGGATTGCAGATTTAATAACTGTCAAAGTGTGCATATAACAAGAGGATTTCTCAGGATAAAAGTGTTACATGGAAACAAGCAGTAAGAATTTAAATGTTTTAATTGAAAGTTGTGGAAAAACAATATAAATATAAATGGAGGAGTTTAAAAAAGAGTTGTTGGAAATTTTAAGGCAACAACAAGAACACCAAAAACACCTTGAACAAAGGCTTGAACCATTCAAGAAATTGTTTGTGAAACAGCGAGAAACGTTTACAAGCAACATTAATGGCAATATGAATTTTTTTCTCAGGAAACTATCATAAAAGTGATAACAGATTTTAACTACAGGCCTGAGAAAGATATAAAAGATACTTTTACGGTGCCCTCCTACGAGGAATGGGCTCTTCCTCTTGTTATATATAGTTACTTGCGTGACTTCTGGAAGAGCGGTTGATGGCAGTTAAGTTAGCAGTTGACGACAGCTAGTACACAGTTAAAACCAGCTATGATTCAGGCAGTAAGCAGTGTAACTGTACTGTTCGGACTTACTTATTTCTATTTACTTATTACTAACACTTCATTTGTATATATTGTTCTTGTTATACTAATACACTGTTTGAACCTACTTTCTGTGTTCTGTGTCTTACTTCCGGCCAAACTGGTCACTACAACTTTACAGTGAAGTTTTACCCCCAAAACTCCACAACAAATTGGCAATGAAGATCCACAACAGATACAAAGACATTTACAAGATGGACTGTGTAAATCAGTCAGACTAGTTTTACAAAAATTAGGCTATGTAGAACATATGAAGTTCATGAATTATATTCTACCAAAGAATACAAGTAACTTAACATTTAATGAAATGATTACATTACTTTCAGAGCTATTCAGCCTGGAAATGTCATTATTCTATAAGAGATGGCAGTGTATAAATTTACTGAAAAATGACAAGGATGACTTCACTACATTTGCTATTATTGTGAATAATCAATGTGAGGAATTTAAATTGGAAAAACTAAACCCTGACAATTTCAAATGCTTAATACCTATGCAAGGCTTAGTGTCATGTAAAGATATGGTAAATCAGGAGGAAAATTCTGAATAAACTCAAAAAAAAACTTGACTGCTGCAAAACTTGGCAAGAGATTGTCAGAGATGTACAAATGTTCGACAGGATGCTAAGAATATTGAAATAAGTAGAGTGTTGCACATCAGAAAAGTGTACCATAAAAATAAAACCACGAAGAAGAAAAAAGACATGCCTAGCCCCTGCTATGCTTGTAGAGAACAACATTTCTATAATGTTTGACGGTGCAAAAACAAGGAATACTTTCATTGTGGGAAAAAAAGAACACAAAGAATCTCATTGCAACATGAAAATTAAAAAGTGAGTTAAGAATTTTGTTAGAGTGACTAACAATAATAAATCTTCAAGTCAGAATTTGAGAAAATTTGTACAGCTGAAAATCCTGAACAAAAACACTAAGTTACAACTGGACAGTGGTTCTGGTTTACGCATAATAAATGTTTATACTTAGATGAAAATAGAAAAACCAACATTAATAGTTTTAAAAAAGTAGCTTGTACTGTCACAAGTGAGAAAATTAAATGCATAGGCAAATTTGTTGCGAATGTAAACAAAAATATATTAAGATTAAAAATATTCATAATGAAAAACACAAATAAATTTTTTGGTACAGATTGGATGGAAAAATTCAAATTATGGAACTGTCCAATCAATTCAGTTTACTAAAAAGTTATGTCTACCAAGAAAACAGAATCTCTAAAAAAAGAATTAAAAAAGGAAACTCCCAGAGCTATTTTTAAGGTAGACTTGTCAGATGTAACAAGTTAAAATTGAAATTTGATCTAAAAGAACATGTACAACCAGTTCTCAAAAAGTGAAGAAATATACCCTTTGCATCAATCAAACAAATAAATGACTACCTTGATAGACTTGAAAAAATCAGTGTGTTGTCCAAAGCCAAACTGAGCTTTACTGACAGACAGTATATATTAAAAAATGTCAAATGAGATATGTGTCTGTGCAGATTTTTCCACAGACTTAAATGATGTCCTCAAAAAATGTCACTACCCACTTTCGGCGTCAGAAGAGGATTTTGCACAGCTTAGCAGAGGTAAATTTTTTTTCAAAATAGACCTTAGCTACACATATCTTCAAATTGAAGTCAATGACGAATGTGCAGAATTTTAGACCATAAATACACACAGAGGATTATATAAATTTAATCATTCATTGATTGGCATCAACGTCACCCCATCTATCTTCCAGCAAGCCATTATGCTAAGTGGTTTTGACTTCACAGTCACATACCTTGATGATATTTTGTTGAGAAGTGAAAACACAGAAGAACATAAGAAAATGTTTTTGAAGTGTTTAAAAGAATTCAGCAATATGGATTCAAGCTAAGGAGAGAAAAGTATGAATTTTTTATGAACAAGATTAAGTAGTTTCCTGGGATTAGCAAGCTATTAGAGTGTTTTTGTGAAAAACATGCATTGTTTGAGAGTGCTGCTCAATAAACTATTGAAGAAAGACTCAAAATGGTCTTGACGTTGAAGTGCCAGGAAGCATTTAAGAAAATAAAAAGTATATTAACTTCAGATTTGTTTTCAGCACATTACAATCCTAAAAAAGAATTGGATTATACATAAATTCAATGATGGCTCTATTAAACTGATTGTACATGCTTCCAGGACACTGCTTCCACCAGGAAAAAAATGACTCAATAATTGAAAAGGAAAGTTTAGAGATTATCTTTGCCATTAAAAAATTCAATAGATTTATTTACAGGAGAAAATTTATATTGCAGACAGATCATAAAACATTGTTAGCAATTTATGGGTCAAAAAAGGAATACTGATTCATATGGCTAATAGATTGCAAAAATGGGGAACCATTCTTCTAAATTTTGACTTTAGAATAGAGTTCTTACTATAAAGTCAGCTAAGTCATGCAGAAGGATTGTCCAGACTGATTCCAAGAAATAATGAACCCTTTGAAGACACAGTCATTACTGTTCTACAATTGGAGGTAGAGATTGAAAATATTTTGTGCAATACCATGTGGGGACTACCAGTAATGTTGGAAGATATTAAAAAGAAAGCACTGGATGAGAAATTCATTATTGGAATAAAAAATAAATTAAAGGACAACAAAAAAAAGACTCGAAAATTTATTCAATATGTGACAATGTTCCCATGTACAGTGAAAAAGTAGTGGTACCTCTAGCACTACAAAAAAGGATCCTGAAGGAATTCCATGCAGGACACCCTGGTATATCTAGCATGAAGAGTGTAATTAGAAGCTATATTTACTGGCATAGTATGGATTAAGACATTAAAACTTTAAAGTCATGCAGAAGCTGTGCTTTGGTGGCTAAGACACCATTAATTAAGTTTAATCCATGGCTAGAAACTAACCGTCCATGTTCACGTCTTTATATTGATTTTGAGAGCCTAATGAATGGATCATACTTTCTTATTGTCATCGACAGTTTTTTGAAATAGCCAGAGATTTTCAGATGTAAGTAGTAACACAGTTTTTACACAAACTGTTTGTGAGGTTTGGAGTTCCACATTCGATAGTTTCTGATAATGGTACGCAATTTACATCAAGGGAGTTCAAGGAATTTTGCAAGATGTTTGCATTAAATCACATCACATTTGTCTCTTACCATCCTAAAAGAAACAGCCAGGCAGAGTGTTTAATGGATACCTTTAATAGAGCTTTAAAAAATTCCTGTGGTGGAACCACAGATGTGGTAATATAATAATTTCTGCAGGTGTATAGACTGACACTGAATAAAAATGACCTTCAACCATAGCTCTGGCAGATATTATGTTTGCACCTAAAATACAATCAGTGTTTGATATACTGATTCCCAATAAAAAAAATTACAAGCATACTGAAAAAAACATGCACAAATACCCTTGGGAAAGGTATTAATCCATCTCTTCCTTCCAGTTATGGGTTAAATAACAGGACAGATTGGGTTCTATAGCCTTGGTCGGCAACCAGTCTACCGCAGAAAGCAATGGCAACCTACTGCGGGATAATCTTCTGCCCAGTCAGTCATGTCTCTTTCGAGACATGATTGCCCAAGTGTGTATCACGTATGGCACTTAACTAACTGACTGATCTGGTGAATAAGACGTATTAAGAAGTCAATACTATTGTCTGAAGATACGGAAAAATAGTATATCTGATTAAGAGACCAGAATTAGTTGCAAAAAGGTACTATAACAAAATAAAAAAGAGGCATGCAGTTCAAGAGAACAATTCTTCAGATGAAGTGGAACCTATAGAGATTCTCTTTGATATGTTTGACATGCTCATTCCACAAAAAGCTCTTGAAATAGAGGTCTTGAAAAGGTGTAGCAAGAGGAAGAGAAAGGATATGGAAAGGATAGATGTTGACCCTAAAAAAAAAATTTTTGACTTGGGAAAGAGCCAATCTAAAAAGAGGAGGATGTTGTATACCTACCGATATACAGAAATGGTATGTTCCTATTCTCTTAAATATGTGGACACTATTGGGGTAGAGGAGACTGATTATACTGACTAGCAGTTTACTTGCAGTGTATCTACTTCATGCAGTGTGCAAGTCTTACTTATTGATATACTATTATCCCCAACATCCATTTTGGTGATTACTTGTACAGTAATCTTTTAGGATAACAACAGAAATAATATTTGAATTCAACATAAATAATGATAAATTGTCAGCTTCAATTTGGATTTTGATATGCAACATCATATTTTTAATTTATGGTTTTCTTGTATTATTTTAAAAGAAATAATTGGTATAATCAACATATTAAAATGTAATAAGTGTTCACTTAACATGACTGACTTATAAACAATAATTTATGTTTCTATCTATGAAATGAAACAATGATAAAAAGATTGTACTTTCATATCATTTGTCAAGTTTGCAAAAATCACAAGTTAAAATATATTCAGTTTCATGTAGGTTACCTTAATTGTAGGGTGCATTTTTGAATGAAGTCCACATACTCTACATGTAAAGATTGAAAAAACAATGAAGAACTTTGAATATGTTGTGGCATTTATATCCTGTTAGATTTTGAGAGATATATGTGTGTACAAAATATACACACACATATCTCTCACAGACAATATAGATTTCTTTCTTTGAAAATGAAAAATGCATCTTTCCAATCAGAAAACAAACAAGAGCAAAATAAAAAAAAACTATCAGAGAAAATAAAAAACTTATAAATATACATACATATGTATGTATGTATGTATGAAGTAAAGAACTCAAACAATCTCCAAATAACACAGAAGCACAAATCAACTGCTTGAAATAACTGAATATGTGTAAGCTTTTTCTTTGGTAAACATTGAAACCAATTCTTTGCAAAGACTGTAAATATTAGCCATAAATATCCACTGAAATATGAAAAGATTATATGCTTGTACATGCCCGAAAGTTAAGAGAACATTTAAAGCATCTCAAAACAAATATAGATCACTTGAAAATGTATTTTGGTTTGTCACTTTGATAAACATGAAAATTCTGCATATAAAGAAATCAAAATAGTTGCCTGGGAACAAAAAGACAAATGCACAAAAAACTACAAAAATAGATATTAGTGATATACTTGCACAAAACTATAGTGCAACCACAATTTTGGAATGTGACACTATATTAGATTTTGTTATATAAGTTAATATTTTCACTATAAAATTGCTATCAACCAACCAATATTTCCTTCCCATACCTTTTCTTTGCTTAAATATTGTTTTCCATTTTCATATGTATCTTTTTTAATGATAGAAAACAAGTTTTCTGTTTGAAAAGGCTAGTAGACATTCTATTAATTTAGTGTCCTTTTGGCTAAATGGACAATAGTTAACTTTGCATAAATACACTTGAGGTGGTAACAAGAGGACATGAGACTTTTAGAAAGCTTTAATGAACTAACAAGGCGATTACATTTTCTACTGAAGAGTCAACAACAAAAGGAGAATATTAATAGTTAGTCAAAAGGAAGATTACTAGGAAAATGCCTGTTCCCAAAAGGAATAGACAAGTGTTCTGAATACCACATTCTCCTCTTCCTTAAAGACTTAGATTTCCTGATAATGAAAAGGCTTATGGTGTTCTCTTACAGATCATCTTTGTGGCTCTAACATAACAGAAGCCAAAGTGGAGGGTTAAGTTGGTGATTGAGATTCTTCATCAGATTCCTTGGAAGGAGAACCACTTACTCTTGGTACATGAATTCCATCTGTAGTGTACTGCAGTTCAGGAACATTCACAAATACCATCTAACTATTCTCTACATAAATCTTAGATGTCTTCCTGCCTTGTAACATGTCCCCAGTTGGGGCTAAGTTTTGGGGCTAACACAAAACATTACTCTACCTATCTGCTGTTGTTTTCCAAGTTGGGTTATTGACTCTTCTTCTATATGCACTGTCCCTTCAGAACGTAGGCGATCATGGTTCTCCACATCTCCCTATCCCTTGTAGTGCTTAGTATATTTGCTCCTGTTACACCTCGCAAACCCCATTCCATCATCCACCTGATCAGACCCTGTAAATATGTTATCTGCTACCTTCCTCTGTCTCTTTTTTCTTCTATCTGGCCTGTCCTTTAGCCTGTCTGCATTTGTTCCTTATCTCTCTGTGTAGTTTCCTGTACTCTCCAAGCCCTCCTTCCTCATTGCATGTTCCAAGAACTTCAGTTGTCTCTTCCTGATGCTCAGTATTAATTTCCTTTTTGTTGCCATTCTTTCCAACACCTCATCATTGCTTGCATGCTCAGTCCACGATATCTGCAGCATCCTTCTGTAGAACCACATTTACGCTGCTTCAAGTTTTGTCCTCATTTTCGATGATATTGTCCAGCATTCACTGCCGTATTGAAGAACTGACATCACATAGCAATCCAGCACTCTTTTCTTTGTTTCTAGTGAAATTCTCCTGTGTGTTAGTACTTTACTCAGCTTCTGGAACATGTCCTTTGCCATGTCAATTCGCCTTCGGATCTCTGTGTCGCACTTTCCATCTCCTGTTAGAATACTTCCTTGGTATTTAAATTTTTGTACTTGCTTGATTCTGGTTTCCCCCACCTGTATTTGGCATTTTGGGTTGCACCTTTTGCTGATGACCATGCATTCAATTTTCTTAAGGTTTATTTGTAGTCCTTTTTTGTCACTCTCCTCCGATGCCATCTGTAGGAGGTCTTGTAGTTTCCTTTCTGTGTCTGCAATCAGCACTGTATCATCTACATACCTTATGTTGTTCAAATTGTGGCCTCCAATAACAATAAGTTTGCTGCCAATAGAGATTCTAGATTATTCTGATAGCTTTCCCAAAAATGTTGAGGCTGCTGAGCATCTCCATCAATTCTTTGTGTCTTATTTTGTCAAATGCCTTCGCATAATCAATAAAACATAGATACAAGTCTTTCTTCATTTGTATTGCCCTTTCGGAGAGCATCCTAATCATTCTTTGTTCCAGTGTTTTTGACAACCCCACACTGTTCCTGTCCTATCTCTAGCCTGATTCTGCTTCTCACTCTATTTGTCAGGATTCTGACAATCAGTTTTGTAATGTGACTCATTAAGCTGATAGTTCTGTGTAGTTCACACTCGTTTGCACCTGGTTTCTTCGGCAGTGCTATAAATATCGACTTGCATAGGTTGTCTGGTATTATTCCACTACTATAAATTTCGTTTATTATGTCGGTAATTTTTTCTATGCCATATTCTTCCAGGGCTATCAGAAGCTCTATTACGACACTGTCTGTACCAGCTGCTTTGTTTCTGTTCAGTTATGCCATTGCAGCTTCCACTTCGGATTTTACTTTTTCTGGTCCCTCCTCCTCCTTGTGTATTCTTGGTTGTTCTCTCCTGTCACAAAAAAGATCCTTTATATATTCTTCCCATCACTGGAGTATTTCTTCTTTCTCCAATATGATTGTCCCATCCTTTGATTTTATGTATCCTGTTGAGGAGCAGATTTTTTGTCCTGTCAATTCTCTTATCTCTTTATGCATCTCTGCTTTATTGGTCCTGCTCAGTCTCTCTACTTCTGCACATTTGTTGTTGAGCCATTCCTCTTTAGCCTGTCTGCATTTGTTCCTTATCTCTCTGTATAGTTTCCTGTACTCTCCTCCATGTCTTGGCATTATTTTTTGTCTCCTTTGCATCATGTGGAGAATCTCTTCAGTCATCCACTCGTTTTTTCTTCTGCATCTGATTTCCTTTGGGGCAATGTTGTTCGCTGAGGTCACCATTGCTTCCTTTAGTGAGTCCCATTTTGAGTGTCCTTTTCCAATTTGTTCTTTATATTTTTTTCTCATGTTGTTAGTTTATTCTTTCTGCAGGGTGAGGTCATTCACAAGCATGTTGTATTGCAGCCTTGGTGATATGCTGGGCTTCTTCATTCTCCGGAGTTTTATTCTTAGTTTGCAGATGACTGGGACATGGCCACTTCTGCAGTCGGCACCTGGATATGTTTTGCATTGAACCACTGCGTTCCTGAATCTGTTGTTTATAGTTATGTAGTCTATTTGGTTCTTTGTGTCACCTCCTGGGCTTCTCCATGTCCATAGATGTTGTGGGTGTTCTTGAAACCAGTTGTTAATATTTACCTGGTCATTTGCTGTGCACCATTATACCCATTTTTTTTCCTCGTTCATTGCGATCCCCTAGTCCAAAGTTGCCAGTCATGTCTTCTTCCCTCTCTTTACCTACCTTGGCATTCAAGTCACCCATTATGATCCTAATTTCTTGGCTTTTGCACTGAGCCTTGGCACTGTCCAGTATGGAATAGAATGATTCTATTTTGTCCTCAGTGCTTTGAGTTGTCAGCACATAAACTACTATGATAGCTATGTTGAAGGGTCTTCCCCACAGTTTAACCAAGAGGGCTCTCTCTGAAAGCTGATAGTATCCAAGAATGCATTTCTTCACTTCTTTGTCTAGTATTAAGTCAACCCCTTTTTCGTTGTTTTTGCCTCCTTCCTAAATTATCATGTGGGTGTCACTACTGAGGTCTCCATTGTTAGGCCATCTGGTTTCGCATATGCCTAGGATATTGATCTTCAGTCTGTCCATCTCCTGCTTGACATTCTCTAGTTGTCCACAATTGTTAAGTGTCCTGACATTCCATGTACCAAAAGTAATTCTTTCTTTGTTGCGCACAGTTGCAGGGTAACAGTCCAGAGACACCTGTTGCTCATGTCGTTCTTTCCCAGGTGAGAGACAAATTTTGGAGTAAAATGTCCCCTTTACGCCATTGGTGCTAACATTTGCCGGATGACGATAAGGTGGCACCTATTGCCCATGCCAATCCTTACCGAGCGAGGAGTTGTTTCCTTGGGAAGCAACCCCCTTCACGCTGTTGGTTTTCATATATTTGTCGTGAATAACCATGATTAAGCGGGGGGGTAGATAGTGGAGTGGTATCCCATTGCTTTCTCCACAGTGATTTATTGAGACACCACCTCTAGTTAGCTGGCTGTTGACTCCTTAGGAGTTCTTCCGCCCCTTTGTAGGTTCAAATTTTTTTTTTAACCTACAGGGTTGCTAACATCCCAGTTTTAAAAAATGTATTAAGTATGTACTTAGTATAAGTACAATTGACTAGTCCTGCTGAGGAAGATAAATTTCCCTCTGCCAGAGTGGCTTATTTATGTTTTATATTATTGTTATTTTTTTGGAATATGCTGAGAGATAACAACTCACTAGATCTGAATGGAAAATATTAAAACAGAGCACGGAATACAGCAAAGAAAAGAATTTTTCCCCCCTAGTCTAAGACATAAAGGAACGTTTTCAAAGCAGTAGAGTAATATTACCAGTAAACAGACTACTTTCATGAAAAGCCCAACTTGTAACCAAGCCATCAGGTTTATTTAATGTAGCTCTATATTCATCACTTAAATTGACTATTGAGAAATCAGTTTTTGTGTACTTCTTTGCCCAACTTACAAGTTTCTCTTTGTGATGTTTACTTAAAGGTAGTAGTTTAGTTGCTTTCATGTCTTTAGCCAATGTTCTTAATATTCAGTCTCTTTCTTTTATTTCTTATTGGTCAATCTACTTCTTTTGCTTATTACTCTTTTAATTTTTATCAAATCTCTTTCTGTGACATTATTTAAAATGGTTTGTTTTTGTTTTTCTTGCAGATGTTTTCAATTTCTTTCTTATTTTATGATTTCTGTTCAACTTTCTCACAATTTCTAACATTATATTCCCATTACTCAATAACTTTACAATATTTTGTTTCTCTTTTGAGTTTATATCTTTTTTAGTAAACATAAAATAACTATCATATTATAAATGACATGACATTTCTAGGGATTGATAGTGAAGTGATTTCTTTACAGTGAGTTATTGAGATACCACTTCTAGTTAACTAGCTATTGATCCATTGAGAGTTGCTCCACCCTTTGAAAGAGGGAAAGTGGAACAGAGGAAAGTTCAAGTAAATGGATGGTAGAACAGGCTTTGGGAGAAATAACCAAAAGACAAAACTTATTAAGATTTACAAGAGACAGAAAGATGTGGATGATCATGATTGCCTATGTCCTGAAGAGAGACAGTACATAAAAGGAGAAGAATCATATTATCTGTATTTATTTATAATATGATAAACAACCTTCAAGGTTCAAAATAAAGTCTCACATCATCAAATGTGTCATTGTAAACATTTCTAATAAAAAGCAATTATTATAAGCAGAAATTCACATGGTGTATTTTTCATCCAAATATATCTTGAAAATTTTATCAGCATCAGTTGAAATTTAATTTCAAAAGACTAAATTGTATAATAAAATTTGACATTCTACTTACTTAGCTTGATTTTATTTGTGGTAAGTTAATTTCCAGGCAACTGATTATTTATTTTGATGTACATATGTAAACACACACACACACACACACACACACACACACACACACACAATTGAACACTCAAATAGAAATGTTCAAATATCTAATCTGTGAGGATTTTAATTTTTTTAATTTTTTTAATTAATTCATGGATACAATTGGGAATGTATCACTGTGCATACACAATCCATTTCTTCATGATAAATCAATGATGATGCCAGTTTGATTCAAATACTTGTAAATAATCTTGTTCATTAACACTTAAAACAGAGGGTAAAATTAATTCTGAAAAAATATAATTTGTAGGCAAATACTGATTCATGACCAAGTGTATTTATCTATTAGGCCACTAAAGTGAGCAATGGATATGCAAGTAGTATAACAGCTATCATTATGGAAAGTGAGATCAACAAGCTAAATTAAAATTCTGGACATGTCTATTACCTTTGCACATGTTTTTGAGAAAGGCATAAATCCATTGCTTCACTCTCCAACTATAGGTTTGACTGAGCTCTCTAGTCTTGGATGGCAGCCAATCTAGGAGAAGGACAACTCTGAATTCAGAAACAGGGAGAAAGTAATGGGAAATGACAACTATATCTTTCCCAAAAAGTCATGGCAATTCATAGATAATAAAGAAAAAGAATCTGTGGAGAAGCATTACCATCTACGTCCTGAAAGAACAGAGCAATTAAAATTCATTTAAATACATTCATTGACATTGCATTCATTCTTTTTAGAAATACTGGTAGATGTTGGTACATTCTTTTCAAGTCCTCACAGATGTAAATATCAAATTTTCATTTAAAAAAAATATTTTAACAATGTTATAAAAAATTATAGTCACTTCATTAGATAACATTTTATAATAACTATAATTACAGATTAAAGACAGATTAAGCAAATAATAAGGATTAAATTAAAAAGAGGAAAGACTTGGAAGTAATATTAATTATATCAAGACAAAATGGCAGAATTACAAATGAAAAGACATGCACATTCTTCCTAATGACAGACAAACTCAGATTTTTTACACAGTGATCATAATAAAGGGTTTGTTTCGAAATTCTTAGCACCTGAAGAAGCCCAGAGCATACAATGGCCAAAACGTTGTACAAATGTCCGAATAATGTTAATAGCGCAAATATTACCTCACCTCAGAAATATAGAGAAATATTTTTTTAACTAGAAAACTTTCCTTTCATCTACATTACATTTATGAGTAAATAGATGAATAAGCATAAAAAATTGCAAAAATATGTGAATATTATTTTCATGAGTCAATCCAAAATAAGTCTGAGTGGTGAGTGATTTGAAGGCTGGTGGTAGACAGGTAGATATTACTTTTTAAAATGGCAATTATCAGTCCTCAAAAAAATTCATTTTTAGCAGCTGGAAAATTATTTCTCCAGTTTTAAAAAAGAACAAACAAGCCAGATTAAAGAAAAAAACTGTTTCACTGACTTAACTTGTACAGCAATAAAAGATATGCAGGGACCCATTACAGTTACAGCTGCAGTTTAATCATTTGCCAACAATTTTTTTATTTTGGAAGATTAAAAGACAAAACATTGCAAATAAAAGGTTCGCCCAAGTTTTCAATGTTTTCAGAACTACAAAGCCATGAAAACCTTTTAAAGTTGCCAATGTGTCTATTCAAATGCATCAATATTATTTCTGTGCATATAAAATTTATATACAAATAAAAAATCTGATATAATTCTTCAGGAATGATAAAATGGTAGAATGTTCTTCTTCATTATAATATTGAGTGTTGGCTTGGCCTGCTTGGTGGATTAGAGAGGAGTTGGGAGTCATTATTCTAGCCTTGTTAAAAGTTGAAGATTTTAAATACTAATTTTCAAGGCAGATTAATGTAGCTCAGTCTTCCTATTTCCTTTCTTCTATTTTAGCCTTGTGCCATGCTAAGCTAATCTTCATAGAGATAAAGTTGATGAGTGGGATAAATTTGAATGTTCAGATTTGTTTCGATAGTTGGAAAAAAATTGATATGATTGATAAGCCAACAATGCTGAGTACATTATTATATTTAATAAATATAGATTATTTTTTTAGCAGTGTTGACATTATAAAAGTAAAAATAAACTTCAAAGCATTACATTTATATAACAGTATTTTGTAGTGGACCAGAATTGGTTAATTTTATTAATTAATAACTATAACCGGAAAATCTTCAAATTACTATTATAGATCATAAGAGAACATACTAAGAGAAATTTTCTCTATCCTCTGAATATGAGCAAAGGAAAACGGAGTTGATTAATTTTATTAACTAATTATTAACTGTAGCTGGAAAATCTTTATCTTTAAAAAGAAAGCAGGGACGAAAAATAACATCTGGTAATTCTCTATTATTGTAAATCCCGGAAAGAAGAGAAAGAAAAGAGAAATGAATTTGTTTTCAAGCCACAGAAACAATAGATATCGATCTCAGTCACCCAAAGAAAGCTGACGGTCATTCTAAACATAAAGGAAAGATAAATTTATTTGTTATTGTTTCTTGGTAAAGGAAAGGGAATTTCATTTTGGGTCAGAATGTCTGGCTGGCATGACTCTCGTGAAAGAATTAAAGATGACGAATGTTTTGATTTCGAGTCAAGTAATTTAGAGAAAAGGTATTTTCACTTGACATCAGGGTGAGACTGACAAGGCATTCTTGTCACTTGAAAATATAGGTGACTCAGAGAATGGATATTAAAAACAGGTGCGTAGAAATTATTATTTGGGTAACAATGTCAATGGACCCTTGTCAACTTGTTTTGGGCAAAGACAGTTCAAAAAGGTTAATGCCTATTGTTTTAAGAAAAAAAAAATCCCAAAATTGTTTTGTGAGAACGAAAAATTTTGAGAAAGGAAATTCGGTTAAGTCCAGCCCAGAAAAGGGGTATGGGGAGATGACGTCATAATATCAAGAGAGATTCCATTGGTCCGGTAAACAAGCCCCGAAAGGGGGAGACGACTAACAATTGACGTCATGGAAAGAAGACTAATCCCATTGGTTAAATCACGGGCAACAACGAGTAGCAGCTAACCTCAGGATTTTATTGGTTGCCGAGACAGGGGGAATTAGACACCCAGTGACCGTTGGCCCCACACCATGGTATGGGCATAAATACAGGGTCCTGAGGGACCAAAATCAGTTGGACCAGAGGAGAGTCCGAAGTTGGACTGGAGTTGGCGTGAAGAAGGTTCCAGAGTGCAGTTGAAGTTCAGTTCCAATTACCGGCTTAAAAATGTAACAACGAAGATAGGCGTCATGTTGTTGGGCGTCAACCGCAGAGCCTGCCGGCCAACCAGAGATAAAGACGAGAGAATTTACAGAATTTTTCAGTAGTTGCAGCTCGAGTGGCAGAGAGTTCAATTTCCCGGTCCAGAAACATAATGACCAAAGACAGTTCCCAACCAAAGAAGTAAAGAGACAGAGAGATGATTGCCATGCCATTGGGTGCCGACCGTAGAGAAGCCTATTGCCGATCAACCAACCAGAGTTAAAAGACAGACAAGAAGAGAATTTTCAGACAAGTCTGAAATTGCTAACTGAAAGAGAATAACCCAGCACTTCGACAATTTCCGTAACATTCCGGAAAACAAGCAACAAGTTGACTAGACTTATAATACGAACTTAGACTTCTGTTCGAAGCAGTGAGCTGTGGTCAGCCAGATTCCTTATTGCTTAGGAGAATAATTTGATTTACCTAAGAAATGTCCGTTCCACTACCAGTTGATAGAAGCAGGGATGGGAAATTATCCCAGAAGAGCATATTGTGTATATTCCACTTGATTTTCCGGGTGGTGGCATATTTGGTGCTGTTTAGACCAAGAGACTATTGTGTATAATCCATATATAAAGACGTTATTTTACAACACTTTTCAGCCATTGGTCCACTTATTTTTCTTGGTGTTATAATTCTTTCTTTTATTACTTAATTGGTTTAGTTCGACAGAGAGACAGCTAGTGGAAACTCACGTGACTACCTTGTGATTAATCAACACAACATGGGACAAGGGAGAAAACCATGACAGAGTCAATCTACGACCAGCTGGCTGGATCGAAACCAACAGCGACCGGCTGGGGAAGTGCCACATTTATTTTCAATTTTCTCTTATATACAAATGTTATAATCAAATCCTGGATAAGTATATGGCCCATAATATTTACAGCCAAACTAACATCCTTGACTTTGTTGTTATTTTCACAACATTTCAGCCATTGTACTCTGACGCCTTCTTCAGGTTTCTGTTAAACTGGTTAACCCTCAGGGAATTTCAAACTGAATCATTTTCTATACCAGTAGAATGTTCTTATTATGCTATGTTGAGGAATATCTTGTCTTGTTCTTATTTAGTACTACAGAGTTACTTTCTTTTAATAATTTCACTGTAAGAAAAGCAATAAAGCCACTGAGATGCAGTGAACAGGGTTACTGAGCATGAAAGAATATACTGGTCTTGTTTCTACTTTGTCTGTACTACCCAGTCAGGGACTGAACTTGCAATTACTATGCTACCAAATTTATAAATTAACACTTTAATCCTCTAGGTTATTGTCCTGTTGGTTTGTGAATTTTATGGAAAAGTAATTGTGATTTCAATTCATGGGCTGATTCATACAGACTTACACTAATTGGAATCAGGCTAAACAATAACTGAGCAGCACTAAAAATAGAAAAAGATAAGATATCCTTAGAAATGGACAGCAGAATGAGAACAATTTATCCAGTAAATTAAATAAAGAATTCAGTTTGTAATTCCCTGAAGATTATTTGGATCTATAGATACCTGTAGAAAGCTGGGGAGCTAAATAAAGAAAAGGTCATGATGATAACAAACAAAGACGAGGACATTAGTCCAAATGTAAATAAAGATAACTCCTCGTGCCAGAAATTTAGACACAAATTATCCAAAATTTGTCTAATATTTGAAGTTTTTTGAATGAAGAAATTTAGAATAGAATCCAAATCTCTAGAATTGATTTATTTGCTTTATTTTTAATTGATAATTAACTTCATTTGAATTAGCCTGATATTTATGAATTTGATGATGAAAATGAGAGAATGTCTGCTTTCAACAAAGTGGATTCCTTAACATCTATAACAATATGTTCTAATATCAGTAGTATGTCTTTATACCCAATGAGGAAGATATTCATGTTCAAAGAGCAAATAAATAGTTTAGGTGCTGAAAGAGATGTTCAAGTAATGTTTAGTAGACATTAGATCTAAAAGACATTTTAAAAGAAATTTAAAATTAAAAGATAGAAAGAACAATGTGTAATTCAATGCTATGGGAAATTATACTATAATATTCATTTTAGAAAGAAGTATAAGGCACCACTTTGGGGGCATATACCTCTCAGAGGCATCATAATTTAGCTTGGTCTTTAAACAAAGTTTCATGATTGAGCTTGATCTGTAAACAAAGGTTTCATGTTTTAGCTTGGTTTTCAAGTAAAGGTTTTATGTTTTGGCTTGGTTTTTAAACAAAGGTTTCATGATTTAGATTGTTTTTTAAACAAAGGTTTCATTATTTCAGCTTGGTTTTTACTTATAAAAGACATGAATTTAGAATGCATATACTGATTTCAAAGTATGAAGAATACCAATAAGGCCGCTTTGGAATTACCACAGTGCTTTTACCACATCTCAAATAATGTCTTGAACTATAGAAGTAGAATAATTATATAGAACCTTTGTAGGAATCCTTCTACTTGTGTTTTGTTAAACCTAAAATTTCCATGTGTTGGGACTTGATACAATAAATTAAAATGTTGTGAGACGGCTTGTAATTCAGCTGTATATGACAATCATGGAAAGAATAAAAGTCAGTAAAAAAAGACAATATAGTATGAACAAATAACATTAATTTTATATAAACCAAAAATATCAGAAGTTGGTTAAATGTACTGAATGAGTAATGTCATTTTTTTTGGTTGTTAAAAAGTTCTTGGATACAATATAAACTGTATTGCATACATATGTGAGAACATAAAATATGGTCACATGTGTGTTTATGTGAAATACGAATAAAATCCGGACACAATAGCCAGTTGAAAAATAATCCCTGATGAGTGAGGACATCATAATTGTGCCTTTACAAAACTTTAAAGTCAGCATGACTGCTAGGTTAAGTGATAAACTTCTCCACATTAATCCTATTAACGCTCTTTCTCTATCGCAATATAGAGCACTTTACAACAAAACACCTGTTTGCCAAAATATCTTTTTATCCCTAAACCACTAAACAAACAACAGTCTTGGCAGTAAGCATCATCACAACTGAACCTTATATATATTTATTTTTCAGCTACTGGCATGTGTATGTGTATACATAGTGTATAACACGCTAAAGTCAGCCTTCCTCTACTGAGTGCCCATAGTTCAGAGGCAGAATCGCGACTAATGTCAATTTGGTCGGGTTTCAATCCTGGCTAGAAGCAATCGGATATCTAACCGTACTGATGAGCTGTGATACAGTGAAACAAATCTGTCTGTGGATGACTAATTACACTTTCACAGCCCGATTAAGCACTATAGAAGAATGGTAGACTTTGAAAAAACAGTAGCTACTCACGCATCTATGCATTGTTCATTCAGTAATGAATTTGAACACTCTTGGCTACTGGCATGTGTTTACATTGTATATAACACACTAAAGTCAGCTTTCCTTTATCGAACGCCCTTTGCTCAGAGGTAGTATTGCAACTGATGTCAATTCGGTAGGGTTTCAATCCTGGCTAGAAGCAATCAGATATCTAATGATACTGATGAGCTGTGATACAGCAAAACAGATCTGTCTGTGGATGACTATATATATATATATATACAAAATTTCTTATGAAATGGATTAACTCTGACATATTTTTAATTTACTTGTTTAAACATTATTTTTAATGGATACTTGTATTTGAGTAGGTATTTTGCTTTTTATAATTAAACAGTATGTTTATTTATGTTTACATTTGAATAATTGAAAAATCTTGTTAGGAAAATATACACCCTCTAGCAGGATTTGAGCCTACATCCTCTTGGGGAAACTGTCAATTGAGCTAACTTGTCTTGACCTCTCCACTACAAAGGACAAACAAAGCATGAAATAATGCTTTTAAACACACATTTTCCTGATTTTTCAAAGAATTCATATATGCTTTGCTTTTGTATCCTAATGTAAACAAATGTAAACAAGGGCAATTTATTTACGAAATCTATTATGAAATGAATTAACTTTGACATATTTTTAATTTACTTGTTTAAATATTAGTTTTAATGGACAGTTATATTTTAGTAGATACTCTATTTTTTTGTAATTTAAACCTGCATCCCCTAGGGGAAACCTCCAATTGATTTCTCAAATATTCAGGCCAGTAGATATAAATAAATATACTGTTTAATTTTAAAAAACAGAGTATCTACTCAACTACAATTATCCATTAAAAATAATGTTTAAACAAATAAATTAAATATTTGTCAATGTTTACATTTATTTCCATTAGTATACAAAAACAGAGCAGATATGAATTCTTAAAAAAATCAGGAAAATATGTGTTTAAATGCATTATTTTGAACTTTGTTTAACTGTAAGTCCTTCGTGGTTGAGTGGTCTAAGATACATCAGATCAGTTGACAAATTCCTCTATGAGGTGCAGGTTCAAATCTTGCCAGAGAATGCTTTTATCATTAACAAAACTTCTCAACTATTCAGACCGGTAAATATAAATAAATATACTGTTTAATTATAAAAAATTATATATTTGTTTAAACATTATTTTTAATGGACACTCATATTTGAGAAGATTGTTTAATTATAAAAAACAATCTTCTCAAATATGAGTGCCCATTAAAAATAATGTTTAAACAAAGATATATATATATATATATATATATATATATGAAGGGAACTAACAGTTTTAGAATTCCGAGTTTCCGGCCATTTACTTTTTTAAAAAAGTGCTCAATACAACATATATCATAGTGCATAATATAATTATAATTAAATTTGTTTTTTATTTAAAATTAATTTAATTTACATTGTGACATGAAAATTTCTATGTTTCGAGATTTTATCTTGTCATCAGGCAATGTTTTTTTTTAATCATATCACCCCGAACAAGGCGGTAAGGCCACTGGTGCGCAGGGGGCTACGTAAGAGTGAATAGATTGGAAAAGAGAAAGCCGGAAACTACATCCTAAACTTGGAACAAGGGATGAGCCTCTACACCTGTTCAATAGACGTAGGTGGAGTGTGAACCGGGCGATAGTTCAGTCTATCTACTCCAATTGAAAAAAAATAAAAATAAACAAAAAAGAAAAGTGAAAAGATTGGAAAAGAGAAAGCCGGAAACCACATCCTAAACAGGGAACAAGGGATGAGCCTCTACACCTGTTCAATAGATGTGGGTGGAGTGTGAACCGGGCGATAGTTCAGTCTATCTACTCTAACTTATTATTGTGAAAATGGTTTAGATTTGAATGTAGAAAACAATACGCTTATTATTTAGAGTTAATATGAATGAAGAAAAAGAGAAAAATGTATGTGTGTGTTTAATTTAGCTAATTAGAATAAAATTCAACTTTTAAATTTGAAAATATAGGTTATATGTTTGGGGAATACAGGTTTTCTTCCTTCAATCTTAACAGGAAAGTGTCAGTCTATTGAGCCACCATCTAGACTGCTCTCTTCCTGTGTGATGTATCTATTTTTGTGACAAAATTATTGTCTTAGCTATCACTGTATCCCAAGATTTTTTAAAAACAAAAAAGAAAGAAAGAAAATGTTATATTTTGGATCTGACTTAAAGGGGCATTTGAATATGATTATACTATTTTTATTTCAGTTCAGGGTGCATTTTTTTCCAATTTTTCATGAACTTTTAATTTTAAAAAAGTTTAATATCTATTTGATTAATATTATATTATAATACAAAACAAATTGTTGGATAAATGTAAGTTAATGGATATTCTTTTATGAAGAATTTTTTAACTATATTATAAGGTGAACATTTTCCAATGTTTACATATAACATTTATTTCATTACATTTTTTAATAAATTTTTATTCTTAAGAAATTTAATAATATATAGTTTTTCATATAGACACAAGAAACATGAGTCATTTAAAGATTTACATATTCTAGCTTTTTTAAAAACTTTACATTTTACTGTGGGAGTTTTATTTGCTTCTTTTAGATACCAAAAATATTTCGATAGGGATGTTCTATTTCTGTACTTATGATTAAATAAAGAAATGTGTTGATAAAATCTTTTTTTAGCAGATTGTTAGTACTACCAACATAAACCTTTATTTTACTAAGGTTTTCCATAGAGGAAATAGAACGTTGATAAACTATGGATTCTGTAAGGTACTTGTTTTTCAAAGGATGCTCTATAGGGTTTCTACAGTTACATTTATTACTGTAATAGATAATTTTTCTAAAGTAATATGGTAAATTAGAATTTCATCAAAAAATAGTTCTAATTATGATCAGATGCAATTAAACAAAAGTCTCTAACAATCTTAAAACAACTGACAAACATACAGCGTTCATGTAATATTGTTATTTTTCAAAAAAGTATGCTCAAATGCTTTTAAGTGTGAATTTTCAATGAAAATAGAAAGCCAGAAAATTTGAATTCATATAAATACTCTAATAAAAATTACAGTTATTTTCAAATAAGTTTTTGTTTAGTTAAAACCCTATAGATATGTAGATAATAAACATATAATTTAGTCAAGACTAAAATATCTGCATGATTTTATTTAAATGGAAAAGTCCCAGAAGCTTTTTTACAATGCTACATATTATCAGAGAGTGATTTACAATATCTAAATTCATAGAATGAATCAGCATAAAGACCAGATGTTGAGAATTATTAAAAGATCAAGATATCAGCATATTTTATAACAATGCTATAAAAGGCAAAGACTTGGAATTTAGATAAGTGTGAAAAGCTAATACAGCAAAAAGCTCAGCTATGTAAAATTCACGGTGTTAATTTTGTAAAAGTGCAAAATAAGAAAATCTAGTAGTTATTTTTAGATGCAGAAAATTCACTCTCTGATGTATATCAAAAAACTACAGAGCATGAAAATATGGCTTGATGTTTTTGTTGATTATATTTTAAAATGTGTGTATTGCAAAGGTTAGAATCCAAAATATTTCATAGCTAATTTTTTTACTTGTAGATAAGATATCAAAATTTAAATAAATATACCAATGATTTGATTACAAAATAAAACTAAAAGATATATATTGAACCTTGTTGAATGTATGGAGTTACAGATGCTTACATGCCATATTTTTAACTTTAGTTATTTTTTATACTTATGAGTTGTTCTAAAATTGAGGTGGTACTTTTAGAACAGAAAAATTGTTGTGCAGTACATAGGACACCCTTAGTAACAAAAATGAACTAACCAAGATGCCTCAAATAATGAACTTAAAGAGGGTTCAGCATCAAAATTCCAAGAGAGTTCTGATAGAATGTTTGTTACAGTACCGATGGAGTCAGTCAAGACATAATAGTATAACTATTAGTAGTGATTTATAACAGTGGTAACGAAAAATCAAAAACATACAGAGTAGGAAAAATTACATTTTTTGCTGCAGCATACATAATAATAGTGATAATGGGAAATTAGAACCACATTGGTGTAATTTTTTCTTTGCTGTGTGTAAAAAAAAACAAAACAAAAAAAAGAGAATCCTAAATATGGACAATCTTCTCATAGATGAAGAAGAGACTTGAGGCAACAGAAATGTGGTTCTACAGACAGATGCTGAGTATCCCATGGATTGAACATGTCGGTATTAATCAAGTTTTATAATCAGAAAGAGACAAATTAAATTTTTGGGGCACATAAGGGCTTGGAGAGTTTGACACTCACAGGACATTGAAGTCAAGAGAGAAGAGGAAAGCAGCAAATAACTTACCTAATGAGCCTGTGTAAATGGATGGCAGAACAGGGATTAGGAGGGATAGCAAAAAGAGATACCTTATAAAGAATTACAATGGAAAAGAAATTTGAGCCATGATCGCCCTAGTTCACTTTGAGAAATGAAGTGCAGTTGAGCCTATATTTCAACATTGTATGCAAATAATTTAACTATGAAGTTCATTTTGATTAATTTAACAAAACAAATTTAAATGTTAAAAGTAATTCATAAATAATAATAATAATACATAATCACAAAAAATCTTTACAAGGCCACTTTGAATTATTAATTTTACCCTTAATTATTCACTGGCTTTTTGAACAGGAGTTGGAGTTTATTCTTTGTTCTCTGTTTAGAATTGGATTTGCAGTTCCTTCCAAAGTCTTTTCATCCTCTTTTACTCTTCCTAACCCTTTGCATCTTAGTGACATTATCACCTTGCTTGGGGTGAATTGATTAAAAAAATGAATTTGTATTTAATAATTAAATTATATTTACTGTTTTGAATTACCCAAGTGATTTTGTATTTAAATTACGATTTCATTTATGATTATTATGATTATTCTTATAGACTATTCTGCTCTGATCTGATTGAGAGGAAAGATGAAAAAGACATATCAGGGACACTGTTTGGTTTTAGCAAAAAAAGAAACAAAGAAAGTGAAGATAGAGCAGGCAATTATGATCACATGATTAATAATTGCTTTAGTAAAATAGAAAAACTTGTCAATTTCAAATTTTTTCATTTGTATCCATTTACTTCTTTAATTAATAACTAATATTCATACTTTTGATTGTTATTCCAATATTTTATTAAAGTTGTTAAGCTCAAATATATAACAATGCAATAGGCAAATTTTCATAAGTATTTTATAACCTGCAAAGAGCTTATTCAATCATTAACTTAATTATGATTTATCAAAAAATTAAAATGGCAAAACCATGAAAGTTTCATGCGTATTACTAGTTTTATTTATTATTATTGTTTTATTTAAGGATTATGATTATTAAATTTGTGATTACTTTATGATTCATGTTTATGATTTATTTACATTTAGACAAAATTGAGATTGTCTTTTTTAGTAATTTTATTAAAATGAAATAAAACTTAGAGGAAAGATCAAATTGTAAATAGTATTGGGTAGTGGGTAGATAAACAAATAAATTTACAACTCTCCTAATGCTAATCAGCAAATAATTGCAAAATTTAAGTTTTTCCTTGAAATCATTGCAATCTATTTATAATCACATATTATTATAACTCATTATTTAGCAAAATCAGTAAGTGAGACTCACAAAATTTACAGAAGTTCTAACATCTTTGAAGTTATCATAAAATGTGAAATATATGGTGATCATATTTAACAAATATGTCTCTACAGACTTGCATTTTAGTGACTGTCATTAAGAACTCTCTTTTGTTTATAATAATTGTTGTTTTAAGATAAAAATTAAACCTGAAGGTTAATAAAATCTGTTGTTTTTTATAATCTCTTGAAGTATAAACTGTTTTATGCTTGTCAGTCTTGGACAAGACTTTAAAGCCATAGTTACAAAAGGAAAAGAATACATCATATTTGCTAGCCTATAAGATGGATGTTTACAATCAGGGCTGGTGCATATTACCCCTGAACTTACTGACTAAGGGGAGGGTAGTCAAGCCTGATTGGGGCGCCAGGTAATTATATCAACATTTGCTTTTTTTTTATCGACATTTGTATGTTATAAATTAAACTAAGAAACAATCTTCTCAAATATGAGTGCCCATTAAAAATAATGTTTAAACAAATATATACATATATATATATATATATATATATATGAAGGGAACTAACAGTTTTAGAATTCCGAGTTTCCGGCCATTTACTTTTTTAAAAAAGTGCTCAATACAACATATATCATAGTGCATAATATAATTATAATTTAATTTGTTTTTTATTTAAAATTAATTTACATTGTGACATGAAAATTTCTATGTTTTGAGATTTTATCTTGTCATCAGGCAATGTTGACTTATTGTTGTGAAAATGATTTACATTTGAATGTAGAAAACAATACAATCAAAGGATGAAAAATTCTTGCAGATTTTGACATCATTCTGGGATTATTATTTTCCATCAAAATCCATGAATTTGTTTTGCTCAGTCTTGAAAAAAAGCATTATATAAAATTCACTAATGTTTATCCATGATGTGTTAAAATTCTTCAACTTTTAACAAAAAAAATCTCATATTGATGTTAAAAAATTGGTACAAAACATTGTTGATTTATTTAAGATGACATGTCTCTAATTTTTATTTAGATACATTGTATTTATTTTTCTAGTTGAATTTTTCACTTGTATATGATCCATTAATATACATAATTAGGTTACAATAAAATTTGTATTTGAGGGTTGGGGCTAGTCCATATGTTGTGGATTATCTGAGTTGGTGAATAATTTTGTGAAGAAGTGTATTTTTATAAAACAGCAAAAATATGCAAACTGGCTAGTAAAAAAAAAAATAGACATTGTTTTGATAAATATTTGATTGTTGTCAAAGTTAAGAATGCAGGTAAAATTTCCTGTGTCAGAAAAATATTTGATTGATTTGAAACTAGCACAGCCAAGGTAAGATAATATGGGCCTTGGAATTATATGAACAATGTGTCAGGATATGATGTAATTGCTGATATAAGAGACAGAAGTTAATAGTAGTAAGTAGTCGGTCGAGAGTTGAGATTGGAAAGACACAGGGAAAGCCATAAATGAGCATGGCCTCTGGCCCCTTGATGTGTGTGCTGACACCTTTGAATCCATCTCCTACTCTATGATAAGTCACCTGAAGAGCAAATAAAAGATATGTTGTCTACATTTGTTTATATATACGTATTATGTTTGTCATTTTATTAAGTGAGAATATTGTCATTTTATCTCTGTGGAAAAGGAAAGTAATTTTATAAGAGAGACAACAATAAGATTTGGGACCACATCATGAAATTAATAATCATCATTCCATCAAAGTGTATACAAATATATGTCCTTTTAGCTGCAGTTTAAATTTTGTTATTCTTGGCTCCAGGTATGCAACACATTGGTTATTTTGGTTTTCAGTTTATACAGCATACATCGCTCTAGTATACATCCTGGTATGGTATACCACATATATCAAATTGCTACAGATATCAAATTGATATATTACACATATTATAGATTTGGTGTGGCTCTTACACCATCCCTGTTTACAATAATATCTGGGAGATTATATCACTCACTGCAAATCCTTCAAGCTATATAGTTGTCAATTTCAAGCTTTGGCAGATAGCTACCTTGTCATAATACCAGTGTATTCAATGCAGTGTAATATTTGCATTGTTTAAAAATTGAAATGTATTTTGTATATCAGCAAATACAGTGATTTCTTTATGCCATGTGTCTTAAGGACATAGGTGATAATGGCTCTCCACAAATTCTTTTGCTTAATTTTCTGTGAATTTCTATGACATCTTGGAAAAGATAGTGGAGTAGTTTCTCCTTGCCTTTCTTATAATTTTGAATTGTCTTTCTCCTAGATTGGATGCTTTTAAAGATAGAGAGCCCAGTTTACCCTGCTATTTAATCCATAGCTGTAAGGAAAAGAAGTAGTTTTATGCCTTTCCCAAGTACATTAATATGAAAGTGAATGCCACAGAATACTGACAACCATTACACTACCCACATATTCACAAAATATAGTCACAAGTGATTTTTCATTTTTTTATCTTTTCACACTAAGCAAAGTGGGACCACCACTAATGTGCAGAGGATTACAGTGAGAGAAAAAGCTATGTACAGTGGGTATTGAGAAAAGGATTAAAGCTGAACAGGATTCAAGAAGATAGAAGAGGGCAATTCATGTTGCATTTAAATTTTTGGAGATTGTAGCTTTCAAGGAAACAAGTAAATGAAAGGGTGTTCCACAAGTGGGAAGTACAAGAAAAGAAACTGTTGAAGTAGAAGTAGTGGTTATGTTTAACTTTTTTAATGGTAAAAGGATGCTAATCTAGTAACACAGTTAAATTCATGTGGTCAGGATACCAGAAAAAAAAAAGCTTATCAAAGAAGTTGCCATGAAAATATTTGTAGAAAAGACAGAAGTCACATCACGTTGGTGAGAAAGTGACTGGAGTCAAGACACCAAGGCAGGACAAATTACATTGCAGATCGTTTAATGACTTTCTTTTTATGTGTTTATAAGATGAACAAAGATTAGTGAACTGGTTGTTGATTTGAATATTTACTCATTAATTGGGAATTAACAGAATTTCTTTAATACATATTGTTCTAGAATCAGTTTAAACTGACATATTTTCCCATATAATTGAGGCCATTTTGCTTAAATTTTATATTTTCTTAATTTTATGTGAAAACTTGGAAATTTTCTACTTCATTTCACTGGAATTTTCACTTGCAAAAATTATAGTTTATAATTAAATCTTATATATATATATATATATATATATATATATATATATATATATATATACACATAAAAGAATGTATTATTTTAAATGGATGTCAAGAGAATATAGATTGATTGCAGTTTTATAGCTGAACAAAGATTTCTGCCATGATTAATGAGTTAACAGTTGTTATTTTCATGGTGTTTATTTCATTTCTATGTTCTGTATGAATGCAAATATTTTAAAACAATTTTTTTAAATAATTGTACATCATAATACATAAAATGTTTTTAAAGAGTTTGCAAGGCAGCCTTTGATATGAGCAAATATTTAAAGAAACCTTTTTAATGATGTTATAATGGAATATTCTAGCACCTTCTATGAACACTATGGTGGATTAAATCTATCATGAATAAATGAGTGAGAGCATTTTCACTAGTGAGACTTGCTTATGAATTAAAACCTGGTAATACTATTTTTGTCTGTAATAATTTTTGTACTGAATAAATCTTTTATTCTATTACGCTTGGCTTGGTAATCTTTCCACTCAGATTTACACTTTGCTAAATTGTACTCTTGTCCAGGATACAACAAATGAAAATAAACAATTTGATTTGCATTAAAGAAAAATTTGACAATTCCAAGCTTAGGTCAATTGATCTCCAGGAATGTCCATCTATTTGTGCATAGCATAGACTGATGAAGTGACTGCAAGATTTGCTAAGTAAATTTCAGTTGGTATAAGTTGTTATTTTACCACAATCCATGTATTGTTTTTGGTGCCCAACCTATGTTGTGAATGATTCAGAAAGATTTTTTTTATAACCATTTCAACCCAAGCAAAGCACTACTGTCACTGGTGTGCAGGTGAATGATGAGAAAGAGGAACAAGTTACAGGGGTTGTTAGAGAATAGATAAAAGAACGATGAGAACACTGATGTGAAGAGAGCTGTATGAGTAAAAAGGGAGAAGAACATGATACAAGGGTTGTTAGGGAAAGGATGCAAGTCAAAGAGATAAGAGATGGCAACTGACATTGCATTTATATTCTTGGAGATTGTAGCTGTCAGGGAAGCAAATATATGGAAGGGAATTCCACAGACGGGAAGTGCGAGAAAAGAAGCTGTAGAGTAGAAGTTGCAGTTACATTTGATTGGTTTCACTGTAAAAGAATGGGACATAGTTGCTAGTTTAGTAGCTCAAGTAAATTCATGAAGAGGTGGCACCAGTGAGCTAAGCTCATTAGAGCAGATGCTGTGAAAGTATTTGTAGAAGAGACAGAGGGAAGCCACATTACATTGGTGAGAAAGTGACTGGATTTGAGCTATCAGGTCAGGATCAATTACATTGCAGATTCTCTATTGGATTTTGTGAAAAATCCTAAGATGAACAGCAGGGGCACCTGACCAAATGTGACAGCAGTATTCAATGCACAGGCAGATGGTAGATTTATATATGTGCAAGATGGATTCAGATGAGAAAAACTTCCTGGCCCTACACAGTGAACCAAACTTCCTAGCAGCAGATTTAGCTATGGATCCAATGTAGTTATTCCACTTGAGGTTGGTCAACAGAGTTAGGCCAAGGTAGTGCAGTGTTTTGCTTTCAGGGAGACTAGCTTAATCTATGCTGATGGGTGGTAGGAGTGATTGTCTATGGTGGTTAAAGGATAGCAGCTTAGTTTTGGAAGCATTAAAATTTACGAGCCATTTCTTATCTCAGTCCACTACAGATTGGAGGTAATTTTCAAGATCAGCAGCAAGGTTTGCTTTGTCAGACCCGGCAAATTTCTTATTAAACTAGTAGTAAATGGTGATGTCACCAGCATAGATGCTTACATCAGGGAGATCGTTGATGAAGATCAGAAAAGTGTAGAGCCTAGAATATAGTCTTGAGGGATACACACGTTCGTATGATAGTATCTGAAAGCATGCCCATTCAATACTACTTTCATTATGTTATTTGAAAGGAACAACTGGATTAGATCAAACAAGCATCCAGTTATACCATGGCCCTGTAGCTTGCATAGAAGGCCAGGGTGCCAGACTGTTAAATGCTATGGAGATATCTAGGGCAACAGCTCAATCTTTGCCGTTCTTATCAAGAGCCTGGTAAATGTACTTTGTGATGGTCATTAGCATATCAATAGTAGACCTGGTGAAGCAGAAACCATAATGTTTATTGGAGAAGAGGTTGTGTGCTGTGAGATGTTGTACCACATCAGCATCAATAATAGCCTTGAACACTTTGCCAAAAATTGGTAAGAGTCTAATAGTGCAATAATTAGAGGGGTCTGATGGTTGTCCAGAGTTCTTGAATAGAGGAACCACAGAGGACTTCCAAAAGCAGAAAAGCAAGAAGCAAAGAGGCAGTACTTGTAGAGTTTGGAGAAGACATAAGAAGAGTTCAGAGTCACATTTCTTTAGGACAATGATGGTATTCCATCACCTTCACTCACCTTTTGGGAGTCAAGCTTTGAAATTATGTTAGAGAGTAGCAATGGGGTAATGGGAACATCACTCAGCTGAGCCTCGGTTCCAGGTGGGAAAGCAGGTGTGGATACCCCAGACAAATCAAATGTTGAGTTGTTAGAGAATTTGTGAGTGAAGCACTTGGCTTTGTACGCTGAAGATGTGAGAACCTCAAATTTATTGATTAAAATTGGGGAATGAGGGCTTGCTGTTATTTAACACATTTTTACAAAGCTGCCAGTAGTTCTTGGAGCCAAACTTGTGGGATGTTATACGCTACTTCATTCTTTCAGCAAACAACTGCTTAGCATCATTTAGGATCCTCTTGCACTCATTTCAATCAGAGGTAAAAAGGTGCCTATGAGATGTGGCTCTGATAAAGCCAAAAGAAGTAATTCCTGTGGGTAACAGCTGCTGAGCAAGCAGGGGAAAACCAGTGTTTTGCAATCCATCATATTAGTTCTTTAATTTATAAATTTAGATGTTTGTGTTATGTTCTGATTTGTGTCGGCAGAGTGGATCAAAAGTTGAAAGCCCAGATCAACCAACATGTACCAGTCAACAGCCAATATTTGCAAAGGAACGGTAGACAATTTACATATGTATGCTAATGTATCAGGTTCAGCAATAGCAGAAAATTTGATTAAAAACCAGTAGTGTTCTCAGTCTTATAGTGTGGACATCTTCTTAGTACTAAATAAGGGTGATATCAATTATCACTTGAAAGTTTTGGAGTTCTTGTACATCAAGTTTTACTAATCCTTTCTCTGTAAGCAGAAGAAATGTTTGGTGGGCTTAGATGTAGTTAGCCTTTAACGTTTTTGCTTTTTTTATTTGCATGTAACCTTAGCTTGGAGTTGTATAACTTTTTAATCCCTGTGTACATTTTTTGTCCACAATTTTTGCTTTGATAAAAGAAAACAATTAAACCAGTTGAGCTGTTTTTAACCATTATTATATTTCAGTATTACGATTTTATGGTAATAAATATTTTTGTTACCTCTCTTTTTTTGCTATGAAATGCATTTTAATTTGATTAGTAGATAATTTTGAAAAACCTTTGTTTTTCAGCATTTTTAATCATCCTAAAATATCTGTAAATGTTTAAGTTATTCTATCATAAAATGATTTGTTTTATGACTAATGACAAGACATGATTATATTGTAGGAAGTGAATATAAAAAACAAACCTGAATTATAGCTGAAAATAAAAATGTTTCACAGATCAAACAAGATTCATTCTTATATAAATTTAAAAAACAATTTTTTATTATTTTATTAAAAACGATTTTTATTATATTAATAATTTTTCTACAATTATTTTTTTTAAAAGTTGAACTTGAAGACCAAAGTATTTGAGACAAGCAAATCTTCCTTGTCAGAAATGTGTATGTGGCACACTAAAACTAAAAAGTCACACTGACCCCAGCAAGTACAGAAGATCATTGTGAAGAATAAAAAAATATTTCTAAGAAACAAGCCACAGATAATGTTTCTTTTATTTAAAATACCTGGTCTTTATAAACAGCTACACAACCAAATAAAGTTAGTCAAAAGAAAACAAGACACAGCTTGAAACTTCTTATGTTATGCTAGAATGGCTGAAGTTAACTTGGAATAATGATGCAGTATCATATTTCACAGACTTTATGTCAATTGATTATATACACAAATACACAATACTTTCTTGCTTATAAATAATTTTACCATATCAGATAAATCACTATGAAAGGTGTTTCAAAAGTTTTGAGCTTGAATATGATCCCTCTTACTCTGATAAAAACTTATTGTTTTATTTGATTACATTATTATAATAGATTAGAGATGTATATTTAAAAAAAGAAAATGTACATTTTCATTGTTATTCTAATTTAAATCTCATAAACAATAAAAATTGAAGTTGTTGACTATAATGTCAAAATCAGTTATGCTGTTATTGAAATTTTAACTCCAGGATAAATTATACGGCAGGAAATCTATGAATGCATGTAAAGAGTAAACTGTATGGTTTTTGCCTTTGTATGCAATGGTCAAATATTGCCCAGCTGAGTCATGTCAAGGAAAGAGATTCCTTGAAGATGAACTATGGTTAGAACTTAAGGAAATAACCATTATTGAAAAGTATTTATCAAAAAATAAAATAAAACAAAATTGCTGTTTTTATGAATATTAAGCTCAAAACTTTTGAACATCTCTCAAATTTTTATGATACAACACAGGTTATCTTTAACATTTTTGTTCTTATAAACTTTTTAATATCTTATCATTAACAAAATTTGATAATGATCAAATTGAATATTACTTAATTTCCTTGATATAGGTATCACCAATATAGAAATTCTGCGAGGCAAAAGTTACTATAAGTGTGAATCTAATTATTATATTCTTAAAATCTGTTAATTTAATATAGCAAGCATATTGTAATTATTTCTTTGAGACTTTGCAAAACAACTTTCTTCTTTTATTAAATGCATAAAAAAGATATAAAATATATTATTGATTTTGACCAGTGACAAATGTGGACTGAAAAATAAGGTATTTGGTACTAAAAATCTTTGCTATAGTGACAAGATATTTGCAGTAGTAATAAAAAAGTGTTTGAAGAAAAAAAGAAGAAGAAAAAAGGTGAAATGCACACAAAATAATTCTAAATATTTATTTACAAAAAAAAAAAATAACAGGTTACCATTAACAGAAAACCTCTTTTCTAAAAACAATACTAGTTGCAAGCAAAAAATACTAACTTTTGGCATGACACTATTATAAAACCTATAGAGGAAGAGTGGAAAAAGGTGTTTAAACAAACAATGCATGTGTGATATGAAAAAAATGCAAATGCAACATCATATGATATTATTATCTATAATTTTTCTTTTTCTTTTATTTGATAATATTAACTGATAGAGAGACATGCAACATTAATAAGAAAAAACCTGTAAAGACAAAAACAAAGAAAGGAAGACAAAAGGGTTGTCTGTAGATGATGCCATAATGTAAAAATATCTTATCAGATATTATTCCAAGAGTATTTATTTTTTGACCAAATAAATGTCAAATAATAGAAGAAAATTAGTAGAATAAATCAAGGTAAGAATTTTATGCAGTATTAATATTTTATACCAGTTGAGATTATTAATGATATATGAACACATTAGGTCTAGAAAGCTGTTTTGTACTGTTATTAAATAAAATGACTGTCACAATAACTTTCACAAAATAATACATCAGTGAAATAATTGGTTGAGTCATAAGTAATTTTTGTTTTTAGAAACCAATCATAATGACAAATGTATCACGGTAGTCAAGAATAAATCTGGAATACACAAATATACCTTTAGTTTTTGCATGTCAGTAGCAGCATACACAGTGGATAAAAAGAAAAATATTGTTGTCTTTTATGACATATAGTAAAAATAACACAGGAAAAAGAGTTTGGAAATTGGTTGGTCTGTTTTACCATAACCACAATATTCACTTAAAACTGTACCAAATAATTATTTGTTTTTTGATTACTGCCAAATGCTTTGATGGTGAAAACTAATGAAAACCAGATTCAAGAGTTTGTCAAAAATTTTTCACACCAAAACCTGGAGAATCTTACTCAAAAGGTATCATGATAAGCTGCTTGATAAGTGGCAACCAGATATTAAAAATAATAGTGAATATATAATTGAATAAAATGTGAATGTACTTTAATTTTTTGAAGAATAAAGTTGGTAAACAAAAGTGGAAATTATTTATTACTCAACCTGATAAATGAAAGTTTTCTATTCAGATGTGAAAAGCAAAAAATTAAATCTAAATATTAAGTTTAAATCTTTATGTACTATGCACACATAGACACACACATATTTCAAACACTAAAAAATATTATTTCTCTTATAAGCAATAATGTTTTTTTTTGCTTCAAACAATATGGCATCAACTATAGAGTTTAACAAATATATAAACAACAGATGTGTTAACAGTAGTTAGGCAGGCCAAAGTATGGTAATCTGGAAGCGTACCGTGCAGACACCTGGGGAGATGCTCCGACCATCTGCAGGTGACAACTGCTGCCCAGGTTACCTGCTTGGTCCATCAGAGCGGAGGCTGAGCCAGCCAGTGAAGCATGTCCAAAGTCACTCTGCAGCACAGCTTGCTGGGGGGTAGGGCACCTGCACAAAGGGAGGAGGATTTTGGGATGTAGTCATCAGTTACTAACAAGAATGAGAACACAATGAGTGGGGTAAAATATATATATTTTGCTTGTGTAACATTGAGATCCAAACAAGAAATGGAAAAGATATTTTAGCTGTAGGTTAATATATTTATACTAAGACCAATTATGTGTAGAGATACAGAATTCATTGATCAAAAGACAAGTTGTTCTACTCTTATAGCTATAAAACTATAATATTTAAAGCCTAGATATAACTATTAGCCTGTAATAACAACATATAAGAGAAAGAGTTCAGATTGAGAATCCAATATTAACTATTATTATTAGTGTAAAGTTTAATATATTTATAAAAAAAAATTGTAAACGAAAAATCTTTGTATAAAAGTTAAAATATGTACTGCCAAGCACTATTTTTAGCTCTGTCAGTTTAGACCCTTATAGCTAGAATACACCATGCCACTTCCATAGAGCTGAATTACCCACATTCCCTTCATGTTCAAAATGTAAGAAGAAAGTTTCACTTTGACAGATGTTCCCAAGAACTGCCACTTTATGAAACAGACACTTACATGTGTGCTTCCTTCAAAACTTCAGTTTCAACTTCTTTAATTTATGATCAATTATCATTTTTCCTTCTCACCCTCAAATCTTCACTTTCTATCATCTTCTCTTCTGTTCATATCATTATCATTTCATTCTCATTCATCATTACCATTTCGACTATAGTCCTGTATCTTGAATGGCTCTCAACCTTTGAATTGAGTGAAATTTATGATAAATGACTACAGAAAAAGCAAATTATATTAAATCACTTAGGTATCAAAATAACAAAATGAAAACTATAAATGCAGCTAACAATAATATAACAAGCAAATATAATCACTTTAAATATTCTGAATCCCAAGATAGAAGATAGAGTGAGAGTAATGACACAGCTGTAAGTGAACCAACTTTACAAAAGTTTTAACAATAATTAGTGAAAGCACTTGGAAAGAGAAGTAATTATTTTACAATGTTGATTAAAAATTTACTGGTTAGAGGAAGTCAACATTATCCTGGTTTGAAACCAGAGTTTTAATATTCTAAAACTAATTTAACAAGTAACTCTAACTGTGTAGGCTACATTCTGCAAGTCAATCAAAAAGCTCTCAGATAGAAGCATTTATTAAGATATAGTTTACACTTCAAAACTTACATTATTTAAGTAAGATATCTTTATAAGAAAAATTTAAACCAAAATTTGAAAGTTAGTGGATAAATTTATATATAAAATTAGATTAAGGCTAAGAAAGATAATTTAATTTATAATGTGTATTGTGGTTTCTCTGAGCTACTATTGGATTGGGTGTATATGGAACAATGAGATTTTGAAAAACACTCCTTTATTAGAAATGAAAAATAGGCAAAGAAGTTTTCCTTAATATAAGAAAGAGAATATAAAGTGTTAAATTATCAAAAGTGACAAGAAGAAAAATAGATATTTGAGCAATAATTTTCTAGAAAACTGCAGTAATAAAAATTACACTGAAAAACAAAACTGCAGTAATAAAAATTACAAAATTACAAAACTACAAAAAAAATTACAAAAAATTACAAAACTGCAGTAATAAAAATTACACTGAAAAAAAAAAGTGAAATATGGTAGGATTAAATATTGATTTTAATGAAATATTCAGTTTAATGAATGTGATTTTTTGATAATTCAGTTTTTCACAAGAATATACAAACAAATAACTAAATAGTGGTTTCATGTTGAATTGTTTCACTTATTTTATTCTTTTTTTTGCAAGTTAAATCAAAAAATTATGAAGTACTATTACCATCTGCTCGTGTATTGAATACTGGTGCCACATCTGGTCAGGTACCCCTGCTATTCTCCTTGGAGTTCTTGACAAAATACAACAGAGAATCTGTAATGTGACCGATACCAACTTGGCAAACCGGCTGCAGTCACTCTCTCACTGGCATGACGTGGCTTCCCTGTGCCTCTTCTATAAATACTTTCATGGCTTCTACTTCAATGAACTTAGATCACTGGTGCCCCCTAGGTACGAATTTGCACGAGATACTAGATTAGCAACTAGGTCCCACCCTTATACAGTGAAACCGATAAAATGTAAATATAATTTCTAGTCTAACAGCCTTCTTTTCTTGCACTTCCTACCTGTGGAATTCCCTTCCATATACTTGCTTCCCCGACAGCTACAATCTCCAGGAGTTTAAATTTAAAGTCAATAGACACCTCCTAACACACTAACTTGCATCCATTCTCTCAAACACTCTTCTCATCTACCCAACCCTCATCTTCAATATCACCCTCCTTCTGACATTTCGTATATCTAACCACTCTTTCTCATCATCTTCCCCTATGTAACCCCCTGCGCAATAGTGGCAGTGGAATGCCTTGCTTGGGGTGAAATGATTAAAACAAAAAAATATATATAGTATCTGTTTTTGTGAAATGTTTAACTTTCTGAACATAGGCAGAATTAAAATGGCTAAATTTACTTTAAATTCATCTATACTTCTGAGATGAGGAAGTATTTACACTATTTACATTGTTCAGACTATTGTCCTCATTGTTATTGCTATTATTATGACATTTTGGCCACTGTATGCTCCAGCCTTCTTCAGGTGCTAAGAATTTTGAACTGAACCCTTTATTACGATCACTGGGGTATATCATTCTCATTCCATGTGTGATGCCACTTCTGGTAGCCATGTAGTTATCTCTATTTAACTTAATACTCTAAGTTATTTGTTCACCACTGTTGTAGCCTGGTACTGAACTCACAAATCTACAATGAGAATACACCCAGAAACTGGAAAACATTATTTAGAAATGGTAGCTATAGCAAGGTAAAGAAAGAATCCAGATTGAAATCAGAATGACAGTCTAAGACATACAAGCAGTTGTCTCAATGCTACAGCTAGCTACCTCACGTGTACAGTCTACATAAGATTCACAAAGACAGTATTCTGCACAGGTTGATTGTTAGCAGCCAAGGCTCAGTGTGCCACCCTCTGAGTCACTTCGTTGTAGATATAATGACCCACTGATAGGAAAGTCACCATGATATGTCTGAAAATCTGCTCATTTCATGGAGCTCATTAAAGATGCTCCCATCTGATGCAACCAGATCATGATCTTGGATGTGATGAGTTTGTTCACCAAGGTACCCACAGTGGAGGCTCTACCAATAGTCAGTGACAGACTAGCCTCAAACTCATTTCTAGAAGAAAGTACCAGTATTCCACTAGATAACCTGATAGAGGTGCTGACTTTCTGCATACAAACAACACACTTCAGAATGAGATCAGACATATATCAACAGGATGAAGGCATAGCTATTGGCTTACCATTATCACCATCATTGGCTAACATATACATAAAATACTTGGAAGAGATGGCATTAGAATCCATGGCTCTAAAGCTGACTGTAAGGCTGAGATACATTGATGACACCTTTATACTCTGGTCACACAAGGAAGAGGTCAAGATGCTTCTAGACTATGTGTACTCAATAAAATCATATTGACAATAGAAAAAGAGAGCAACAACAAACTAGCATTCCTGGATGTATTAAAATCTTGAACAGAGACGGGGTTCAAGATATCCGTATGCTGCAAGCCAGCATTCATTGGACAATACCTTAACTTCAATTTCCACCACCCATAAAGAAAGGGATCATCCAATGCTTGCAACATCAAGTAAAGTCACAAGTGGTGACCCAGAGACATATGAACAGGAAATGGTCTGTATAAGCAGTACCCTACAATGCAACACCTATCCAGAGTATATGATAACAGCTCTAATGAATGTAGAAAGAAGGGTGCATAAGGATAACAATTCTCAGAAAACAGTCTCAATGTGCCTACCCTATGTGAATGGGTTATCAGAGAAAATACAAGGTATCTGTGGTCTATACAACAACAGGACAACTTTCAGAAGTGGTTCTACATTTCACAGATATCCCTCTTGAGTAAAGCCCCCAATAGAAGAGAACATGACTAAGGACTGTGTGTATGCCATTCCATGTAGCTGTGAAAAGAAATACAAAGGAGAAACGGGCTACTCTCTTAAGGTAAGGCTGGAAGAACATTGTAAGGCTGTAATACGAGGGAAGATAGAAAAATCAGACATAGCTGACAACATAAAGAGGGAGAAAGGAGATCACTGCCCCCAATTGGATGAAGTTGAAATAATTGGTAGAGAAAATCACTGGAAACTATGTAAACTTAAGGATTCAGTGCATATGCTAGGCTAAAAAAATCTCCCAAGATGACCAAGCATAGAAATGAATACGATATGGGAACCAGTAATACAGAGTGCTAGAAAAAAATTATTAGCATCAAAGATTTCAATATGAGCTCTGGTAAAAAATACTAGAGAAAAACATTAGCATCAAAGATTCCAATATAAGCTCTAGTTACTGACATATTAGATTGATAAATCCCAGAAATTTGTCTTCAAGAACACATGGATATATATGTTGGTTACGTGACCCAAAGAGTTGTGAATTCAATACCAGGTTACAGCAGTGGTGAACAAATAATAAATTAAAGGAAGATAACTACATGGCATTGCACATAGAATGAGAATGATACACTCCAGTGATTGTAATAAAGTGTTCGGTTCAAAATTTCTAGCACCTTATGAAGGCTAGAGCAGATAACTACTAAAACATTGTAATAATGGCAATAAAGATGTGGAAAATAGTCTGAACAATGTAAATAGTGTACTTAAAATTCATTTCAAATCAAATTGGCACAGACAAAAATCATTCAAACATTTGTTCTAACACCTACTTTTTATTTCAAATCTGAAACTTATGTTTATCTTCTGTTTGAGAGGTTTTCTAAAATGATATTGACTATATACTCGCTCTTTCTTTCTTATATAAGCACACAGATCCATAAATGGGTGACTTTATTCAAGGATTGGAGTCTTGAAAGTGAATTTACAGTTATTAGTTTTCACAAAGTTAGAATTAACCTGTTTTACCTTTATTTTGGTTAGTTTCTGATCTCATCAAAATCCAGCTTTAAAATTTTGCTCATCAGAAACCTCATCATACATATTCAATCATAGCACATGTTTAAACTATTTGTAGTGTGAAGAATATAGTATAAATAAGCAAATATACATTAAAAAACCTTCACAAACTGTTTACGTTTTAAGACTAAGGAAGAATGGCAAAAAGAAAATAAAACAAAATCTAATGAGGCTAAGCACCTGAATGACAAATACATAGAGAAAATTAGAACAACTGTCACTAAAGGGGAGAAGTATATGTAGCCAGAAAGGTAAAAAGAAGGGAAAATTTGAGTCTAGAAAGATTAAAAAAAAAGAAAAAGAAATAATCTTAAATATACAAGGATAGGTATAAAGAACAAGAGGGCATTTTCAAGGAAGAGAGAAAAAAAACAAAACAAAAAAGAAAACAGTGATAGTCAAGTAATCAAGAATACAGATGGAATAGATTAGTGATGATTTTTAAATTTATTTACCATGATGGCCCACAGTATTGAGAAATAGATTGAAAGAGAGAAATAGATGTAATGAATATGTAATGAATATGCATACACCTTGGTTCTGCCTTACAGTAATGTGATTGGCTGGTGTCAGCCATAAATACAGACTAAGGGAGGTCTACATCCATACGTCTATACAACTAGAGGTCTACCGGTCTACGTCTATAGGTCTATTGCTAGAGGTCTGCTACGACTATTGGTCTACGTCTCGTAACTACACCTATGCCTCAGGATACTGCATACGATGAGTACTATCCATTACATCTACTTACAAGATTGACCTACCTGGTTGTATTTGCCTAAACCACTTAACTACCTCGAATGATATATATATATATATATATATATATATATATATAACCCTTTCCAGGACATATCAGAAATGCACTGCGTAAAAGATGATCCTCACTATGTTTGGATACAGAAAATTGAAGAGATGATGAGGAAAATAAAAAAAAAAGTAAATAAAAATTCAGGGAAATCATAATAATGTAATTATTAACAAACTCTGAATTGCAGAAGGTTTCGTATATACATTGATCGATATGAAAACACTGATATATGAAATATATGTGAAAGTCACAGAAAATAAATCAGTCGGTTAAGTGCCATACGTGATACATGCTTGGGCAATCATGTCTCGAAAGAGACATGACTGACTGGGTAGAAGATTATCCCGCAGTAGGTTGCCATTGCTTTCTGTGGTAGACTGGTTGCCAACCAAGGCTATAGAACCCAATCTGCCCTGTTATTTAACCCGTAACTGGAAGGAATAGATGGATTAATACCTTTCCCAAGGGTATTTGCACGTAAGTGAATGCAATGAATTCAGCTGGAACTCGAACTCGGCTCCCCAATTTCTCGTTCCAAACCGATATCCAATGCACCACAATGCACATCCAAAATAAATACCTATATATAAGCATATCCCTTTCCAGGACATATCAGTTGGCGACGAAGAATTAGAAACAAGTTCACAAGAAAAAATAATAATAATCGACAACAGTTACTAACAAAGAACGTTAGAAAGACTCATTGACACTTACAGAAAGTAAGATTTCCTCATTTTTTGTTGAACACTTACTAACGAAGAACATTAGAAAAAGAAAAACTTTGGCAATGCTTACAGAAAGTAAGAAAGTGCCCCCACTCTTGTTGGACTTAAAAGATTTATTGTATACATAAATTGAATACGTTGGCAGAATGGAACACATTGCTGAATTAATTAAGGTGTTACAAGCCACTTCACTGCAACAACAACAACAACTTATTCAGCAACAATTCTAACAATAACAATAAAAACGTTTGAAACATTATTCAAACAACAAGCAAAGGATAATAATAAATTACTTTTGAAAGACGTACTATTAAGGAAAATGAAAGAACCGGGTTCTAGATTTTTTTCTGCACAAAGAATTGCAAATTCACTCTCTAAATTTCAGTATGACTCCGGCAGTGGTTTAATGTTTCCAGCTTATTTTCCTAGATTCGAAACAATATTTACTTACAAACAATGTGAACAGTGGTCTGACTAGGAAAAAATAATGTTATTGTTGCAGAAGTTGGGAACAGAAGAAAATACAAAATACACAAATTTAATCCTCTCAGAGAAGCCAGGAGAAATTAAATTCAGTGAGACAGTTGAAATTTTGTTGAAAATTTTTGATAAAAGAGACAGTATATTCCATACATGATACAAGTGTCTAAATATCGTAAAATAAGAGGATAATGATTTTGTCACATATGCAGGTATGGTTACTGGATAGTGTCAAGCGTTTAAATTAAAAGAATTGTCAAGCAATATGTTCAAGTGTGGAATCACATGTATTTCTATACAGTTCATCCACATCCACATTGCAGCTTCTACTTCAGACTTTAATATTTTTTGGTCAGTCCTCATCTTTGTGTATTATCAATTGCTCTCTCCTTTGTTTTGGAAAAGATCTTTTATATATTCTTCCCATTGCTGGAGTATTTCCTTTTTCTCCAATATGATTGTTCCATCCTTGGATTTTATACATCCTGTTGAGCAGGTTTTTTTGTCCTGTTAGTTCTCTCATTTCTTTATGCATATCTGCTTTATTAGTCCTGCTAAATCTCTCTACTTCTACACATTTGTTGTTGAGTCATTCCTCTTTAGCCTGTCTGCATTTGCTTCTTATTTCCTTGTGTAGTTTCCTGCATTCTGTTTCATGTCTTGACATTATATTCTGTCTCCTTTGCATCATGTCTCTTCAATCATCCACTTGTTTTTTCCTCTGTGTCTGATTTTCTTCAGGGAATGTTGTTTGCTGATGTCACTAGTGCTTCCTTTAGCAAGTCCCATTTCAAGTTTCCTTTTCCAATTTGTTCTTTGTATTTGTTTTTTATGCTGTTAGCGTATTATTTTTACTGGTTGAGATCATTCATGAGCATGTTCTATTGCAGTCTTGGTGCTGCACTAGGCTTTTTTATTCTCTGGAGTTTCACCCTTAGTTTGCATATGACTAGGAGGTGGTCGCTTCTACAGTCAGCACTTGGATAGGTTTTGTATTGAATCACTGCATTTCTGAATATCCTGTTTATGGTTATTTTTAATTTTTTTTATAATCATATCACCCCAAGCAAGACATTTTACTGCCACTGTTTTGCAGGGGGTCACATAGGAGGAAAGTTATGAGAAAGAGTGACAGGTTATAGAGGGTGGCAGGAAGTGGGTAAGAGAAAGATGAGAATACTTATGAAAGTGGAGTGGACAGAGAAAGAAGCATGAGAGATAGGATGCAGGTTAGTGAGATAGGAGATGACTATTTACTTTACATTTAAATTCTTGGAGATTGTAGCTGTAGGGGAAGCAAGTAAATGGAAGGGAATTCCACAGACGGGAAGTGCAAGAAAAGAAGCTGCTGGAGTAGAACTTGCGTTTACAATTTATTGGTTTTACAGTAAAAGGGTGGGACCTAGTTGCTAATCTTGTGGCTTGAGTAAATTCATTTATTGGGGAAACCAGTAAGTTAAGTTCATTGGAGCAGAAGCCGTGAAATTATTTGTAGAAGAGATACAGGAAAGCCACATTGTGCTGGTGAGAAAGTTACTGTATCTGAGCTGCCAAGTCGAGATCAATCACAATTCAGATTCTCCGTTGGATTTTGTCAAGGACACCTAGGTGGATAGCAGGAGCACCCAACCAGATATGCCAGTAGTATTCAATGCATGGGTGGATGGTAGATTTATATATGTGCAGGATTGTTTTAGACGGGAAAAACTTTCTGGCCCTACACAGAGAACCGACTTTTTTAGCAGCAGATTTAGCTATGGATTCTATATAGTCATTCCACTTGAGGTCTGTTGTGAAGTTATGTAGTCTATTTTGTTTTTTGTGTCACCTCCTGGCTTCTCCATGTCTATAGGCGTCATGGGTGTTCTTGAAACCAGGTGTTAGTTATTACCTGGTCATTTGCTCTGCACCATTGGACTCATTTTTCTTCTTGTTCATTGTGGATTCCTAATCCAAAGTTGCCAGTCGTCTCCTCTTCCCTCTCTTTACCTACCTTGCCATTCAAGTCACCCATTATGATTCAAAGTTCTTGATTTTTGCACTGAGCCTTGGTATTGACCAGTAAGGGGTAGAATGATTCTATTTCTTCCTCAGTGCTTTACTTTGTTGGTGCATAAACTACTATAATAGATATGTTGAAGGGTCTTTCTCTCAGTTTGACCAAGAGAACTCTTGGAAAGCTTGCAGTATCCCAGAACACATTTCTTCATTCTTTTGCCCAGTATTAAGCCAACTCCTCTTTGGTTATTTTTGCCTCCTGCTTGACATTCTCAAGTTGACCATATTTGTTGAGTGTCCTGACGTTCCATGTCCCCAAAGTAATTCTTTCTTTGTTGCACACAGTCGCAGAGTAACAATCCAGAGACACCTGTTGCTCATGTTGTTCCTTCGTGGATGAGGAACAAATTTTGGAAAAATGTGTCCCCTTTGTGCCATAACATTACATATATACACATATGTAAATAGAAAGGACTATTGAAGATATTGAGAGAAATATTTTTTCTTTTAAGCCACTGACATTTTGGAATGAATTCTGAGCCCAAATCTCCAAAGAATAGATTAATGATACATTCAAAGATGTCATTTGATATAAAAAGCAAAAGTATAATAAATTTTTTCACTTTTAATTTAAAAACAAAAAAAAGTTCATATCCCAAAGAAGAAGTTTTAAGTCTAAAAGTAATAAAAAGAGAGAAAAGGGATTCCATGAAAAGTATTAAAATATGCTGATTAGAAAAAAGAAAAGATTTAAAAAGAATATGAGGTAAATGATGACATAAAGCTGCACACATGATACACAACAACAACAATAGCAAGAAGAAGAAAAGGCAAAATTAATTACAGCAAATCATCAAGTATTCAATAAAAGTAACAAAAATCATACAATAACAGGTATATTTTATATAAGACAAGCCAGGGAATGATTTAAATACAAGTTTTAAAAATGGATTTTATAAGACTAATATACAAAAAAGTATAGCCAGATCTGTAAATTGAATGTATACATGTGTTATAATATAGCAAAAAAAAAAAAAAATAAATAAATAAATAAATAAATAAAATAAAATAAAATAAAATAAAATAAAACAGAAAAATATTAAAGGGTTTCTAAGGATTTTGAATAAAAGCTGGGATTTCTGACTTTTCTTCTGATTTTTCCAATTACTTTTGTTATTTTGTTAATGATTTCAATATTTTATGATAATTGTTCTAGTGATCTTCTATTAAACCAGAATGTATGTAATATGAATAAGAAATAATACATTTTAAAAATAAAATGATTTATAACCATAAAGTTATAGATATTGTTCTATTTAATATAGAAATTGGTAGTGTGTATACTTTTGATAAATATTGAAAATTGTAGAAAGAAAAGAGTGGAGTTTGTTTTAGGAAGAAAAATTACAAGAGAATATTCTGTGTTAAGTATGAAAAGTAATTTAAATCTTGGAATGTTTTAATAAATTTTATTGCAACAATATACAGCCACAATTAATAAATACTGATTTTATAATCAATAGAAAACAATTATTGAAGTGAGTACTAAAAATGGACACTTGATTTAAATAAAAGGCTAAGTTTATAACATTGGTGATATTTTAAACATTAGGTATAGAATGGCCTTTCTTTTTTTATAGAAATACCTTTTTTATAAATGCAATAATCTAGTTTGTTTTAACCCTGAACACAAAGTTTTTTTATAAACTTCTGATGTAATGTTAGAGATTAATATTTTTGGCATCTCATTTTAAGAATATATTACTTGTAATATTTGCTTTACTGTGGCTGCTTTCCTTTCCTGAATTCTAATGACTTCAGGCAAATTAGAGAATGAATTGATCAAAATTGAAAAATAGGTTTATGTCATTAACATATTCATGATCTATATGAATGCAGGCTCATGATTCTTTTTCTTTAGACCATAAATGTATCTTGGTTTGCCAAAAGAGTTTTATTTCCTTACATACTGGGTATTTTTGGATGTATTTTTTAATAACATGCAAATACCCAGGCCACTATGCTTCCAGTTTTAATCATCTCTATGTTCCTTCTATTCCACAAATGAATATCATTGTGTACACTTTTTATTACATCTTTTCTTTATCTCTTGGGTGGTATTAAAACATCTCCATTGAAATATGACCCCTCTTTATAGTTAACCTGTGCCTTATTACTTCATAGGGTCTCTCATCCCATTTGTTTCTTTTATTCTACCTGCAATCTTGTCTAATATCAGATCCTGTAAAGTTTTAAATGCAAAACGCTCTAGAAATAATACACCTGTTTCAATCCTGTGCAATATTTTATCTTCTGAATTGCCTGATCAATCTTTTCTGATTGCTGGCTTTTAGTCTTGATAGAGTGTCTACATGTGGAATAGAGTTTCCTTTCACATATCTAATGTTGAAGCCAGAATCCATGAGCTTTATGGTTCATTTTAAAATTCTAGAAGATATAACTTTAGGTAACTTCTTCATGGGGTTAAAAGTAAACTCTTCAGGTTTATGGTTATATTTAAGCAGAAATTTCCTACCTAATAAAAATTGGTGTGCTCTACTGCACTCCATATAGCTAATACTTCTTGCTCAATATTTGAATAGTTAGTATCAGCTGACATTAACCTTCTAGAAAGGTATATTATAGGATGATGTTCTTGAGACAAAATTACTGATATAGCATGCACACTTGTGTTCATACTTAGTCACTCCTTTTTAGGGTCAAAAATTTTTACAATAAGTTTTGTTAATAAGTTCTTTCCTTACATTTTAAAATGCTGTAATCTGCCATTGACTCTACTTAAATTTGTTGCTCTTTTTCTGTACATTGCAAAGAATTCTTTCAGTTTACTATACTTTGGATCTAAAAATTGGCTGAACCTAAAAAAATTCCAATTCTTTCATACTTGTAGGTGTGGCTATCTCTGCTATTTATTTTTTTATCAAAATTTGTATCTGGTGAAACTTCATTTTTGGAAATCTGGTATCCTAGATATTTTATTGTGTCACAATTTAACACATATTTATCCATGTTTATGGTCCTTCCAGTGTATTTGTCCATTTTTTCTTGTCCTTTTCATACTTTTTCTCACAGTATTTGCATTGCACATGGTAATTCAATAGGCTGTATGTTTTGGCATTACTCTTGAATGTAGTGAAGTAAAAATTATTACAGTCAAAAAATGAACAAAAGTTTTCTTTTTTAAAATGGATCTTGGAATATATTTTTCATAGTTCTTGAAAAGTGAACACATCTTATGATTTAGATAAGTTTATCACTTTTTTCAAAATGATAACATTAGTTGACAATTTAGCTAAGGTATTGTGTTTTTGTTTTTCTTTTAAATCTGATATCTTGAGCTTGAAGTAAAATAAATTAAACCAAGAATTAATCTGTCTATATATTCATAAAAAATAAACTAGTTTTCTAAAAAGAGGTTTAGCAACACCAAAATTAATCAGTTAGTCAACAAATGATTACTAGATTAACAAAATGCGGAGAAACACTGCTATAAATGAAAGATGCAATATGGTAATTGCAATATTAGATGTTTCCTTATGAGGAAATATTCAACATTCATTGAAAGCATATCCTGTACTACTTTCAGTTGAAATTTATAAAATCTTTCTATTATATGAATTTTTCAGAAAAATAGGTTATCTCAAGTTCAATAACTGTTATCACTCTTTCTAGTACTGATGGGGGCTTTTTTCCAACATTTTTGTTTGAAGTAGTGTGAAATGTCAACATCTTGATTATGTCATTATTTTTTTTTAAAGATACACATCTATTTTAGACATAGCTGTCGTTAAAAGTCTTCAATGTGGTCTCTGTTATTTGGTACAGTTCTTTGTGTGCCATTCTGTAACATCAGTTCATGAGGTTCAAAGAATGAACCTTGCTAAGAACTACAGTCTTCATTACTGAAAACCATTTTTAATCGTCTGAAAAAGCAGTTGTATACAGATAACAGTTGAGATACTTCTAAATGAGTTTGATACCATGCATAGCATCCACATGAAAGCTTCAATCTGATGAGGCTACTGAAGAACATGACTTAATCTTAAATATTGCTTTATTAAACCAAATGAAACAAAAATTTTCAAATGAAGTATAAACTGACATCCATGCTTTAATAATAAGCAGTGAACAATTTCTATCCACTGGTGTAGTATTGTATAGCAATAGGTACTATCCTAACTTCCAGTAAGGGGAGATCACTCCTGACTAGAAGTTGAGATGTTATTCTCAACAATTTAAAAGTACAGAGTTGTGCATTTATTAAATATATCTTAAGTTTTGTTAGAACATCTGAGACAAGTCATTGTTATTTTTATGAGTTAAATATTTTATTCAATACACAGAGATATGCTGTCTTTGTTCAATCAATCCTTTAGATTAAATGAAGATTTTCATTTAACATTTTTGAAAGGTTATCAAATTTATCTAAGGGGATTTGGAAAGTACATCAAACAAAATATTGCGATATAAATAATAAAAATGTAAAAACTGGGTTGAATGAACCTGTAGTGATGGCAACTAAATAAATCACTAAATAACTTTTAACCCTTATTACTAGACTATGTAGGAGTATGAAACCAACATAATAAATAATAAAAGAAAAATTAAAAGTTAAGTAAAAAAATTACTTTGAAATTTTTATAATGTTAGTTTTTGTAACATTATTTTGAAAGGAGCTGTTGGTAACTCCCTATTAGCAAGTTATAATGTTTTGGTTTCTTCACGTAAAGTCAACATACTAAATGAATCCTTTGCATGATACAAAATAATGCTCTCGGAATAATTCTCTCAGAAACTGTGTCTTCAATGACACACACTGGAATGATGCACAGCACAGAACACACTCAGACTTCTCTCTGCGTGCTTTATATACTAAATATTTATGGTTATGTGATTCCAGTAGCACAATTCATTCAACAGCTATGGTTGTTGCTGGATATTCGTGTTTCGACCACACGTGTCAGTGTCGACACTTTCTTCCTACATAACACCTCCCCTTTTGAGCTGATTCTCTCTGGAGTCTGTATTTTTTAGTGTTTGTTCCACAGTTAAAAAATTTCCGTCATAGTTCTTTTTCTTTTGCTTTACTGCCGTGGTTCAATAATTCCTAGTTGCATAGGTATTTTGAATGTATTGAATAATACTTCTGCATGTTGGTGTCTGATTTCACTTTTAATCAGTATGTTATCCAGATATGCTTGTGTGCAATCTAACCTATTGAGCATTGTAATAATAATTTTTTGAAAAATGTTCAGAGCTACCTTTTATCCCAAAAGAAAGTTGTTTGAATTTATATAGAGTGTTGATAGTAATTTTGAGCACTTGTTTTCTACCAGTACTTTTAGGTAGACATCAGACAAATCCAACTTTGAAAAAAGTCCCCCTCCCCCATTTAGTTTGGTGAAAATTTCTTTTGGACTTGGTAATGGCTAATTATAATTTTGTAAGCTTTCATTAAGCCTTGTTGAAAAATCAGCACATATGTAGATTTTATTATTCTTTTTCTTCACGTGAACAGTTGGTGATACCCATTCAGAGTAGTCTACTTTGGAAATGACCATTAATTCTTCTAGCCTTTCCAATTCCTTATTGATTGGATCTAATGCTGCAAAAGGTACATTCCTTTTCAGTTTGAATATTGGTGATATATTTTATTTAACTGCATAATTCACCTTTGCTTTTGTGTACAGGCCAAGACCTTCTGAAATACTTCTGGGAACTTTCTTTTTAATTCAGTTTTGAATTTTTCTATTGCCATAATAGTACTTGGGGTGACAATATTTACTTGGTTGCAGAATGAATTGATTGGCAGGTCTCAAAGATTAAATAATATAATGCCATCTGTTCCCTATAAATTTGTTGTGTTTTTTAATATGAGTACCACTCTTTTTTTGGTTTTTCCAACAAAGAAATATAACTGCTGAACTCACCGGAAAATCTAATTTCTTCCCTGAAACACCACAAGCAACTTTTCTCAAAATCAATAAACTAAGTTTACCTAGTTTTCTCCAAGTTTTTCATTAACTAAAGTAATATCAAACCCATTATTTAATTGTAATTTTATTCTTATATTGTTAATCGTGACAAAAACAAATTTTCTATTTGTAGATGTTTCATTCGAAGTCTTTCTTGCCAAAAAATAAAAAATAGAGGAAAAAAATTGCTTTGATTTTGATCAAACTTCACAGAATAGTGTTAAAAGATATAAGAAGTTGTGGAGAGTCATGAATGCCCACGTTCTGAAAAAACACAGCACATAAAAGAAGTTGTTTTATCTGAATAGAAGGAATTTTTAAATGAAAATAAATAAACAGCTAAATAAACCTAAGTAAGAAATAGGTGATATTACATGATATACTTGTCTGGTAGAGAAAAGAAAAATTATTTTTGTATGGACGTGAAGTGGGGGTAAAGGATCTGTCTGAGATCTGTATCACCCTGTATTTAAAAAATATCAAATGTTTTAATCTTGCTATTAAGCATTTTTTAAAATATATTTTGTTGCATTTGCATGGGTGGTTGTGAGTTTGTTTTTTTAAGGCAATAGGCTCTCTTTGCAATTAGTTGATAATTCTTTAATTTGTTTTATGTACTAGAAATTAATTTTTTCAAAAGAAAATATGCTGCAATGCACAAATAAAAAGATTATTAAAGCAAAAGACATCTATATTTTTCTGGTTGTAGCCTCAGAAAATATAATTTGTGTGATGTGCATATTACAGATTTCACAAATAGGGAACTGACTACAAAGTTAAATACTTTTTGTAAAGTATTTAATTTTTACTAATCAATAAAACAGGTTAAAGATGGATATTTAGTTGCAGTGCTTTGCTTGCAAATTGCTGATGTCTGTGAATTATGAAAATATTATTAAATTCACATTTATTAGCAAAATAAACATAATTCTATTCTTTTGCCAGTGAACTGTTAACAGAGAAATGGCAACAAAAGACATTCCACATAACTCCAGGTAATCTTCAGAATGTGGGCAATCATGGTTCTCCATAATTTCCTGTCTTTTGTAGAGTCTATTAAAGTTTGTCATTTTGCTCTCCTAGTCTATGTTCTGTCAACGATTTACAAACGCTCTTTAGGTAGTTCTTCTGTCCCTCTTGCCTGTGGGTGTCAAATTTTCTAAAGTCTCTTTTCTCATGTTTTTCTGATGCTAAATATGTGTCCTTTTTGTTTTTATTTTCTGTAAAACTTTGTCATTGATTATAGTCCATGGTATTCTCTGCATTCTTCGTTAAAACTATATTTCTTTGCCTCAAATTTCTTCATTTGTGTAGAGATTTCTTGCATTCACTGTCATATAGAGTGACCAATATTACATTACAGTTCAATACAGTGTAAAGTGTTAGTGCTATACAACCTAAGCTTCATCCAGTTATCAGATTTTTTTCTGCAGCTGCTAAAGAAAGATTTCTTTATCCTGCATGTGTCATGCAACTAACATGTAAAACTCTTCAAAATTTTTATTCAGGAAGTCAAGCCATGATTGTAGCACTAACACCTTGCACTTAAATATACAACTAAAGTCAGGTTTTAAAATTTGGAAAGCCTCTTTGCAGTCAGTACATTCATGTACTACTAAAACCTACAATAACAAAGAAAATATCTATAGAAAATATACATCTTAGATTCTTCAACTGAGAAAAAAAAAAAAGTCTCTTCCCTAGCTTCCAAATTCTGTGATCCTGACCAGCTTTTAGTCTGTCCCGGGATTAAGAGGTTTGTTAATGTTCAAGTGAAATTTTCCCAGACCCTGCTCAACATTGTCATGTCAAGTCAGTCTAAGTCTATTCAAGATAAGACAATGTTCTTTCCAGTTTCTGCTTAAAATGTATACCCCCACCCCCACCCCGAACAAAAAAAAAAGAAAAGAAAAGAAAAAAATGCTCTTTGGAATGTAATATTTCTTGGTTGTCTTTTTTTATTATTATTTTTAATGAAAGTATCTCTGTCAAAGTTGCTATTCTACATAATATGATAAACCTGTGACTTTTATGTGCCATATCCCTTCAGAATATTGGCGACCATAGCTCTTCACAACTTCTTATCCTTTGTAGATCATAACAATGTTTTTTGTTATTTTTTTTATTATTGTTCTTTCATTCATTTGCAAAAGCTTAAGTTGGTTCCTCAATGTTTCCTTCTGCCCCTATTGCCATACTAGGAATGTCTCTTCAAAACCTCTTTCCTCATTATGAGTGCTAGAGATTTCAACTGCTGCATTCTGATTTTAAGTTTAAACATCTTTTTTGCTTTTATTTTCCTTAAAACTTCCTCATTTCTCACATGCTCTATCCATTGTATTCTCAGCATCCTTTTGTAAAACCAGTTTGTGTTACCTCATATCTCCTCTTTTGTCTGTGAAGAAATTGTCCAGCATTCAGCTGCTGTCATGTTTTCCATCATCTGTTAAATTAGTTTATTAATATTACAACCCATTTATTTATTTTATTAATGGGCTAAACAATGCATATTTAGTTCTAACCAAAACATAGGCATAATTTAAACATTTCTCTGCTAAGCAGTTAAATGAGAACATTTTATGAGAACAGATATCAAAATTCTTATAATTTGTTTATCAAGCTATTTATTTTACAAGACATTTTAGTCTTAATGTATGTATTTCACAAGACTTTTTAATCTTAATAAAAGAATGGATGGCACCATATTTCTTACTGTCTGTGTGATGCTTGTAATCTTGTCTCTGAAAATTGCAAAATGGGAAATGAATCAAAACTGCAGAGTAAATACCTCTTCAAAATGATAAGATGGCAGAAATTCTTGCCAATAAGACAAAGGTAAATGGCAAGTAGAGATGAACCAGATATTAATATATAAATAAATAAGGAGAAAAATCACTCAGCTCTTAAAGAATAAAAATAAATACTGAAAAGCTCATCTGAAATCACAGTGCTTTTTAGCCTCAAATATATACCAGTGAGTTATCATTTAATACCATATAAACATTCAGATATTTCTAATGAACTAATGATACTGTTTACTGCCCTTGGGAGTCATTTAAAAAAATGCAGCTTATATTTTTGTATGTGCAAAAATTTCCAGCTTATTTCATAAAAAAGAATAAAAAAAAATATAAAAAGATTCTCAAACTCTCTCTCTCTCTTTTTTTTTCCAAGAAGGCACTGGAAACTTTTTAAACATACTTAATAGTAACAATCAGAAACTACCAGCCAAAATTTCTGGGACACATAATGAGGAAAGAGAGGCTGGAAAATTTAACATTCACAGGAAATACTGAAAGCAAGAAAAGCATGGAGAAACAGAAAGTAACTGACTTAATGAATTTCATTGAATGGGTGGCAGAAAAAGAACAGAGAAGGTCAAAAGTTAATTAAAGTAACAAAAGACAAGAAGCTGTGGAGAGTCATGATCTATACCTTGGAAGAACATGGTACATAAAAGAAGAACAGTTATTCATGCTGTAAGAATACTATCATCAAGTAGATTATAAAGTCAATTTTTCAGAAATCATTAACTAGGAACATATCCTACAGTTTCTGTAATCCAAAATTTCTTGTATTTTTTGTTCTTCTGAGGATATAAATATTATAATGACTTAATAAAAAATTAGTATTTAAAAATACATTTAAATATGTTTTACAAAGTTATTTTGAAAAGATATGTTTTAAATCCTTATGAAAATGATTCTGATGCGATATTATTGTAAAGTTGAGTTAATCAATCCTGGTTAATCAAATTTGTTGAATAGGAAATTAAATACAATTTTATTTAAATACATTTAAGTACTTCTTAATATTCTTTCAAAGTAATTTGTCTTATCTATTAAAAACATGATACAATAAGGCAATCAAATGCAAATTTCATCAAGATTGCTCCTTATAAGTTCGGATAATTCAGTTTTATTTAAGATGGGCTCTGTCAGGGAAGAATAAGTTTCTTCAAATATATTTATATTGATTGACTGATTGATTATTCTGTTTTAACAGCATATCAACTCTGTTGGTTATTTTATGCCAAACATTTTTTGTTCTAATACTCTTTAGTTATGCCTTTAGAACAGAGTTATTTAGTGGTATAATTTATGGTATAGAAGTAGGCTAGGATAGTTTCTACTTTTATCCTCATGAAGAGGTCCTCTGGACTAGTCATGTCATAAAATCATAGAGGGGCAAGGTCACTACAATTGGTCAGAATATATTTTACGATATATGTCTCTTGACATGCTGTGCATTCAGGAGGATGTTAATTTTTAAAAAGAAATGAATGAGTGATATAGGTATGACCTATTCTGATTCTTGATAGGACAACTTCTTCCTTCTGTGAAAGTCTGAGACCATGATGCTGTTCTCCTAGAATATATTTAATTTTGCAAAATTTGTTGTTTGGATGGTAGTTTCATAACTTTTGCCACTTATTTAGAATGTATGAGTTTATAGTTGCTTTGAAGTCTGTATAGGGAATTTTCAAATTTTAAATATTCATTTTTAGTAATTCCTTTGTTGCCATATCAGCTTTTCCATTTCTGCAGATAGCTAGGTACCAAACAGACACTTATAATTAGAATCAGAATGAAACAGTTGAAATATTTTCATATGGAGCTGCTTTCTACTTACTATAACTATTACTAGTACTGCTAGTTCTCTTAGGATATCTTACAGTAAAAAATTCAAAAAATCAATGAAGTGTTTTAACAGGGAAATAAAATGTGACACCAAGTTCCAAGGATATATGGGAATAGCAAAAGATGTATTCCAAAAGGTGAGTAGAGTGTTATGGAACAGGAAAATTTCATGAAAAACAAAGAAAAGAGTGTTCAACTGCTATGTAACATCAAAGAGTGAATACTGAACAATTTCCTTCTAGATAAAGAGGAGACTTGAGGCAACAGAGATAGAATTTTACAGAAGAATACTATGAACAGAGCATTTGAGTAGGAGTAAGTTTTAAGAAAAATAGAAACAAAAAATGTGCTTATACTAATCATCTTCTAAAATTAAAATTTCTAGGACATGTAATGAAGGAAGAAGATTTGAAAATTTTGAGACAGTACATGTTGAAGGCAAAAGATAGAGAGGAAAAGAACAAATAACTTACCTAATGAACTTGTCTAAATGAATGACAGACAGGGAGTGGGAGAGATAGTAAAAAGACAAACACTGTAAAGAGCTACAAAAGATAGGAAGTTATGGAGAGCCAGGACCACCCACATTCTGAAATGCCAGAGTATATAAAAAGAAGAAGACAGCTACTGTGCTGCTACTAGTATGATTATTATTATTGAGAATTCCAACTTTTCAATCAATAATCTTCAATTTTCTTTGGTGATACCAACCTGTGATGAGGTAATATACTTTTGATAATAACCCACTGAGCAGTACAAAAATATCAACTCCCATGTTAATAAGTTCATAAAGTTTGAATAATAGAAATTCTGATTTTCTTTTTTAAAGAATACAGTAAAAATGAAAAAAAAAAAAAAGCCTGAAGCTATTATAATTAAACTTCATTTCAAGAAAAGACATATTGGTAAGTAAATTTATAAAATTATACTATAAGGAACTTTTGCAGAAAAGAAATCCTACTTGGAACACTCCAGTAATCCAATTTGGAAATGAATTATGAGCTTTATTTGATGTAGAACTATTTTTCTTTTTTTTGTGATGAATGTTTTGAAGAATAACGAAAAAAAGATTCTTCATATTTAAGATCTCTCTGTTCTTCAGCTAAGTACCAAAATTTAAAATTGCTATGTATATAAATTTGCTTCAAAAACAAGATTTCATTCATTATTCTATAAATTATTTGAATTAGTAACATTAGCATTGTTATTTTGATGAGTATGCTTCTGCTGGTGTTTTTTTTCATCCTTCCTCAAATGTATATCATGTTCTTTAATAACCAAGAAGAGAAAATAAGAATCTTTTATCTTATACACAATTTTTTCTTTCATTTTTACTAGCTTTCTTCAAAATCCCAATTCACTCCCAATATAAAATCTTTAAAATTAAGTTTCAACATAACAGTTACTGAGCTGTTTATTTTTCAATTTCGCAACAGGAAAATATAAAATGTTCTTCCTAATCATTTTTTCTAAAAATTTCAACATAATTTTCTTTTTCCTCTTTTCTTTAAAAAATTTAATTAATGAATTTTCTGAAAATCTGTTACCATATGTCATTTGAAAACAACCTTACTAATATTATTTCATGCACTTCATGTGCAGTACTTCTACAAAGAGTAATTCTATTTTGTGGGTCACAGTTGTATCAAAAAGTAAATAAATATGTGTGCAAGGCAATTTTACACTTACTTCCTTATAAATTTAGATTTAACCATACTTATATAAAAGAAAGAAAGAAATATAATTTACTTAGATTTGATAATGATTTAACAACATATTTAATAAACTTTATACGAATATGATTATGTAGGTAGTTAAACAAATATTGAAACAGCAAGTAGATTTGGCAAGCCAGGTTCAGGTTAGCCTCTAGCAATCACTGTTGAATACATGTCATTGAGAAAAGCCTAAATACATCTCTTTGAGTCCCCATCATACTTGGGTTAAATAACGTAGTAGACTGAGCTCACTAGTCTTGGGTGGCAGCTGGTTTAAGGAAATGAAAACCCTGAATTCCAAACTGTAGAGAAGGCATTCCAATATCTTTTCCAAGAATGTATGGTAAATCAGAGGTAAAAAAACATCTGTGAAGAACCATGATTTTCTTTGTTCATAAGAGCATTAAAAAAATTATGAATTTCTTACTAATATTTACTTTCACTTTAATTTTTTAATTATGTTTTTTATTGTAAGGATATATTCAAAAATTAAAAAAGCATTGATAATGGCAGATGTTTCATGAAAAATAAAATAAAACTAATATTGTTTCAACAATATTATGCTATAAAATGTACTGTTTCAATATAAAGAAAATAGTTATCTTTCATCTTAATGATAGCCTCTAAAAATTAATTTGTCTAATTGTTTTGATGATTAAATGAATAAGAATGAGAACTCAAATTGAATTTGTTTTATTAACTTATGTACAAATACCCTTGGGAAAAGTAATAATTGATTTTTTCTTCCTTCAGCAGGGTTGAATAGCAGGACAGTAATGGGATAAATAAATCAAATAATAATAATAATAATAATAATGCTAATAATAATAATAATAATAATAATGATGATGATGATGATGACGACGACGACAAGAAGAAGAAGAAGAAGAAATAAAGAAAAAATAAGAGAGAATGAGAAGAAGAAAAGAAAAAGTATAATAAAGAATAAATAAATGAAGAACTTCTAGTTTAGGACAAAAGATCTAGACTTTACTAGAATGTGCTGGGTAGTTCTAGAACATCTCAAAGCTGAAGATAGAAGTGCTCCTTTACAAAAATCTGGGATATAAAAGGAAGGTCCGTTAAAACAAAGAGGGGAGAGAGAACAGACTGAAAGAGTTGCATGTAGTGGAGGGATGCATTTCTTACTCTCTCATTTTCTCTCCATCCCCCCCCCCAAAAAAAAAGAAAAAAAAAGAAAAAGAATGAACATACACAAAAAGCCTTGAATTCTTAAATCAAAGCAGATAACAAAAATTTATTTTTTCACTTTCACCCTCTCTCTATCACACATATACATCTTTGCTCCTTCTTCACAGCAGTCCCGCAACTTAAAGAAAGAAAAAAAAAAAACTAAAGAATCAACGCATCTTAGTGTTAGCTAAATAACTCAGTATATCACTTTCATTAATAAATGTCATCTTTATCATTAAAAAAAAAGAAGTTAAGTTAAATTTGCCATTCAACAATTGTTTGTTTATATTTTGATTGTGGATTCAATTTTGTTTGCCTTCCAATTTTTTTTTTTTAATCATTTCACCCCGAGCAAGGCAGAAATGCCACTGATGTGCAGGGGGCTACATAACTGTAAAAAAATTAGAAAAGAGTGAGGAGTACAAACTAGTTAGAAAGGAGCAATAGAAAGCTGAGAATGCAGGTGCGATGACAGATACATAGGTGGAGAGAAAGGGAAGGTTATATGGGGGTGGGGAGAGAGCTAGAGTCCAGTGGTTAGTAGATGAGTATTGACTTTGCATTTAAATTTCTGGAGGTTGTAGCCGTCAGGAAAGCAAGAATATGGGAGCGAGTTCCACAGGCGGGAAGTGCGAGAGAAGAAGCTGCAGGAGTAGAATTGTCGTCTGCATTTGGCTAATCTGACTGTGAATGGGTGGGACCCAGTTGCCAGTCTGGTTGCATGAGTAAACACCTGTTGAGGAGGCACCAGTGACTTAAGATCGTCTGAGCAGAAGCCATGAAAGTATTTATAGAACAGACAAAGGGAGGCCACATTTCGACGGTGGGGAAGTGGCTGCAGTCGAGCCGCCAGATCAGTACCTATCACATTACAGACTCTCCTTTGGAGCCTGTCAAGAACACTGAGGAGAATGGCAGGGGTGCCTGACCATAAATGGCAGCAGTACTCCATGCATGGACAGATTGTTGACTTGTATATATGCAGGATGGATTCAGGTGGAAAAAACATCCTGGATCGACATAGTGACCCAACCTTTTTAGCAGTAGATTTAGCTATGGATTCAATATAGTGGTTCCATTTGAGGTCTGAGGACAGGGTAAGGCCGAGGAGGCATAGTGTATTGATCAATTGTTAAAAAAAATAAGAAAACATTATACATAGCCTTGGTTGGCAACCAGTCTACTACAGAAAGTAATGACAACCTACTGCGGGAAAATCTTCTGCCTACTCACTCATATCTCAAAAGAAACATGATCACCCAAGCATGAATCACAGATGGCAATTAACTGACTGACTGAATCTTTTAAAATGTAAAAATGTTCTAATTATGAATAGCTGCTTGATTCAGTGTCTGTCCATTTGAATAACTTTTCAGTAAATGAGCTCATAAATGACACAATGCTGATTAGCAATATGTTCTAAATGCTAATCATACTTCATAAGTAGTTCAAAGAAACTTCAATTATTTAATTGATATGAGCTTTGGTTTTAAATCATATTGATGATGTTTTGCTAAGAACCTCTCTTTGGACTCTTGGCATAAATGAAATCCAATTTCAGCTTGGTAGAATGCAGTTAGGTTGAAATTGAATTCAAGCAGGCACTTAAAGAATCAGAATAGGACAGTCTTCTGGACAGATGACAAAGTGATGGGATTTGAAGAAGTGGGCTGATAGAGCTGATTATGAATGACAGGTTTTTTTTAACATTGGCAAGTAAATATTGTTAAAAGATTATGTTGTCTGAATATCAAATAACTCTTGGAAAAGGAGATTCCTATGTCTAAGATTGCAACTTTTTGAAAAAAAAAAATGCCAGTCATTTTTTCAAAATAAGCTCTGACAGAAAGTTTTCTTAATATATATTTTGTATTAAAAAAGTGAAATATTCAAAAATGTTAATGTTATTTAGAGATACATATACAAATTGTATAAAAATAATATATACTAAGTATCATATTCTATAGATACTAAATTCAGGATGATAATCACTTTGCCAAATTTGAACTTATCATTATAAAAATTGAAGCTTTTAATCTTTTGTATCTGAAACAACTTTTGATTAGCTTTCATAGCTTAATTAGTAAGACATCATTCATTTCAGGGAACATCTCAAGAATAAAAGATGGGGGTTCAATTTTTAACAGGGATTTATTCTTTATTTCTTATTCATGTTGCTTATTGAATGATGATAGAATGCAAAAATAACTCAGGCATTCCAATAAAAAATCAACAAAAATCAGATGAAAGACAACTTAGTATGATAGTTTTAAAACTTATATTTTAACAATATTCTTTAAAGATGTTAAAAAAATTTATATAAGAACCAAATTTCCTAAAATTGAAATTCTATTCACCATTTAGGGATGCATTATAAGGAATGACAGCTTGGAAAATATGTTGACATATTGAAGGTAGGGAGACAATAACAAGTAATATAATTAATGAGTTTGGATGAATGAATAACAAAGCAAGTTTAAAGAGGGATGCTGAGAGTCAAAAGAGTCATAAAAAAGTGAAAAAAAAAAGAGTCAAATGATTCTTAAACAGAAAAATTGTACAGAGCCATGATCACCCACACTTGAAAGAACATAGAATGTAAAAGAAAAAGTTGCTAACCAATCAATTTTTTTTTTTATAATCATTTCACTCCAAGCAAGGTAGAACTGCCACTGACATTCAGGGGGTTACATAAGAGATGAATGATGAGAAAGAGGAACAATTTATGGGGGTGTCAGAGAATGAGTAAGAAAAGAATGCGAATACAGGTGTGAAGAGGGCTGCATGAGAGTAGAGTGGAAAGAAAAAAGAACATGATACAAGGGTTGCCAGGGAAAGGATATGAGTCAAGAAGATAAGAGATGGCAATTGACTTTGTGTTTAAATTCTTGGAGATTGAAGCTGTCGGGGAAACAAGTATACAAACAAGGCGGGAAGTGCAAGCAAAGAAACTGATAGAGTATAAGTTGCGGTTACATTTGATTGGTTTTACTGTAAAAAGGTTGGACCTATCCACTAGTCTATTAGCTCGAGTAAATTCATGTAGAAGGAGCCTCAGGGAGCTAAGCTTATCGAAGTAGAAGATGTGAAAATATTTGTAGAAGAGACAGAAGGAAGCCAAATTACGTAGATGAGAAAGTGACTGGAGCTGAGCTAAATTACATTACAGATTCTTCATTGGATTTTGTCAAGAATCCCAAGATGAATAGCAGGGGCACCCAACCAGATGTGACAGCAGTATTTAGTGCACAGGCAGATGGTAGATTTATATATATGCAAGATGGATTTAGACAAAAATAATCTTCCTAGCTCTGCAAATGAAACAAACCTTCTGAGCAGCAGATTTAATTATGGATTCAATGTAGTCATTCCACTTGAGGTCGGCTGACAGATTTAGGCTGAGAAGCTGTAGTGTTTTGCTTTCATGGAGACTAGCCTGATCCTTTCTGATAGGTGGTAGGGGCGATTGCCTACAGTGGTTAAAGGATAGCAGCTTCATTTTGGAAGCATTAAAATTAAAATTTATGAACCATTTCTTACCCCAGTCCACAACAGATTGGAGGTCCTTTTTAAAGATCAGCAGCAAAGTTTGCTTTGTCAGCCTCAGCAGATTCTTTATCAAGGCAGGAGTAAATGGTTGTGTCGTCAGCATAAATGCCTACTTGGGATCTGATTACATTAAGGAGATTGGTGATGAAAATCAGAAAAAGCGTAGGACCTAGAATAGAGCCTTGAGGGACACCCACGTTCGTATGATAGTATCTGGAAGCATGCCCATTCAATACTACCTTCATTATGCAATTTGAAAGGAAAGACTGTATTAGGTCCAACAACTGTCCAGTAATACAATAGCCACGTAGCTTGCATAGAAGGCCAGCATGCCAGACTCTGTCAAATGCTTTGGAGATATCTAGTGCGACAGCTCGAGCTTTGCCATTCTTATCGAGAGCCTGGTATATATATTCTGTGATGGTTGTTAACATATCAGCAGTAGGGGCTGGGGGCTGTGAGATATTGAACCACTTCAACATTAATAATAGCATCGAGCACTTTGACAAAAAAATTACTTTTGGACTGATATAGTAATCTATTGGACAACTAAGGTATTAAAGATTTTATAAGTAAAAATAATACTTAGTTAATCTTGTATCCAAGTTAGAATGACCTATTTTATAGCCCCAACTTCAAGTAATGCAATTACATAAAATATGTTGTTCAGTTGATAGTTGTGCAAGTTAATTTTACAGACCATTTTAAGTGATATTGTATCTCACTAATCATACCATTATTGTTTTCTTGGACTGAACTAAGCTGAACTTAGTAAATACTGATATTTTATTTTATTTTATTTTATAAATATTAATAACTTCATCTATGATTAATATAAAATGCTTAATTTCAGTTATATTATTCTACCCTACCACTTTTGGCTTATTATAATATTCTCTTGGACAATTGAGATATCAAAGATTTTATAAGTGCAAAAAATATAAAAAAATATATAACTGGTAGGTAGAAAGACATAAAAAAGACATTTTCCATTATCTGCAATTGACCAACCAATTTCCAACAGATAAAACATTGCTAGCTTCTTGCTATTCTATGTTCAGTTGTTCAGGCAAACTAAATTCCTTGGTTCCACCAGTCCAAACTTTCATAGTTAGCACTCATCATACCAAGTAAATTGAGCTGACTCATCCTCATTCTCTTCATATTCTACTGGCAATATGTTCCACTCAGACAATTTCTACCACCGAAATGTTACAATGTGGAATGGATTCCTGAGGAAATACTTCCTTGATCGCTACAATCTTAATTTTTTCAAGTTGAAAAGTAACCATTATCTATCCTAAATATCCACATAATATGCAGCCCTTGATTCTTTCCTATATGCCCTTACAACATTTCCATTCAATAACCCATTGTCTTGAGTGGCACTTAGGTATTTTATTAAGGGAAACAATAGCAAAAAAATAAAATAAAAAAGGATCAGTTGCAATGTGGAAGAGACATTTATTCTGGTTTGAAATTACATTTTCTTTTTAAAAAAATGTTTTTAGTTAATACAGTTCCTAAGCTGGAACTTCATATCTTTTAATCACAACCTCAAGTAATGAGCTTTAACTAGGCAAGATTTTTAATTGAGTGAAACCAATCAACAATTACGAGATTTGGTATAGTAATCTAATGGACTACTGATTTATCAAAGAGTTTATAAGCAAAAAATAATGCGTAACAGGTAGAAATGAATAAATTTATTTGTATTAGATATTTTATGGTACAAAATTTCATTATACAAGGTCTGATAAAAAAAGTATTGGGACTGTTGCTATGGTAATGGAGCTAAAGTACACAGTGTGAAGACACTTGGCACAGATTGACCTTTAAACTTTGTCATGCATTACACACTAAGTTATAATGTTGTTGCTTACTTCTGTTGTTTATAGCAGTGATTGGAAGGAAAGTGTGTACAGTGTGGTCATCTCCCCATATCAGAGAGTTTCCATCAGTGACCCTGGCTTGTACAACCGTTTTTGGCCAATACAAACATTCCTCAGGGTTACCCCTCTCACTCACTGTTCTGCTTTCCAATTACACAAGTGTGTTAGATAGGTTACTCACTGTTTCTCTCTGTCTAACTTTCCTTGAATATATCTTCTAGGCATTAAATTCTCATAGTTCTCTTTCTTCATTACGTGTACTAGAAATTTCAATGCTTTTTAATCCTAAGCAAATGTGTTCTTTTTCCTTAAAACTTCCTCACTATTGACAAGTGTCATAGTATTCTTAGCATTCTTCTGTAGAACTATATCTGTTGTTTCCAATATCAGAAAGAGACAGTTAAAATTTCTGGAACACATAATGAAAATAGTGGGCTTGAAGAATTTAATAGTCATAAGACATAGAACGCAAGAAGGGTAGAGTGAAACATGAAGTAACTTATCTAACTAGTTTGTATAAATGGATAACAGTGAGAACAAGCATAGAGAGTAAGGTGGCAAATATTACTTAAAGATAGAAAGGACAAAGAACGATGAAGAACCATGTTAATCATCCTCAAGGAATACGGTACATAAAAGAAGTCATCCATGATTTATCTACATTAAAATATTTTATTTAAAAAAGAGAAAATTCTTGAAAAGCAAATTTAAAATTTTGTTATTATAACCTGGAATTGAATAAAAGGAACAATTTATAAAGATTTCACTTCTCATGGCAAGAAAATATTAAGAAACAAAAATTTTGTGTATTTTTTAATAAAAAAAGTAAGCTCTAAATTTATGTTAAAGATTAATAGTTAATTAAAATAACACAAAACAGTACACTACAAAATTAACAGTTGATATGATGGCTTTCTATTTATCAAGAAGTGAGTTGGTCATCTAGCATTTGAAGTACCTGAAAATTAGTTTTTGAAAAATTTCAACAAATTGGCAAACATCTGTATTTACTTCATATGACATGTTAGACATAACTTTTCTAAACTGTTTCACAGTATTTTTAGTCATATCAAGGTTATAATGAAAACAAACTTTCATTTTTTCTTATTTACAAGAGAACTAGTTTTGTCAATAAAATTAATGACAAACACAAACATTAATATATTTATTTAAACATTGAGATTGATTTCTTAAATATCACTTGCCATTACTCATTAAATTCTGAAGTACTGGTTAATAACAGTTTCACTTTCAGACAGTTTTTCTGTATGATTCTAAAAATGTAAGCTGACAGATGTAATATTTATATCACTTTTAGGCAAATTAATGCTTACTTTTTCTTTCTGTCAACAATCAAAAATATTATGTGGTAGTTGCAGTTGTGGTTAGATGAATTAAAATGTCTTTTTACACTGATATATCATTTTTGCAGTAAAAGTTGTCAGGGTTGTTAAAAAGGAGAGATATTTAATGAGGGAAAGAAAGGAAAAACAAACTGAGGAATTGAAAGAGTAAAGAAGAGATGCAAAATATGGGATAGACATGGAAGAGAGGGGTGGAATGCACAAAAAGAGAGAAAAAGTGGAATGCATAAACAGCAAAAAAGAGGAATAAAATGAACAGAGAGAATTGGAATGTACAAATAGAGAGAGAGAGAGAGAAATGGAATGTATAAAGCGATAGAGAAGTGGAATGTACAAAGAAAGAGAAATGGAATGTACAAAGAGATAGAATTGGAATATACAGAGAGAGAGAGGGGGGAATGGAATGTACAAAGAGAGAGAGAGACAAGTAGAATCTCAAAGAGAGAGAAAAGTGGAATATATAAAAACAAGGGAAGAAGTAAAATATAAAAAGATAAGGAAAAAAGTACAACTTACAAAATCAAGAGATATAAGTGGAAAGCATAGAGAGAGAAAAAAGAACATACAAAGAAATAGAAAAAAACAGAATGTATAGTTAGAGAGAGATAGAGTGATGTAGAAGGTGCCAAAAGTGAGTGAAAGAGATATGAAAAGTACAGAGGCAGAAAAAGAGAAAAGTGGATTGTACAAATAAAGAGATGAAATAATATAGAGAGAGATTAAATGTGCAAAAAGAGTGAACGAGAGATGGACTATACACAAGAGAGAGAGAGAGAGAAAGAGATATGGTCTATCAAAAATGCAAGAGATGTGAAATGTTAAAAACAAAAAGGAATATGAAAAAAATAGAGAGGAATTGGAATATACAGAAAGAAAGAGAGAAAGGGTTAAGGGGAACATGTGAAAGAAAAAAAGAAAGAAAGACCAAGACCAGTAGTCAAAGGGAAAGAAAAAATGAAGTAAGGAATAAGTGAAAGTATTGTAAAGTGTAATTTTCTGATCTTCCGTGCATATTTTCAGAAATATTTGCAAATGGAGAGCAAAATACTCACTACCAATCCAAGCTTTCCCCAATCTTATACACTATAGACAGTCCCATAGGAATATTCTTGAGAATGAAGGAGTTTTGCAGTTATACAGGCACTGTCAGATTTCCAAATAGATTCCGTTTTGTAATTGTTAAAAAGCAAAATAAAAATTGAGAAATGATGTAGAATAGAATTCTAGATGAAAAAGATTGAAGTAAAGATTTTTTCAGTTTAAAAGCAGATGAATCAAATGTCTAGTTATGAAAAAATTCCTTAGTAACATTTATTTTTACACTGACTGAAATCAAAATTAAATTAGATAAATATCTCTCAGTCATTTGAATTTTTATAGTTCCAGGTAAGTAAAGTTCATTTACTGGAACCTGTTTTTTGTATTAGAGATGAACACTTTCCATTATTAAAAATAAGTATTTTAATTCTCAATCTATAATTATTTTATATTGATAAAAAACATAAATATTTTGGTTTTAGTTAATGAATGATTTGTTATTTTATTGATAAGAATTGTAGGACAACTACACTCACTTGAAAGAAAAATTTAGAGAGTTTTCAAAGCTTCTTCATTAAATTATCTTTTTTTAATGACCAAAATTTTTCAAGTTTTTGTTGCTATTTATGTAGAAACAAATAATGCACATAAATTTTCTTATTACTATAAATAATATTTTTAGTGGGTACATCCCTGTTATTTTAAACAGTAAAAATTATATCAACCAGCCTAGAAATTGAGATGCCTGATATTTGACCATTTAAACTTAATTATTTATGTCAGTGTATAATTACATAAATAAAACTGTTAATTTTCTCTTTATATGTCATATAAATCAAAATGAAATCATTAGCTTTTCCACAATAATTGTGTTTTTATAATGGGACAATAGATTTGCTGAAAAGTTCTCAGCATGATCAAGAAGGCCTCCTCCACTGCAAACAATGTGATATTTGATAAGATTTTGAAAAGTGTGTTGAGCTGATAAATATTCAGCACCTACTCAAGAAAAAAGCAAGAAAAGCAACTTCAAGATAAATTTACTTTAATTGGTAATTAATGCAAATGAGCTTTTTGATTATTAATTAACCATTGCAAACAATTCATGTGTATTTGGGGAGAAGAGTGGAAGTAAATTGGAGATAATAAGGTCAGCCAAAGGAAACACCAGGTGAAGATTTGAACAGCAAAGAAAATAATTTTGATAACACTTTATAAAAGCAGACAAGTGACTTTGTTCTTTATCATGGCAAAAGAAAAAAAAAAGCTATATATATATATATATATATATATATATATATATATATCGAAGCTTAATTAACAGAAGCCTGATGAAAGGGTACTGTTTTTGCATAGATCAAGCACATTTCCTAGTCTGGTAATTACACAAGATATCAATAAAGACATTTCTGCTTGCTTTATTTACTTACCTATCTACCTGATTGACTTTTATGGTGGATGGGTACAAGTATTTGGGCTATGAAGATAATGAGGACAAATGCATACTTGATAGCAATTAACTAGATTTGTGCAAGCATTTCATAAAAATTGAACATGATACTAATTAAATAACTTTTAGTAAGCAGAGAAAAGAATTCTTTTTAGATAAGTAAAGATAAAAAAAATAGCAAATATTGATTAGATTGACATCCAAGAATTGATGACTGGGGTGAATTTGATCACTGAAGCCAAATGATTTCCTCTTTTCATCAAGAATGTTTATGACTTAAATGTTTAGAGGTTGTTTTGATTATTTATGATTAGAATTATTTTTTATTTTATTCCTACTGATAAACAATCATAACCATTAGTATTTTTTATTAGCATTTATTTCATCTTAATTTTGATTGCTTTGTATATTCTTTATTTCCAATTTGTACCGTTGACTAATGGACATTGAGTGATGGTTTAAACTGTTGTGATAAAAGGCAAAGGAAATAAAGATGAAATCAATATTCATAAAAAATAAATAATGGGCAGTAATGTTTACTCAAATAAAATCCAAGATAATATCATTAGTTAGGATTATTGTTAAACACATCGCAATCTAATTATACATTATACCTCTAAGTATATATTAAATATATTAGTAGTTATAGTTTTGTGTTCTCTAATAAGAGAAGTTTGATTTTATTCTAAAGACATTCTGTTTGTATACATTTATGTTTTATGTTTTAATTTGTAATTCTGTTGATTTTACCATTAAGAAGAATAATTAATATTCCAAACTTTATTTTGATAACTGAACTCTTTCTTTGTGTTCTTGATGTTGTTTTAATTGATACATTCTTCAGTCTTCATCAGGTGCATAACCTATAAATGGGATAGATAGATATCCTTAGGTGCCTCATAGAAATGAGGGACATTTTTGAGGAAATTTTTCAACCTCCCAGAACTTAATAAGACTACTTTGTTTATTCATTTTGCTCTTTTTGATCCTTTAAATAATTTTTCTATCTTGTTTATTAAATTCTGAGAAAAATTTTGACCTTCATCCTCAATTATTAAGAACCACCCTTGTATTATGCTCCTAAAAATAGGTAAATACAGAATGACTGGTTACTTGTTTTCCAAACACACCAATCTGTTAGAATGGCCAGCCAACCCCAAGTGCAGATGCCTGCTCAGACACATTTGTGTTTGTTCAACATTGACAGAGCCCACCTGCAATTATGCTGAGTAGACCTTAGTTATAATTTTGGGTAGAAAGCATATAATCTGGTCTGATCAGTAGTTTGAAAAATACCAGTTGGTCATGATGACTTGTGACTTTGTCTTAACACAACGATCAATGGAAGTCCTGCTTACCCAACTTCACACATAAGGTTAGGGTCAACTCATGGCATGGTTTTCAAGCATTTTTCAAAGGTACCACCATATGTTTGTTTTCTTACTATCCCTTCCTGTCTTTGTTTTGTCACCCCATTACACAGCCTCTCTCTCTCTCTCTCTCTCTCTCTCTCTCTCTCTCTCTCTCTCTGCCTTCAATATGTCCTGTAATTGTCAATTTTTCCAAGTTTCTTTCCTCATTATGTGTCCCAGAAATTTTAACTGTCCCTTTTTATTCTAAGTAAAAGTATCAGCTTTGTTTGTTTTCATTAAAACTTTCATACTACTTACATGTTCTGTCCATGGTACTCTCAACAGAGAACCATATTTCTTCAAGTCTGCTCTTTATCTGTGAGAACATTTCTCATGCTTCTGAATACCACCAGTGTCAAATTTTATGCTGATACATTATCAGCCTCTAATACCAACTGAGAATATCAGGGACTCTTTTCAGTGGTTGAAGCTAAGTACCTAAAAATACATCTTATACATTGAATTCAATTGTAATACTTTTATGTGAAAAAAGAACCCTTCCAATTTGTTTTAATCATTTTGGAAATCTTTGTTTATATTGAATTCAACTTTAATACTTTTGTGTTAAAAACGAACTTTGGAAATTTACTTAGTGTCTGATAATTTAATATGTATATTTTCCCTTTTGGCTGTTTATCAAATCTACAAACTTTAATGTATGATTACTTGTCTTGAAATAAGCTACTGACAATCACAACTGTTTAAATTTGTAAATAAATTTCTAATCTATTAAAATATATGCATGTGTTTCCTTATCATTATACCCTACTGAACTCTACCTCATTTAGTTGCCTGTAGTGTCCTGAAATGTTAAATTTTGTTCTGATTTACACATCCTTATATACATCATATCTATTTCTTGAGTCAGTGTGATTAGCAGATTATCTATAACTGAATTCTATACTAACTTGTGATCTGTTGAACTCTGCATGCATTTCCATTTCTTGGGCTATACCAATGGAATCCAAAGTTTTTTTTACTTTTACTTTTTCTGATTGATGGTTCCTATATGCTATTCATGCCTATGCTTAGTATAGTATGTGCAGAAATACTTTCAACATTCTTATTTTCCAATGCTAAAAATTCAAACAAGAATTATCATTGTGATGTTTTGGTTATAAAACTTTTCAGGAGTCACCAGTTTGAAAACAATTTCAGACAGAACAGTATTTTCAGCTTACTGTAAACAATATGAAAAGTGTTTACTTCCTTGTTACCTTGGAAAATGATTTCCAGTCCTTAATCATGCCACGAATGCAGAACTCATTAAGAAAGATGTAAAGTTTTAAGTACATAATTGTGGCATTAACTTTTTGTTTTGATTTGGGGCCAAAGAAAGCAACAACTTGAAAAATTAGGAAAGCCTGCAACTAATTGAAGATTCTCAATGTTAAGGTAAGAATAGAAGTGGAACCTTGAATGACTGGCATCTGCTCAAAAGTTTTAAGGAACTGACAGAAGGGAAGTAAAGCAACAGAGTAGAAAAGATAAGATATTTGGGACTTTATTTTAAAGAAACTGAGTATTAGTTGCTAAAATTTTAACCAGTTTTATTATCAAAGAGTTCTGTGGGTAGAAAGATAACTGTTCAGATATTACAAACATCCCAAAATAAAAGTGTCCATTTGGTTAGGTAAACCTTCCAACTTCTCCAAACCACTGGCATGGAGCTAGTCTGAAGCATTGAAATATATTCAAAACAGGACATACACATACACACACATGCACATATGCAAGGATTTACTGAGTGTTAAAGAATATGAGAAAACACTATTAAGGAGAGAGAACAATAAAAGAACAAGAATTAAGAAGACAGATAACAATTGACATTGCATTAAATTTTTGAAGATCAAATATGACTGGAAAGCAAAAAGCCGGAAGAGAGTTTTACAAGTGAGAAGTGTGATAGAAAAAACTGTTAGCATAGAACTTATGGTTAAACCTGACCAATCTAGTACTGTGCTTAGTTTAGGTATGATAGAAGGAAGTTCATCAGAACAATTACAATGTAAGTATTGACAGAAAAGAAGCAGAGAAGTTACATTACAGTGGTGGGAAAGAGACTGGAGTTGAGATGCCAGGTCAGGACCAATAACATTGCAGATTCTTCTTTGGATTTTATCAAGAATCCCTAAATATACCTGGTTAAAATCTTAAGACCAGATACAAAAGAGTTAAAAAATATAAAATATTATTATTTTAATTGAAATATATTTGCGAAACATTTACATTTAATTAGAAAATGTAGTTTATCAACAAGTGAAAAATTTTAAGCTTTTAATTGACTAATTTAAACAAACATTCATCCAAAGAAAAAATTTATATCTAAACAAAAATTTGGATTCCTTTGGATACATGTGATAAGTAACATTTAATTACTATTTTGAAGTGACCATGAACAAACAGGTTGTGTGGTCTGTTGATCATAAAAATGCATAAACAGAGAAAAAATAAAGTTGTTTTTAAGGAGAGTGGAAATAATTTTCTTTACTTTTTTTTCCAATTATTGAGTGGTCTGGTTGATGGAGAAATCACAACATGGGACAAGTGAACAAAGAAAGACTAATGACTGAAAATCCCTTTTTACTATGGCATTTTCAAAGTTTTGTCAGAAGAAGCCAGCTGAGGTTAGCTGCTGAAAAAGTGGGAGAAAGAAAAAAAGAATTAGCAGCACTCATATAGAGTGGTAGTATGAAATGAGATGTGAAGGGGGTTGGAGTAAAAGGGGTGGCTAGATTCCTCTGACCACTTTCAAAAAGGGGTTTGACAACACCAAATTTGAAAAACCACTTGAGTAAAGATATTTTGAGAATATGAAATTTTAAAAGATTGACGCTAAGGGTAAAATACAACTAAAGCCAAACCCTGGTCAACCTCTAATCCTGCCAATACATGATACCAGTGACAAAGCAAGTTAGTGTTAGTAAGTGGGGGTGTCAGCTAGATTGTGGTCTGAAGAATTTGAAGACCAACATGAGTCATAGGGCAACATCATTGATTACTGTTGACTAGGACCAGCATATGGGGTTTATATTATTTTATTTTTATTCCATTTGATTACTATTAATACACTTCTTTTATTTGTTCTACTTTCTTTTGAGTATGTTACTTACAAAAGCTGTTTTTCTTAGAAACTCTATTCTTCAGAAATTGGTTGACCATTTTCAGTTTTTTAAGTGAAACACAATCTTTATCGTCTGTGTGTGTGTGTGTGTGTGTGTGTGTGTGTGTGTGTGTGTGCTTTTTTTTTTAAATGTGTTATATTATAAGAGAAGATTGTTGTGAGTAGTATACCTTACCCTAGCTCATCTTGCATTTCTGAGAAGGATTGAGTTATTCTTCTCAGAGATTGCCCTCCCAAGATTGAAAAATCTAGAACTTCCAGTCAGTTTTGTTACATTCACTTATGTGAAAATGCCCTTGGATAAATTATGAATCCATCTCATTCCTCCATCTATGGTTTAAATAGTAGGTCTTGTATCTAAAAAAATCATTGTTATTCTCAAAAATATTTTATATTTACTTCCCCAAAGAAGAGGTTGATAAGCCATAAAAAACAAGTCACTCAATCAACATTTTTTTAGAGTATCAGTTTAAGATAAAGCCAATAATATTGGTTGGAATATTTTAGTGGATTTATTTATTCTATACAAATAACTACTACACCACACACACACACACACACACACACACACACACACATATATATATATATATATATATATATATATAATTGGCCCCCTTCATTGTCTATTCAGTTTTCAACTTTGATTTATATTTTGAAATACTTTTTTAAAATATAAAACTCATAGAGGTTGGATATATTATATCAAAAGACAATTTGAATTCAAATTCATTGTTATATAAAAGCCAATATCACTTTGTTGGTTGGTTTAGTTGTTAAAATAAATAGCTATCTAAAATGGCAAAAACTCTGCCCTGATTTGAACTTTCAACTAGAAGGTAAGCAGGTGAGTAACAAGCAAAACATACTGCTACTGGAATAGATGTGTAAAATTAAATATTTTTTAATGTTTGTAAGCATTTCAATAAATTACGTAGATTTATTTATTTTTTAAAAATTTATGAACTAATTTAAATAACTAAAGCTGAATTTGTTGTTTTCTTTAAATTTGACACTATATTTTAACAAGGCAACCGCATTTTTTTAATTTATTGATCTTTACTTTAAGATTTTAAAGTAAAGATCAATAAATTAGTTTAAAATTACAATTCAAAAGTTGTAAAATGAAGTCCATTCAAAATTTAGTAAGACTGAAATTAAATTACCTTCAAAGTACACGCATACATACATATTCATGTTTTTTTATTTTTTAGGCAGGGTCTGGATTAATCTTGCACAAAGCAAGATGAATCCCGCCTGAATGACAAAGTAAGTTGGAAAATTATGAAATTCAGAATAAACTTACGAATTATGGGTTCAATAAGTATATACTGTGTTGTCCAAAAAGTTCATGTTGATTTTTAGTTGTTCATGTTCCAACATGTTAGAATGTGTCAAATTTATAGACAGATATAATATGCTTACATTACCGATTAGAGCAAATTTCAAACTATCTCTTGTGATAGAAACTTTAAAATTACTTCGTTCGTGTCAATTTTGCATCCCTATGAAAATGGAAGAATATAAGGTGTATTTTAGACACTTGATGATTTTTTATTACTGTAAAGGCAAACATGCCTCACAAGCAACAAAAAAATATATACTGTATATAGTGAAGGTGCTTTAGTTGACAGAGCTGTATGGAAGTGATTCACTAAGTTCAGAGTTGTTGAATGTAGCTTTATTGATAAAGAACAGTCAGGCAGACATCCCCACCTCACTACATATGACAACCAAAATCAAGACATTGATTGAGAATAGCCTGCATTACATAATGTGAAATTTAATTCATCAAAATTCATCATCTATGAGCACTTAGTAAAGATTGAGTTCTTAAATTGCTATGATTACATTTTTATCTACTTTTTGGTGTATAAATGTAATCAAAATGAACCTTTTTAAACAAATTGTGGCAGGTTATACGAAATAAGAAATGGATCATTTACAACAATGTTCAGCAAAAAGATCCTAGGTAAGTGACATGAGCCAACTTTAGCCACCCTAAAAGCGGGTCTTCATCCTAAGAAATTCATGCTGTCTATCTGATGGGAAAGGAATCCTGCACTATGAACTTCTGTCAAGTAACCAGGCAATTGATTCTGAAAAGCACTGCTAGCAAAAGAATTAAATAAGGCAGCAATTCAAGAAAAATGCCCAGAGTTGGCAAACAGGAGAGGTGTTGTTTTTCAGCAGGATAATACCAGACCTCCCGCTTCTTTGGCGACCTGGCAAAAATTGTTGCAGCTTGGTTAGGATGTGTTAACTCACCACTAGACATTGCTTCTTTGGATTTTAATTCTAAAAAAAAAAATTTTTTTCATTATAATCATTTCACCTGAAGCAAGACAGAACTGTCACTGGCATGTAGGGGGTTACATAAGAGGTGAGTGATGAGAAAGAGGAACAAGTTATGGGGGTGTCAGAAAATGAGTAAGAAAAGAATGAGAATACAGGTGTGAAGAAGACTGCATGAGAGTAGAGTAAAAAAGAAAAAGAACATGATACAAGGGTTGTCAGAGAAAGGATGTGAGTCAAGAAGATAAGAGATGGCAATTGACTTTGCATTTAAATTCTTGGAGATTAAAGATCTCAGGGAAGCAAGTATACAGAAGATAATTTCACAGGTGGGATGTGCAAGCAAAGAAGCTGCTAAAATTTATTCAGGTCATTGCAAAAAATCTCAATGATAAAAATTTTAATACTTTGGATAATGTAAAAACCACCAAAAATCTGGGAAAACAGAACCTTTAAGTTGAAGGAAAAATGGAGAAAAATTGTGTAACAAAATTGCTCACATTTAGCTGAATAAATATTTAATGGTATAATTTTGTTTTGTGTTTTAATTTCTTTTAAAAATTGGCATGAACTTTCTAGACAACCTTGCTTCTGGTCATTTTTTATGTCCCCAGTTATGTAAAAATGTGCTTTCACCTATGTTCAAATACTTTTAAAACTCAGCATGAATGTTACACTTTATGGTGATACTGCAGACATGTGACTCACAAATGAGATTTTTTTATTAGCTAAATGTGCTATTGGTTGCTGAAACCATTTATAACACTTTTAATGTTGAATTAAATTTTGTTTGCTTTTAGAATTATTTATTTTATAATTATGGTTTTAAATATTTGGAGCTTTTTTTTTACAGTTAATATTATAGTAAGTGTATTTTGCCTTATGTTGGTAGAAATTGCTAAGTGATTTATGTTTATTGATAGAAATACAAACTATGTTATGATCTGTGAGGTGGTTAAGTTAACTTGCAGGATAAAATAGTGGTTGTGTCCTACCTATGAATTTGACACTTGTGCATTATAGGGATTGCCAGGCATATAATTCATAAATAGTACTGGTACAGGGTAATGAGCTTTTGTGAGAATTAGTGTTAATCAGGTTAGATGATTTTAAATTTTTGTAGTAATCTTACAGATTTATCATATTCAATTGAAGATGGGTACCAGCATATCAGTTTTTAATGATAATTTAATCTCATTTAAAGTTTAGGTGGATTTTGTTGGAATAGAATAGGTTTATTGTGCTACCATTGTTAAGAAATCGATTGTTTATGAGTGTTTGTTGCCAATTTGTTTATAGAATAGCAACAGGAAATAATATTTTTCCCTACTGAGTAAACTATAAATAATGGCTACCTTATTTCTGTGCAGTGATTCGCTATTAGAATTAAGATGGCAGAATATTGAAGAAAGGAATTCTATTTTCAATGTTAAGTTTATAGATGAAATGCAGTACTGAATTGACTTTGAAGGAGGATTTTGAGTCTTTTTTATTTTATTGAGGTTATTAGTAAGGCTAAAACTACTGTTGAAGCATCTGACTGTAGACTTAGTAACATTTTTTAATATTGTATTTTCTAAGCAAGAGATATTGTAGTTGGAAAATATAAGCCCCAGATGTAGCCCCATAAAGATACCATCAATCTAGGTGTAAATTTTATCATGGTAATAAGTGATGCTAAACATAGTATCTAGCTTTAATTTATCCAAAGTAATGGCTCTGATTTTTGGAAAGAAAGAGAAGACTTTCTGTGTAAAGGATGGTGCCAATTATGTCATGAACTTGAACATTAGGACGTAATTAGGTTTTTGACATCAAAAGTATCTACAATGATATTAGTTTTCATAGAATGTAGTGTGTAAAAATTTGTACATTATGGTATTCTCTATTTGTATGCTATAATGTTATAATTTTATTAACAGTTTTTAATAAGGTGTATATGGGGGTGAGGATAAGAAATGATGTCTACATAACCTCAGTTCTTAAAAATGGCTAGAAGTATTTATAGTGGGTTATCCATTATAGTGAAGTGTATGTGTGTTGAAACAGATTAGTTTGATTTGGCCTTGTTAGTAGATAGCTCACTATAAGAGGGGTAGAAAACAAGAAAATTAAATTGTATATAGAAACAACATTTATATATATATATATATATATATATATATCTCAATTAAGGTTTTTACAAATAAAAGTAATGTCTTTTAGATGGTACAAGGTCATTAAAAATGTTCATAGTAATAACTGCTGAAAGAGTTTATGTGTACCTATGTTTGCTTGTTAGGAGTGTCTTTACCAAGGAGATTGGTGAGTGACTGAGAAAATGAAGATGAGAGAGAAAGAGAGGCAGTAATAATATGATCGCTTGACATTTGTCAAGGGACGTGTTAATTATGCTCCTATTTTTTTTACTGCAACCATCTTCTTGTTTCATCTTTTTATTTTGTTTTCTGGGGCTCCAAACAGGTCATTTGGGAATTCACACCAGAATATAATTCTGAGCTTCTCATTGAACAACAAACAAACTCGAAAAATGGGTCCATAAAAGAAATTTGATATTTATTATTTTTTTTATAATTAAAGATAATTTGAATTTTTTGTTTTTCTTTCTTTAGATGTTTCCTAGTTTGCTATTTGCTAAAAACATTTCACACTGAGGTGTGAAATTTCGTGAGTTTTGTATGCAAAGTTTGTACATTCCAGAAAATTCATTTTTTTCTAACAAAATCAACAAGTCAGATTTGAATTTTAAATTTTGAATTTGTTTTTTTTTTCACTATATGTAGATCCTCGCTCAAATAACATAGTATAATTCTGTATTTTTGTTTTTATTAGTAGTAAAAATATGTGTTGTGTTTTTTACATTTAATTGTTCTATCCGCTTTTGATTAAGTTATTTGTTTTTCATCATGAGCTCTATTGACATGAGATTGGGAACCATTCAATTCCAGATTTCTTTTAACAGAATCTCTTGACTTTGTATTTTTAGAAATATGTGCTGGTTTTAATCTGTTAATAGAAACATTATCACGCATATTTTCAGATATTTTTATCGTAATTTTATTTATTTGTTATGATGGCTTATTACTTGAAATGAGCCTGTGTATGGTGCTTCTAAAGGTTTTCATACTCTGTCCATTCTCAGCCAAATATATTCACAGTTTTGTAAATCTTTAGGAATTTATGACTTAGGCGTAAAGTGTAAATGTCTGCTGGAAAAATTTTCCATGTCAAATTATATTATATGTCTCCATCTTTAGTAGGATCTATTAACAATCGCTGAACTTGAACTTGACTTCCCATTAATAGGGAATAGTTGGATTCATTAGGTGTTATCTTGATTTTGAGAAGCACAATGGGAAGAGCTAACAGCCAGGATTCTTTTCTTGCTATTATTGCTGTCTTCAGAGTTCTGTGTGCTTTTTCTACTAAACTGTTTGTTTGTGGGTGGTATGCATTTGTTCTCAGTCGGTGAAAACCAATTATTTTAGATAGTTCTGTGAACTATTCAGATTCGAACTGTCTTTCTTTGTCTGTTACAACGTCAATTGGAACACTGAATCTAGAGATCCATATGTCTACGAAAGCTATTGATACTGATTTCACTGTGATCTCCAATAGTGGGCATGCTTCAATCCATCTGGTGTTCCTATCAATAGATGTTAAAATATAGCAGCGGACAAGGCTGAATGCTTTGCTCACAGATTCTCTACCAATTCAAGACTGGATTTGTCTGGAGTATCTATATCCAACTTCCCATCTAGAACTGAGGCCCAACTGAATGACATCCACATTACCCCCTTGCTGTTCTCTAGCATAATCTCTAAGCTTGACACTCATAAGCGAGCGGAATCACATTCATAATCTTGAAGAAATGTGCCCCTGAACTCTCCTCTGTCCTCTCTAAGCTCTACAACTACTGCCTATCTGCTTCCTGCTTGTTGGAAGTCTTCTTCTGTAGTTCCTATATTTAAGAATACTGGAGAACCCTTGGACCCCACTAATTACTGCCCTATCAGTCTCCTACCGATTTTCGGCAAAGTGTTCAAAGCCATTATCAACGCTGAGGTAGTTCAGCATCTCACAGCCCACAGACTCCTCTTGGACAAACAGTATGGTTTCCGCTTCACCAGGTCTACTGCTGATATGCTAACAACCATCACTGAGTATATATACCATGCTCTCAACAAGAATGGTGAAGATCGAACCGTTGCCCTGGATATTTCCAAAGCGTTTGACAGGGTCTGGCATGCTGGCCTTCTACACAAGCTGTGGAGCCATGGTATAACTGGATAATTGTCTGACCTAATCCAGTCATTCCTCTCTAACCGCACAATGAAGGTAGTATTAAACGGACATGCCTCTCAAAACTACCATACGAACACAGGTGTCTCTCAAGGCTCTTTTCTAGGTCCTACACCTTTTCTGATCTACATTAACAATCTCCCTAATGTTATAAGATCCCAATTAGGCATGTATACTGACAACACCACTGTTTACTCTTGCCTTGGGCAACAATCTGCTGAGTTTGACAAAGTGAATCTCGCTGCCAGGGTGGATTGGGGAAAGAAATGGCTCGTAAATTTTAATGCTTCCAAAATGAAGTTGCTATCTATTAACCGTCATAGACAATTGCTCCTACCTCCCATTAACATAGAACAGTAAAACACTATGCCTCCTTGGCCTCACACTCTCAGTGGACCTCAAGTGGAATGACTATATCAAATCCATTGCTAAATCCGCTGCCAAGAAGGTCGGTTCACTGTGCAAGGCCAGGAAGTTTTTCCCATCAGAGTCCATCCTGCACATATATAAATTTACCATTGAATACTGCTGCCACATTTGGTCGAGTGCCCCTGCTATTCACCTGGGGGTTCTTGACTAAATCCAACGGAGAATCTGCAATGTGATTGATACCGACTTAGCAGCTTGGCTGCAGTTGCTCTCTCACCAGCGTGACATGGCTTCCCTGTGCCTCTTCTATAAATACTTTCACAGCATCTGCTCCGATGAACTTAGATCACTGGTGTCCCCTAGGTATGAATTTACATGAAATACTAGATTAGCAACTAGGTCCCACCCTTTTGCAATGAAAGTGATAAAGTGTAACTGCAATTTCTACTCTAACAGCTTCTTTTCACGCACTTCCCACCTGTGGAATTCTCTTCCATATACTTGCTTTCCTGGCAGCTACAATCTCCAGGAATTTAAATGTAAGGTCAATAGACATCTCCTACCACACTAATTTGCATCCATTCTCAAAAGCTCTTTTTCCATCTACTCCATCCACATCCTCGGTATTCTCATCCATCTATTACCCTCCTCCTGGCATTTACTATAACTAACCCCTCTTTCTCACCATTTTCCTCTATGCAACCCCCGGTGCAACAGTGGCAGTAGAATGCCTTGCTTGGGGTAAGATGATTAAAAAAAAAATAAAAAAAACAATAGGGTGAAAAATAAGGATCAGTAGAGTATTTTACTGGTGTTAAGGGCCTTGCAATATTAATATGCACATTCTGAAGGCGACTGGAGGGTAATTCGAATGGTAAAGTATGTACTGTTATTTTTGCTTGCTGGCACTCTTGGCATTCCTTACACCAAGTTTTTATCAACTTGTTCATTTCAGGCCAGTAATATCTTATTTTTATGAGTTTTAGAGAGGCTGATGTACCAGAATGTGATAAATTATATAAATTATGTAGACTGTCAAATATCAATTTTCTTAGCTTTTGTGTGACAAAAGGTTGTGGAAAAGGTAATAACACATCGCATAGCACTACATTTTTGTTTGCAGTATATAGTTTCAGATGATCACGAAAAGTTTTGATTTCATCATCAGTATTTTGATGTGTTACTATTACTTGTAGGTCGCAAACATCAACACTGATTGCATTTGCTGGTCGTGATAAAAAATTGGCTACAGTATTTTGTGAGCCTTTTATGTAGGATATGTCATTAACGTATTCACTAATAAAACTGAGGGGACTGGCTTTTAAAAGCACTGCAAAGTGGTTTATGGTCAGTCATTAATAATACATTTCTTCCTTCCACAAGGTGTTTAAAATGTAATACTGCTAGGTACACAGCTAATAGTTCCCTGTCAAACGTGGAATATTTTTGTTGGGTTTGTGACAATTTTTTTGAATTCAATAGAGATAGTTTGGTTATCAATCATTTGATGAAGAGCTGCTCTTATGGCATAATTTGAACTGTCTGTTGCTAGCTGATAATTAATAGCCTTATAGCTAGAGCATTTACATTTGTTAAACAGTTCTTTATATTTTAAAAAGATTCAATCTCTTCCTTAGTAAGTGTTATTGTCTTAGATTTTTGTTCAAGGTGCATTCACTCTGTCAGCGGTAATATTATGTTGCTGAAATTTGGTTCAAGTTTTCTATAAAAATTTGCCATTCCGATAAATCAGCGTGAGGATTTAGAATCATTTGGCTGAGGAAATTGCGTAGGTTCATTTAGTTTCTTTGTACTGGTTTTAAGTTCATCAGCTGAGATGTGAAAATCCTAGAAATTCAAGAGATTGAAAGAGAGATTTTAATATCATACTCACTGAGTTTCTGTAGTACTTCCTCAAGAAGTTTGTAATGGCTATCTTTGTCATCCGAAAAGATAAGAATATCATCAATGTAAGTGAATGTACATTCGAGGTCACAATAAATACTGTCCATCATCCTTTGGAAGGTACTGGATGTGTTTCACAAACTGAAAGGCACATAATTGTACTCGTATAATCCAAAAGATGTGGTTATTGCTGTTTTACATATATCATCAGGTTGTACTGGTATTTGGTGATATGCTGATGACAGGTCAATTTTCGAGAAAACTTTTTTGTTGTGCAATTTAGATGACAGAGAATTTATGTTTGGTATTGGGTAGCAATCAGGTTTTGTTATTGCATTTAGTAACCTGTAGTCACATACGAGTCTGTAAGTAACATCGGGTTTAGGTACCATATGTAGGGCTGCACTCCATTCCAATTTTGAAGGGGAAATTATTCCTGTTTTCAGGAGTTTACAGAATTCCTCCATTGCCATTTTGTATTTTCATGTGATAACTGTCGAGTTTTTGAGAAGGAAAGAGGATTACTTCTAGTTTCAATCCTGTGGAATACCTTGGGTTTGATAGCATTGCTATTTTGATGTGGAGAGATTATATATGGATATTTCTTTACGAGATTTTTACTGTTATATCTGTAGGATTGTCTGGATAAATATCAATGTTCATTATTGTCGAAGATGGTTGTGCTTAAGATTGTCTATTTGTTGTCATATTTATTAGTTTACTATTAGTACAATCAACCAATAGTTCAAAGTGGCTCAAGAAGTCATAACGTAGGAGAGTTTTGGCCATTTCTGCAACAAGAAAGGTCCAAGTAAAGTCTTTTCTGAGGTTATTTAGTGCTATCGTGATTACTGCTTGGCCAGAGCATTCTATTTTTATTCCGTTAACTGCTATAATAGAGATGTTGGTTGGGTGGTTGATGGCACCATTTAGATATTGTTTTGGTATAACTGATACAGCTGCTCCTGTGTCTATAACAAAATTTACTTTGTTAGCTTCTAACCGTGGGGCAACTTCAAGAAGCAACGAATATGCAGAAACTATCATATTATGCCGATCTAGTTTTCCAGATTTATATTTGATACTGGTGAATTGGGTCTTGAACTGGGTTGTATTTGTACATTTTGTTTATTAGGTCATTTGCACCAGGGTTTGCAAAACTTTGCATATTCAGTAAAGTAAATATGTGTGCGACAGATTTTGGGATTTTGATCTCTATGAAACGGAAAGATACCAGGTGAACTTTCCTTTGTTGTGTTTTGGTATCTTTGCGGATGTCATTGGTGTTGTTGGTGGCTTTCTCCGGACACTTGCTGAATATGTGTTTCTTGTTTGTTAAAATATAGAAGATCATCAGATATTTTTCCTAGCCGGTCTATTTCCAGATAAGTTTGCACTGCTATAACTTGTTTTATAGAAGGCGGCAACGCTTGTATGAATTTATGTCGGACAATGTCTTCATTTGCACCTATGCGACTTGCTAACAACATCAGTTTGTTTAAGTAAGTCAAAGATTGTCCTTATATTCCTGAAGATGACATCAGTTTGTCGAGCATCTCTGGTTTTGATTTTTCATGTGCACTGATTACAGCTTCCTTTAAGGTATCGTCATCTTTTGAGTGTAATATATTCATTGTTATTCTTCCTACTATTTCTGGAGGAAGAGCTACCAAAGCGTGATAGAATTTTTGTGTTGTTTGATTTATGTTTGTAATGTTGAACTGCACTTCCATTATTGCAAACCAGGCGAATACATTAGACCTGATAAACACGGGTGTTTTGATTGTCACTGCTTGTATGGATGGATCCTGTTTGGTGATCATTTGTTCTGTGTTGTTTCTTTTTTCTGCCATTGTTCTTGTGGTTGAAATGTTTTGGATGTCAGTGTTCACCAGTTTATAGTGGGTGTGTGTTCTTTTGATGTCAGGAGTAACCAGTTTATAGTGGGTTATTATTATTAGTTTGATTTGGTTTTGTTAGTAGATAGCTCACTATAAGAGGGGTACAAAACAAGAAAATCAAATTGTATATAGAAACAACATTTATATATATATATCAATTAAGGTTTTTTTCTTTTGGTTGGTACAAGGTCATTAAAAATGTTCATAGTAGTAATTGCTAAAAGAGTTTATGCATACCTATGTATGTAAGTGCGAGCATTTGTTTGTTAGGAGTGTCTTTGAAGTCTTTGCTCAGTCTTTAGGGTACCGGTAAGTTAAGTAGATTGGTGATTGACAAAGAAAATGCAGATGAGAGAGAAAGAGAGGCAGTAATAATACAATCGCTTGACATTTGTCAAGGGACGTATTAATTATGCTCATATTTTCTCTACCATGACCATCTTCTTGTCTCATCCTTTTATTTTGTTTTCTGGGGCTCCAAACAGGTCATTTGGGAATTCACACCCAGATATAATTCTGGGCTTCCCTTTGGACGACAAACAAACTTTGTGTCGGCTTGCAAAAAAGCAAGTTGATATTTATAATCTTTTTTTATAATTAAAGATTGTTTGAATTTTTTGTTTTTCTTTTTATTTAGATGTTTCTTAGTTTACTATTTGCCGAAAACATTTCAAATTTAGGTGTGAAATTTTGCAAGTTTTGTGTGCATTCAAAAAAATTCTTTTTTTTTTCTAACAAAATCAACAAGTCAGATTTGAATTTTAAATTTTGAATGTTTTGTTCACTACATATACAATCATAATCATTAAGGCAACATCAGACACAAGTATGGGTCTCTTGTATGTAAACAAGTTAACTAAAACATTAAAAAAATGCATGGCTTTTCTATTTTTTTCCATGTGTATAATCCTATCAACAAAAACATTAATTTAGTCTGAGGAAGTCCTTTTAGAAGACAAATATAATTTTTTTTACACTGCTGCCTAAAATTGTTCTGATATATAGAATTTTATTTTTCATGTATATTACTTCAAACATTAGTATAGTATACATGTATTTGGAATAGATGTAATTTTATTGTTATTTTAAACAGTGTGTATTATAGCTGCCTGTAGCTTGTGCTGGTATGAATACATACTGTTTGAAATAAGAATAAAAATGTGGTTCAGATATGAGCATCCACTAATAATAACATTATAAGTAACAGAGATGTAGGATTAAAAATAAATTCATTGTAAGGTCATTCTAAAGACTTGGCATAATACCTTACCTTTACTCATTTACTGTTGTGTCAGTCAGCCTGTGAGAACAATTGCCATCTATACATTAGAGACTATTCAGTTATCTTTGATTTACATTCTATGTTCCCTCAGCTCAGAGACTCGTTTCTCATTTACTTTTCTTCCTTATATTACTTTGTATATATGCTTTTTTTTAGTAGTGCTGGAGGGTGTCTTCAGTGATGTTCTGAATTGGGTCATTGGGCAGTTTTAAGTCTTTCAAGCATCATAGTCCCCTCACCAAGTCAACCCCATTAGAGCTGATCAGTCTCTGATGCACCCCACCCCCATTTTGAAATAAACAGCCTGCAGACACAGACTTATATAGGCAACCCATACCCCTCTGTCATGCATTTGATTGGAAGTTGACCAACAGCCAATCACAATAGAAACTACAATGAAAATAATGCTTGCATAATTTATATTAACACTATCCTGTAAAAATATCCAGAGAAATAGAAAGAACAAAGCAGCTACAATTTTTATTGTAACTGCGATTAGAAAACACAAAAGTACACTCATGGAGTCAGCATCTAAACCTACAAAATAAACAGGGAACCATGCTTGCTGTGTTGCATTTGACATCAGCTGCAGTTGTCATGTGCATAGGGTTGCATGTGCTAATCTCTATTACTTCTGTCCTCTTTTCTTAATTGCTTGATGTCACTTCACTTCAGGGTTGCTGGACAGCATTTTCAGTTAATACAAATATGCTATCTCAGTTTAAAAAGTTACACAATAAAAAAATATGATTAAAATGCATATATATTTATCTATTCAAACATTATATATATATATATATATATATATATATATATATGTATGTATGTATGTGTGTGTGTGTGTGTGTGTGTGTGTGTATGTGTGTATTTGGATAACAATCCCTCTTTTATATATATTTCAGTAAAGACTTCTGACAAGGTGCTGTATGTAATTAAGCTTTTTTTTTATCAGTACATTGTGGCTATATTCATAGCTACAGTAGTCATAACTCAGTTCTGCTTGTCCTCTGTGATAACAAGCTATTTTCTGTCCTACTTCTCCAAGTACTCTCTACATATACTGGTCTCTTCATTTGCATATGATACTACACTTTCCTGAATTGGAGAAGTTGTACACCCCTGTTTTTTTCTCTTACTTCTAATTATTTTTGGTTTGTACTGTCCTTCCTCTTGTCTCTCAGGTTTTCACATTAATGGTGATCTCGGTCTTTCTTCATTTTCCTCCTCATTTTGGTCCATTTCCTCATTCTCACTTTCCATTTCCTGCTTTATTCCACTTTTATAATTTTCTGTTTCTTCTTGTTCTTGACCTTCCATTTTCACATCCTTCAGATTGTCTCTGCTTCTGAATTGATCTGCATGTGTGAGTATATTTTGTTCCCTTTTTTCCAATGTTGTGACCTTTTTGTATAAGGAAATTTGCTTCTTCTGGATTTGTCTTTTTATTCTTTCTTTACCACACCTTTTCTCTTGTTGCAAAGAACAGTTATGGGGGCTTTGATTTGTCTTCCCTTTGATACTGTTTCCTTCCTGCATGTAGAATAGATCAGTAGCTGAGAAGAATTTTTGATACATACACTCCTATGTTTTACATAAGTGGTGAAAATGCTTTCAATCCTATTTTCAGAGTTTGTACCATTCTTTCTGCAATGCCATTAGACTGTGGGTAATATGGTGGCATCTTGTATGGGATGCATCCAATTTGTTTTAACTATGCACATAAATTTTCATTGCAAAATCTGGGTGCATTTTCAGTGAATAGAGTCTGGGGTACTCCTTGAGAATATAGTTCATAGTATTTTTTTATTGTGGTGGCTTTTCTGTCTTTTACTCTGACAGCTTCAGGCCATCCTGAATATGAGTCTACTAATACTAAGAATAATCCTCTCTCTCTGATATGTACATGAACCATGTGGAACCTAACCTATGGCTCTGCTTCCTTGGGCCATGAGTGAATTTTTGCCTGCTTGAAGTTCTTTATTTCCACACATTTTGTGCATCACCTAACATATTTCTTTACATTTTTTGAATATCCTGGCCACCACTCTTCCAACTTTAGTCTTCTTTGTGTTGCTGTTATGCCACAATATAAATCATCATGTGCTCCTTTTAGTATATCTCTTCTCAGTATTTGTGGAGCAATTATTACATCATTTTCTATGGTTAGTTTGTGCTTTGCTTTCTTAAAGGGTTGCTCTGCCATCGAACAATTACTCCATATATTATTTTTTATTCTCTCTACTATTCTGCTTAATGCTGGGTCTTACTTTGTTTCTATTTTGAGTCTATTTAGAAAAAGAATGTTTATTTCTACCCAATGTATTATTTTATCTTCAGCATTTTCTTGTTTTTCTTCTGTTTCATTCTTGAATTGCAGTCTTGATAAAGCATCTACATGAGGAATAGTGTTCCCTTTTATGTGCACTATGTCAAAATTGAATGCCATGGTTTTTATTGCCCATCATAAAATCCTTGATGATGTGACAATGGCAATTCTTTTCTCAAGTGAAATATATATTGTAATGGTTTGTGGTTCAATTTTAATAAGATTTTTTTCTCTCAAAAAGTTTTGTGCCTTCTCCATGCTTCATACTATTGTTTGCATTCTTTTTTCAACATTCGAGTAGTTAATTTCTGCTGGTGTTAACCTTTATATGTACATGACTGGGTGTTCTTTTTGTGATAGAAAAGCAGCAATTGCCTAATCACTTGTGTTCATAGTTAACGTTATCTCTTTTTGGGGATCAAAAGTTTTTATTATTGATTTGCTCCTCAGAATATTCTTTAGTGTTTCAAAAGCAATTTTTTTTTTTTTTTTTTATAAGCGTTTCACCCCGAGCAAGGCATGTCACTGCCACTACTGTGCAGGGGGGCTACATAGAGTGGAGAAAGGATGATTAAATATAGGAAATGTCAGAGGTTGGGTGATAGGCGGGTAAGGATACCAAGAATGAGGGTTGGGTAGATGAGAGTGTTCTGAGAATAGTTGGGAGTTAGTGTGATAGGAGGTGTCTATTGACCCTACATTTAAACACCTGGAGATTGTAACTGTCAGGAAAGCAGACTTGTGGAAGGGAGTTCCACAGGCGGGAAGCGCGAGAAAAGAAGCTGTTGGAGTAGAATTTACGGTTATATCTTATTTGTTTAACTGTAAAAGGGTGGGACCTAGTTGCTAATCTAGTATCTCGTGTAAATTCGTGCTTAGGCGGCACCAGTGATCTAAGCTCATCGGAGCAGAAGCCATGAAAGTACTTGTAGAAGAGGCACAGGGAAGCCACATCATGCCTGTGAGAGAGCGGCTGCAGCCGGTCTGCCAAGTCAGTATCAACCACGTTACAGATCCTCCTTTGTATTTTGCCAAGAAGCCCAAGGAGAGCAGCAGGGGCACCCGACCAGATATGGCAGCAATATTCAATACACGGGCGGATGGTAGATTTGTATATGTGCAGAATAGATTCAGGTGGGAAAAACTTCCGGGCCCTGCACAGGGAGCCGACTTTCATAGCAGCAGATTTGGCAATGGATTCAATATCGTCATTCTATTTGAGGTCTGCCGAAAGTGTAAGGCCAAGGAGGCGTAGTATTTTACTCTCTGGGAGGCTAGCCTGTCCCATGCTAATGGGAGGTAGATGCGATTGTCTATGGTGGTTAGTTGATAACAGCTTTGTTTTAGAGGCATTGAAATTTACCAACCATTTCCTACCCCAGGCCACTACGGATTGGAGGTCCCTTTCAAGTACGGCAGCGAGGTTCACTTTGTCGTCCAGACCTGGTTTCTGATCGATGCGAGAGTAGATTGTTGTGTCATCGGCATACATGCCAACTTGGGATCTAATGGTGTCGGGAAGATCATTAATGTAGATCAGAAAGAGCGTGGGACCTAGGATAGAACCTTGAGGGACGCCCACGTTTGTATGGTAGTTGCACAAGAGGCCAGCATGCCAGACCCATTCGAATGCTTTGGAGATATCCAAGGCAACGGTTCGGGCTTCACCATTCTTGTCGAGTGCCTGGTATATGTACTCGGTAATGGTTGTTAGCATATCAGCAGTAGACCTGGTGAAGCGAAACCCGTACTGTTTGTCAGAGAGAAGCCCATTGGCCATGAGATGCTGAATCACCTTGGCGTTGATAATGGCTTCGAAAACTTTGCCAAAGATTGGAAGGAGACTAATAGGACGGTAATTGGCGGGGTCTGAGGGTTTGCCAGAATTCTTAAATATAGGAACTACGCAGGAGGACTTCCAACAGGCAGGAAAGCAGGAAGCAGATACGCAGAGGTTATAGAGTTTAGAGAGGACAGAGGAGAGTTCTGGGGCACATTTCTTCAGTACTATGACTGGGATTCTGTCTCTGCCGCTCGCTTTGTGTGGGTCAAGTTGTGCAATTATCTTGGCGACCAGCGAGGGTGTAATATGGACGTTATTTAGTTGAGCCTTAGTTCTGGGTGGGCAGTCTGGTGTAGGTATTCCTAACAAGTCCAGTGTCGAATTGGTTGAGAATCTACGGGCAAAGCATTCAGCCTTGTCGGCTGGGGAGGTGAGAACTTCAAATTCATTGATTAGTGGGGGTATTGAAGTCTTGTTCCTGCTGAGCACGCTTTTGCAGAGACGCCAGTAATCTTTGGAACCAAACTTAGAGGATGCTATGCATTGCCTAATTCTGGTAGCAAACGCCCTCTTGGCTTCGTTCAGTACTTTTTTATACTTGTTCCGTGCTGAGGTGAAAAGGCGCCTGTTTTGGTTGGTTTGCTTCTGTCTTCACTCAAATTCATTGTTTTTTTTTTTTAGTAATTTCTGCAAATTATATCACTGTATCTTGGTATATATTTACTCTAAAAATTTATCAGCACCAAGAATGATTCTAATTCTTTTTTGGAGCAGCTATTTCTGTTATTTTCTTTGTTAGTCTATCATAAAGTGATATGCTTTTGATATTTCATATCCTAAATATTATATCTTCTTACAGTTAAAATTACATTTCCATTTGTTTATGGTCAAGCCTGCCATCAAAATTTGCTCTGTTTTATGTTATTACTCTTCTTTATTTCTTGCCCCTACACTTATATCATCCTGGTATATTATCATATTTTTTAGGTTTTCCAATAAGACTCTTTCAATTGCTTTTTGAAAAATATGGCTAAAAGTTTGTATTCCAAAAGGTAGATGTATCCATCTCGATAAGCCTATATGGGTGTTTATTGTGGTTATTTCCTTGAATTTCTCATCAATTTCTATTTGATTGTATATTGATATGAGATCAATTTTTTCAAAGCACTTCATTTTTGTTAACTCATGTCTTGCAGTTTCAGTATTTGGCAACAATAACAAGTCTGAATATATCTGGTGATTCACCCCTATCTTATAATCACCACATACGGCTACAACCTCCAGAAAAAATCAATACTCATCTACTAACCACTGGACTCTAGCTCTCTCCCCACCCCCGTATAACCTTCCCTTCTCTCCACCTATGCATCTGTCATCGCACCTGCTTTCTCAGCTTTCTATTGCTCCTTTCTAACTAGTTTGTACTCCTCACTCTTTTCTAATTAATCTTTTTACAGTTATGTAACCCCCTGCACATCAGTGGCATTTCCGCCTTGCTCGGGGTGAAATGATTAAAAAAAATATCCTTAAATCTCTATCTGCTTTCTTTATTACTACTATCAGTGATGCCCAGTTACAACCACATTGAGTTGCTCTTTCTAGTATGCCTTGTATCATTTTGTTTAATTTTGCTACTGCCAAAAGTAGGCTATGAACTGGAACTGTTCTTGACTCGGTATATATTGGGTGATAGTTCTTCTTTAGTTGAATATTTGCTTTATAGCCTTTCAACAATCCTACTGCATTTCCTTCTGCTTCTATGGAATTGATTAGGTTCATTGTGTCTACTTTAATGCCTAATAATCAGTGATCTTTTTTTTACATGGTGCAAGTGTAATGGGAATTATTTCAAAACGCTTGTCGATTTCAAAATTGCCTTGAAATGTGCCTATTGTTTTTTATGGTCATTCCATTAAATTGTTTTAGTTGTATGCTGCTTTTTCTTAATTTCAGTTGTCCTAATTTTATCCAGAAATTTTTTTGGTATCAGCTTAATTTTACTGCCGTATCAACTGAATGTCAAATATTTGGCCATTTTTTCTACCTTTTTTCTGTGTATTCATTGTAAATACTCCAGCTTTTTCTTCTTTTGAGGGGTTTTGAACAGTGTTTACTTTTCTTATTTGCATTTTGTATTTACACATTCTGAAAATGTTATTTTTTGTAAACTGAGCATATTTTTCCCAAAGCTGGACATTTATACTTGTCTCTCATATGACTTTTTCCATAATATTCACATTTAATTATGGATTTGGTAGAGTTCATCCTATATGTCTTGAATACTTCTTTTGGTTGATTTAATTCCCTATCAACTCTAATTATTGCAAAAACTCAATGCTAGCTTCCAAATTCATTCTACTACTCTGTAGATATTCTAGTATTTTGTGCTTGTGGTTTTAGTCTTGCAAGCCTTTAATTAATCTGAGAAGAATTAATTCATCTTCTGTAGTCATTTCATACGCTCCCAATTTTTCAAATTCACAATACTTTACTCATTCTTTTAATCCATGTAAGTATTGTATAACAGACTCCTGTGGTGCTTGCCTTGTTTCCAAAGACTTAGTTCTTTCTGCTATTACCAATTTTTTTTTTTTGGTTTTATGTTCATTTTTACAACTTTCACAATTTGCTCAAATGTCATTACTTCTAACTCACTTGGATAACTCATTGTCAAAATTTTCTTCACAGCTTCACATTCCACTGTAGTAAGAAATAAATTGGTTATCTCATTTTCTCCTCTATCAATCTTTGAGTCTTTTAATTTTTTTACTCTTGCAAATGCTGCAAAAGTTTTCATCCATGTTTCTTGATGTTTTGGGTCATCTAGTGAAATCAGGGATCCTATCAGCGATGCCATTATTAATGTGAGTAGCAGTAGTCATAGCACTTCTCTGTGTGTTCTCTGTGACAACAGGCTATTTTCTGTCCTGCTTCTCCAGGTACTCTCTATATATACTGGGCTCTTCATTTGCATTGGATACTACACTGCCATTATTTTTAGTTGTTTTATTCATGTGGATGAGGGTATTATACTTGTACTTTCTACAAGTATGTTATGGATGAATTTGGGTGGGTTTCCATGTAAGTTTAATAGCCAAAAGGGCTCAGACATGGAGAACATTTGAACAATTTTACACACTTTATGTCCAGAAAAGAAAACACTTATACAGACACAAGAAAAATGAAATATAAAGCTTAATTGCAGTCTTTTGTCAGTCATCTTTATATATATAATTTAGACATATTATATCTATTTATGTTTATTGTAATCCTCTCATATTTTTAATTTAATTTCCTCACATGAAAATTAAAAATATTAAGGAAGGTACTGTCGTTTTATGTATTATTTTTATATTTCAAAGTAATTTCAATGTGATCTAAGATCATCTTCAAGGGTAAGTATTGAACAAAAGTTAATGTATTTGACAGTTATGTATTTTTTATAAGTGTGTAGAATACTTTTAACACTTCAAAATTTAAAATTTATGGTTATGTAAGGGAGATAATTTAATTTATATTTGTAGAAATTTTTTAAAACTATAATTTTTGCTTTTTAAAACAAATTTACAAAAAATAATGTGAAAAACTATAGTGCCTTCCTTCATATTGTGAAGCAAAAAAATTAAAAATTAATTTAAGAATATGAGAGGATTAAATTAAAATAAAAATAGACATAATATATCTAAATTATTTAATAAAACCTGCTTCAATGAAGATCTGCAGCCTAAATACACATAGACACACACTCGTATATATATATATATATATATATATATATATATATGCACAAACGCATACATATATATATGAATGTAGTGAGTGCATATATATGTGTGTGTGCATGTGTGTATAAATATATATTTTTTATTACTTCAAATGTTATTAGAGTGGAGATGTAACATTTTTATTTGTTAAACAGTGTCTATTACAACTTGTTTATCTGTCTGCTTATTCAAGTGAATCTTAATAAAGAAAATGTGGTTCCCTCTGCATTCCTGATTTTCTATTTCAAGTACCAAGTTTCCATTATAATTATAACTTCAAATTAATAAAAAGTGTCCAGTTAAAAATAAATTCATAAATCTTTAGAAATTTCTTTATGCTTTTAGATGCAGAAACTTTTGACAAAATAATCTGAGGGAAGAGGATGTCTTCTTTTATACACCATGTCTCTACAAGACATAAACGATCATGCATCCCCCCGGCATCTTTCTGTCCTTTGTAGCTCTTAGTAAGTTTGTTTTTTTTGTTATTTCTCCCAAACCCTGTTTTACCATCCATTTGCTTAAGCCAATTAAGTATGTCGTGCACTACTTTCATCTGCCCTCTGTTCACTCTGTAAGTATCAATTTCTCCAAGTCCTCCTTCCTCATCACATGTTCCAGAAATTTCAACTGCCTTTTCCTAATGTTATGTACAAGTTTCTTTTTTATTTCCATTCTCTTCAAGACTTTGTTGTTGCTCACATGTTCGGTCCATAGTATTCTCAGCATCCTTCTGTAGAACCACATTTCTGTCATTTCTTCTTCATCTTTGAAGAGATTGTCTAGCATTCACTATCATACAGGAGAATAGATATCATGTAACAATTCAATACTCTTTTCTTTGTTTCAAACAAAATTTTCCTGTCTTTTAACTGTTTGTCTGTCTAGGACATTTTTGAACATGGAAATCTCATGTCCTGTGTCTCATATATGATGCACAGGACAAGCAAAGGGTTAATACGCTGCTTAGCTTTTGGAATATGTTTTTGGTCATCCTAATATGTCTTTGAATTGCAGTATAGCACTTTCCATCCTCTGTTAAAACACTTTCCATTTATTCATATTTTCTGTACCTGCTTGATTTTGGTATCCCCTGACCTGTAATTTGCATTTTGGGCTCCTTTTTTTGCTGATGACCATGCATTCAGTCTTCTTGTAGTTTATGTTTAGTCCTTTTTTCTCAATTTCATTCTGTAGGAGGTTTTAAAGTTTTCTTTCCATGTCTACTATCAGCACTGTCATCTGAATATTTTATATTAAGATTGGGTCCACCAATGATGAATCCTGGTAGGACTTGTATTTCTCTCAGAATTCCTTCACTGTATAGGCTGAATAAATCTAGTGAGAATTTATATCCTTGTCTTACATCCCTTTCTATTTTTGTATATTTGCTGAACTCATTTTCTGTCCAGATGCAGGCAGTTTGCTGCCAGTATACATTCTTGATTATTCTAATGTCTTTCCTAAATATGTCAAGATTGCTGAACAGCTCTAACAGATCTTTGTGGCATACTTTTTTGAATGCCTTTGCATAATCTATAAAACACAGGTTCATGTCCTTCTGCATTTTTACTGGTCTTTCTGATAACATTCTGAGTATAAATATCAAGTTCCTTGTTTTGATATCTTTGATAAATCTGCACTGTTCTTGTTTTATCTCTGGTCTGATTCTGCTGTGCACTCTATTCATCAGAATTTAATTAATAAGTTTTATTATATGGCTCATTAAGCTGATTGTTTAGTGAAGTTCGCATTCATTTGAACCTGATTTTTTTATAGGCAGTGCTATGAAAATAGATCTGCTTAGATCTCTCAGTATATCACTACTATTGTAGATTTCATTTATTATTTCTGTAACCTTGTCTATGCCAAAATCATCTAAGACTGTCAGCATTTTTATTACTATTGCATCTGATCATGCCACTTCGTTTCTGTTCAATTTGGCTAGGATAACTTCAACTTTGATTTTTAATATTTTTGGCCCATTGCTATTTTTGTGTATTGCCTGTTGTTCTCTTTTGTTGTGGAAAAAATATCCAATATCTTTGACACACTGCTGAAGTATTTTTCTTTCTCTAATATGAGTATACCATCCTTGGATTTTATGCATCATATTGATGAGTATGTCTTTTGTCCTGTTAGTTCTTTTACTTTTTATGCATATCTCCTTTATCTGTGATACTCAATCTCTCTATTTCTGCACATTTTTAATTGAGCAATTCTTCTTTAGCCTGCCTGCATTTATTCCTTATTTCTTATGTGTACTTTTCTAAATTCCCATCCATCTTTTGGCATTGTTTTCTGTCTTCTTTGCATCATATTGAGAATCTCATTTGTGATTCATTCATTTTTCCTTTTATGTCTATTTTTCCTTTTGGAGGATATCATTTACTGATGCCACTAAACTTCCCTTAAAGTGTCTCATTTTGAGTTTCTGTTTCCATTTTTACCTTCATATCTTTTCATACTGTCCATATATTTTACCTACATATATATTTTTCCTTGGATCATTCAGGAGTATGTTGTATTGCAATTTGGGGGCTGTGTTAGACTTTCTTTTTTTTTTTTAATCATTTCACCCCGAGCAAGGCAGAAATGCCACTGATGTGCAGGGGGTTACATAAATGTAAAAAGATTAATTAGAAAAGAGTCAGGAGTACAAACTAGTTAGAAGGGAAGAATAGAAAGCTGAGAAAGCAAGTGCGATGACAGATACATAGGTGGAGAGAAAGGGAAGGTTATACAGGGGAGGGGAGAGAGCTAGAGGCCAGTGGTTAGTAGATGAGTATTAACTTTGCATTTAAATTTCTGGAGGTTGTAGCCGTCAGGAAAGCAAGAATACGGGAGTGAGTTCCACAGGCGGGAAGTGCGAGAGAGGAAGCTGCAGGAGTAGAATTGTCGTCTGCATTTGGCTAACCTGACTGTGAATGGGTGGGACCCAGTTGCCAGTCTGGTTGCACGGGTAAACACCTGTTGAGGAGGCATCAGTGACTTAAGCTCATCCGAGCAGAAGCCACGAAAGTATTTATAGAAGAGACAGAGGGAGGCCACATTTCGACGATGGGAAAGTGGCTGCAGTCGAGTCACCAGATCAGTACCTATCACATTACAGACTCTCCTTTGGAGCTTGTCAAGAACACTGAGGAGAACGGCAGGGGCACCTGACCATAAATGGCAGCAGTACTCCATGCACGGATGGATGGTTGACTTGTATATATGCAGGATGGATTCAGGTGGAAAAAACATCCTGGATCAACATAGTGACCCAACCTTCTTAGCAGTAGATTTTGCTATGGATTCAATATAGTGCTTCCATTTGAGGTCTGAGGACAGGGTAAGTCCGAGGAGGTGTAGTGTATTACTCTCCGGGAGAATCACTTGGTCCATGCTTATGGGAGGCAGAAGAGGTTGCCTGTAATGGTTGACAGACAACAGCTTGGTCTTAGAGGAATTGAAGTTGACAAGCCACTTCTTGCCCCAGTTCACCACAGAGTGTAGATCCCGCTCAAGGTCAGCAGCGAGATTATGTCTGTCTGCCACGACAGATTTCTTACTGGAGCGGGAGTATATTGTAGTGTCATCTGCGTAGATGCCTACTTGGGACTTGATCTCATCTGGGAGGTCGTTGATGAAAATAAGGAAGAGCGTTGGGCCCAGGATAGAGCCCTGTGGGACACCAGCATTCGTGCTGTAGGATGAAGAGGCACGCCCATTCAGAACGACCTTCATTTTGCGGTTATTTAAGAAAGATTGGATTAGGTCAAGCAGGCGACCGGTAATGCCATAACCGCGTAGTTTGCATAGGAGGCCAGGGTGCCAAACCCTGTCGAAAGCCTTGGAGATGTCCAGAGCAACCGCGCGAGCCTCGTCAGACTCATCAAGGGCCTGTAGCATGTACTCCATTACAGTTGTTAGCAGGTCGGCCGTGGACCTGTCAAAGCGGAATCCATATTGCCTGTCGGAGAACAGTTTGTGGGCGGTGAGATGATGAACTATTTCAGCATTGATTATAGCCTTGAATATTTTCCCGAATATCGGTAGAAGACTGATAGGGCGATAGTTGGATGGATCCGAGGGTTCACCACAATTCTTAAAGACAGGAACGACTGAGGAGAATTTCCAGCATGCAGGAAAGCAGGAAGCAGAAAGGCAGTAGTTAAACAGTTTAGAGAGGACAGGGGAAAGTTCAGGGGCACACCTCTTAAGGACTATCACCGGGATTCCATCGTCTCCACACGCCTTATGGGGGTTGAGTTTTGAAATTACTCTGGATACTACTGTTGGGGTAATATATACGTCGTGCAGTTTGGCCTCAGTTCTAATAGGGTGGGTGCACTCCGGACGAGTCGAATGTGGAGTTGGATGAGAATCTGCGGGCAAAGCACTCAGCTTTGTCCGCAGATGACGTGAGAACCTCAAATCCATGGATTAAAGGAGGTATTGAGGATTTCCTATTGTTGAGCACTCGTTTACAAATCCTCCAATAGTCCTTGGAGTCGAACTTGCGGTCAGCTATGTGCTGTCGCATTCTCTCAGCAAACAACTGTTTGGCGTCATTTAGGGTTCTCTTGAACTCATTGCGAGCAGATGTGAACAGGCGCCTATTGTGATCAGTTGGCTGTCTCCAGAATAGACGGAAGTAATGGTTCCTGTGGGCAATTCTCTTTCAGTTTCTATAATTTCATTCTTAGTTTACATGTTACAGAGTTGTGGTTGCTTCTGCAGTTGGCATTTGGATAAGTTTTGCCGTGGAGAACTGCATTCCTGAATGTCTTGTTGATAATTATGCAGTCAACTTGGTTTTTAGTTTATCCTTCTGGACTTTTCTGTGTCCATAATATCTTTGATGTTCTTGGAGCTAGGTGTTGGCTATTACTTGGTCATTTACTGTGCACCATTAGAGCCATTATTCTCTGCATTTGTTGTGGATTCCTAGTCTGAAGTTGCCAGGTATTTCCCCTTCCCTAACTTTATTTATTTATTTTTCTGTTTATTAAAATTCAACATTCAATGAAATATCTGAGCATGATATATTTTAGAATAACTTTTTGCAAAGTTGAATTTTGGAAAGGCATACTTTTAAATGTTCTTTCAAGGATTCTACCTGTGATCAATTTCTGCTTTGAATATTGTTTATTGCAGAAAAACTTGCTTTTTATATTATTTGATATGTTATGACTACATTTATTTATTATAACAATGCTATATTTATGTATTAAATTTTTAGGGAGTTTTAATTTTGATATATACATTTATTGTGCTTTAGATTTAAAAAAAAATAATTTAATTAATGGTCTTAAAGGCTGTCACAATGCGTTGAGTAAAATAAAGGAAGGTAAAAAAAATTTGGGGGTATTAATGATCTTTAAAAATGTTCACAGCACACCTACATTCCTTTCACAACACACCAGTAAAAAATCACTGCCTTAGATAATGGAGAGTAACAATTACTTTGGCATTTTTATTTTAAAATTCTTAGGACTGCAATATTTGTTCTTTCTCTCAGTTTGATGTGTTATTTTCGGCTGATAAAGTAGAATGCTTTGCAACACTGGATTTGGATATTTGGAGAATATCTGCAATCATTCTGATCATATAACAAGGATTGGTGTTGACTAACTCCTTTGTTTTGACTTCTGCACCTTGAACTAAAACCTTTTCCAATCAGAATCTAAAAAAATATTTCTGGCACACATGTGTGTGCATGCATGTATATAAATTCAGAGTTAGTTGGTGACTTCATCTCATAAAATCCTTCTTGCTACAGAAACAACAACAGCAATACCTATTGTGGTGGGGTTAAGTCCCTAATTGGCACAAAGGTGTCTTACAGCACTAAGACAATGAATGCCATTAATCTGGCAAAAAGTTTCTTAGGTTATAGTCCTGGACTTTAACAACTGAGTTATGCCTGTATACATCTGAAAGCAGCTATAATTCTGACACTGTTTTGTTTTCTAACTAAAATATGAGTATAACTTTTTAAAATATTTATATTTTTCTTGCCAGACCTGTACATTGTGATTGTGCAGTGTAAGGCAACATAGTGAAATGAATAACTTGAAGGTATATTTTGTAGGTTTCATTCATTCATTTGCTCATTCATTTACTGAAAGCTTTAAGAAAGCAGTCATAATTAAGAAAGGTTATTTGGTTCATTCATGGTAACATCTAACAGATAACTGCTGCATTATTGACATGAAGGTCATAGCACTTCTTTCATGAACCCTTCTCTTATGTCAGCATCAAAGATGTTGCAAAGAATGGCAATGTGAAGGCTATGCATGGTGTGAGAGAAACAAAAACCACAAAGAAAATCTCAGAAGCAAGAGGTAGACAGCACTTTTCACTTTGAACAAAAGTTTCAAAAATATTCACTAGTCTTTGGCTAGCAGCTGACAGACAATTCTGACTTTCATGCCAGATGGCAAATATAACTTAGATTGTTGTAGTGGTTAAGCAACTAAAAAACAAAACAACAAAAAAAAAATGATATGAAAAATGAAGAATCTGGTGATAATGAAAGAAAGAAATATTGTGAGTGAGAGTTAAAAATTGTCTTGAATAATGAACATGGGGAGAAAGCCAAAAAGAAAGTTTAATGAGAGATTAGGTCAAGAAAAAACGATAGATCATAGGAAAGTAAACATGAATGTAATTAAAGTATAAAAGAAGGAGAAAAAGAGAGCAAGATAAATAAAATGAGTAAGTAAGCAGGTAAAAATTTTAAAAGACAGTAAGGAAGAGAAAAAGGAATGTAAAACAAACAATGCAAGAAGATATGAGGAATAAAAGAGTTGACAAGTATTGAGTAAAGAGTGAATAAGAATTACATGAATCAAAACAGAAAATAAAAGAAAAAACAGCTAGTGTGAAATAAAGAATCTATGAGCAAATGATTAATTTCCCATAAGTTAATGTCAACAAAAGAATTTAGTTAATTCTGCATGAAAACCTAAATCGACCTCAAAATAACAAAGAACATAGAATGGAGATTGTAAAAGAGAAATTAACAAGGCAAATTTATACATACTTTTATATTAGACAGCACCAAACCAAATCAAACCTGGAACATAATGGCTTTATAATAGCCCCCATTATTATTAATTTTATCTGTATTAAACATCTCTTGTTCATATTAAAGTTTAGATTGAGGAGTATTCTCTCTGTCAAGAATGGTTCACTGGTTCACTGTTCTTTTTTTATTTCCTTTTTATACTGTCACTTATGATGGAAAGCTAATCACCATTTCAAATTTGATTTCTGAATACTACTTTATGATTCTATGGTGGCTAAATTATGGACATATTTGCAAATGCATTTATAGAGGTATTAATGATCTACTCCCCATAGGATAGATTTAGATTGCATTCAAGCCAAGCTTAGTTAACACAGATGAAATCTGAAATAAAAAGGACAAATAATACAAGAAAAAATTAGTAACTGACAGCAGCTGAATAAAAGAATGTGTCTTATTTGATTGAGCTATGATAAATCAGATATTATTTATTGAATATGAAAATAGTAAAATTGATTGGATACAGAATTTTGAAATAAATCTAGACTGGGAAGGGAAGAGAAGCTGATGGAAAAAAGAGACTCATTTTTGTTCTTAAAATTTCTTAAGAAGTTTGAAATTTTGTTCTAAGTTTTAAGATGGAATTTCATACTTACTATCCACTGAAATTTCTATGATATATAATAAGGAAACAGGGCTTGGAGAATTTAACACTGACAGGACATAATAAAAGCAACAAAAGCATAGTGAATGGATAGAACAACAAGAACAAGGTGGGATAGTAAAAGGTCAAAAGTTATTTAGAGTAACAAAAGAAAGGAAGTTGTGGAGAATTATGTTCACCCACATCCTAAAAGAATCTAGTCTATTCTGTATCTGTGAGGTCATTCATTGTATAAACGGCTTAAAGAAGGAAAAGTAACTTCCAAATTATAACCAAATGGCATTAATATTAAATTTCATAATTAAACAATCATTTATTCTTTCGGAGTGGCAATTTCCACATTTTGTAAAATCATTTTTTATACTTAAAGTTATGATTTATTGACACTTAAATATTGCTATGATTTGGCTTTTTTTCCCCCAATATACAGTTTCTCTCAAAGCAAGGAAAAGATAGCTAAAGAATGTTTTTTCTTATAAAGAAACAATATAACACATCCATCAATAAATCCTGGGCCTAACTAATAAAACAACTTTTAGGCAAAATTTGACTTTATTCATCAACATAGTCTCCTAGGGTAATACGAGGATTCCAATCCTTCTCTAACAATTCAATGCCTTTTTTATAGAATGATTTGTCTTTGGCCTCAAAATATGCCTCAAGTTTTCTTATCACTTCTACACTGAAGCCAAATCTTTTTCTCTGGAGAATTCTTTTGAGGTCTGCAAACAGCCAATAGTCACTGGGGGCTAGATATGGAGAATAAGGTGAATGCAAAAGCAATTTGAAGTATGATTCATGTAGTTTTGCCATCATTGTGATCAACTTGGTACACGGTGTGTTGTCTTGGTGAATGGTCACATTTTCTCCTTCATTTGTGGCCGTTTTTTGGTGATTTCTTACTTCAAACATACTAATAATGCTATATAATATTCACTATTGATAGTCCTTATTTTCTCCAGGTAATCAATGAGCAAAATACCTTGCGCATTTCAAAATCTGGAAGCCAAAACATTTTCTGCTGATGTTTATGTCTTTGGTCACTTTGAATGGCTTTCACCTGCTGCTATCCACTCAGCTGACTGCCAATTTGACTCTGGAGTGAAGTAGTAAATCCATGTTTTATCCATTGTCACATATTTAAGCAAAAACTCTTTCTTGTTGCATTAAAACTGTTGCAAACAACACTCTGAATTGTTGATGCATTGTTGTTTTTGATCAACTGTGAGCAAATGTGGCACCCCCTTTGAACACAGCTTTCTCATTGACAAATTTTCATGCAAAATGGAGAATACACTGCCTTCTGATATGTTCAATTCCTCTGCTATCTCACATAACTTTAATTTATGGCCGGCCAAAATGAGTTTGTTTATTTTTTTGGTGTTTTCTGGGACAACTGCAAATTTGGGGTGACCTGAAAGTTCAGCATCATTTGTGTCTGTACAACCGTGTTTAAATTTAGCATACTTAACCATTGTTTCTAACAAAGCAAAGTTCAAATAACACTTATCAACCATTGCTTTGCTTGAACAGTATTTTTCCCATCAGAAAGCAATTCTTTATAACACACAAAATTCAGATTTTTCCACTGTTTTGAAAATTTGAAACAGTGGCTTCACTTAAATAACTGTAATTTGTAAACTAGTAATCCAATTGGGAACAAATTTTATCACATGGCATTTAAAGGTTAGTACTTCATAAAAATCATATGGATTTTTTATTAATAGCACCATCTATATGTCAGGCCTGGGACTTACTGAGTGATATATTATAATTGTAAGTAATTATGAGCTAACATGTTATTTATGTAATACAAGAACATATTCATTTCCTTGTGTTTTAAAATAGCAATAAGAATTTATTTTCTTTAAATGCAGTAAGATGGAAAGTGCAATGCTAAAATCTCAAATTGCAATAGGAATGTGAAAGATACCTTCCAAAAGTTAAGCAAAGTATTAAAAAACATAATTTCTTAGAAACAAGTAAAAATGTACTGAATTCTTATATAATATCAGTTATCCTATATGGCAGGGAATACTGGACAATATTCTTACAGATGAAGAAGAGACTTGAAGCAATAGAATTGGGGTTCTACAAAATGAACATGTGAGCAACTACAAAGTTTTAAAGAAAATAAAAACAAAAAGTACACTCATAATTGACATCAGAAAGATAGATTTTCAATTTGTAGGGCACATCATGAGGAAAATAGGCTTGAAAAATTTAATACCCACAGGACAGATTGAAGGCAAGAGAGGAAGTGGAAAACAATGTATAACCTACCTCGTGAGCTTGAATAAATGGATTGCAGAAGAAGATTTAGAAGAGATAACAAAATGACAAAATTTATTAAAAATTACAATGGACAGGAAATTGTGGCACACCATGATTTTAAAGGGGCATGGCACATAGACGAAGAAGATGCATCTTCTTGAACCTGCTAAGTTTTAATGAAACATACAACCTTACATTCATGTAATTCTGTCATGATTCTCTATTTCACAAAATCCAAAGTTGTTTTTCAGTCACTAATGCAATATAATAGTACATCTTTACATTACTAGATAAAACTTGAAATGATATGAGATCATCATTATTTTATTTTATCTTTTTTTGTTTACCATTAGGTTCACTCTGTACAATGCCTACAGACTACTCAAGATAGACGGTTATATTAAGAGGAGTTTATATGGACAGGAGGGAAAGATAACGGTTGATTCTAGACTTGAACAGGTTAATATTGTAGTGATCAGCAAAACATCCTCTTCAGAGTGTGTTCTACAGAGTAGTGGCTCACAGAAAGAAGTTTTTTGAGTGGAACTTACTTTTTGTGATGGAATATGGAGAGAATGTGAGTTGTCTGCTACTATGTAAGTAGTATAGTGGGTCCTTGCCATGAAGATTAGACCTGGCAGAACCAAAACATTTAGTTTGTCTAAGCACTTTCCATGGTAGTAGTGATAAAACTATGAGAGAGAGGTTGGAGAGCGGAAAATAATACTTGTCCAACAAAGACCTGGAGATGCTTTTGAACTCTATCAAGACTGGAAGGTGAGGACTGAGGCGCTCCCACTCAAATATGGCAACAATACTCCATTTTACTCTGATAAAGGTAGAGGATATCACAAGGAGTCAAGTACTTGCTGGAATGGTACAGGGAGCCAATCATTTTACCTGCATTATTATCGAAGGATTGTGTCTAAGAGTTCCACTTGAGGTTGTGTGTAAGTTTGAGGTTCAATATTTTCTCAAGGCATGGAGCCTCTTTAAGGGGACATCCATTCATTTTGACTGGTGGTAGTTCGGTGTCTGATCGACAGTGATGGAATATAATCAGTTTGGCTTCTGAGGCATTGAATGTACCTAGTCAGTTTTTTCCCTACTAAAATGATGGGAGAGAGGTCAGCTGCCAATCTCTGATCTTCAAGAGTTTTAGAGGTGTAACCATATATTGTTGTGTTATCAGCATAGATTACAAATGACTGGAGAATATTCGTAGGCAGATCATTTAGGTAAATCAGAAAGATATAATACAATTACTTGTGCTTATCTAACTCTTTTTCAATCTACTTGTAGCAAGTATAATGATTCATATACCAACTTTTCTTCTTATTTTTGGTACAAAGAAAAGAAAAACCAAAAAACAAACACACAAAGAAAAATTGTAATTTTGGATTCATTAATGATTCCATTTAAGTAGAAAAACTTTCTCTGCTATTCATTCATATAATTTGCATCACCAAAATTGAGCACATTAAGAACAAAAAAATGGATAAATAAAGAAGTACTGACAATTCCTCATCTCAAAAATCAAACAAAACTATCAAATGTGGCTCAAAACTGCTGTGATAACAAAATGTAAAAAAACCATGTGTCGTTAGATAAAAAGACTCCAAAGATATAGCTCGACCATTCTTACATGTCTCCATCTCTCTATTAAGCACTGCTTGTAACTTATTGTTCTGTATTTTTTGTATATATCTGTCAGCACCAGATACTGTGCAGAATAAATATATTAAGCTTTTCTGTGTATCATTCACCTCAATGATACAACAATATTCCAATAATATACAATAGCTCAAAAGGGTTTGGCATACTGGACTTCTGCACAAGCTACAGGTTATGGCATAACTGGACGATTGTTTGATTTAAACTAGTCATTCCTATTTTGAACAGGCATGTTTCCAGATCCATTTATACAAATGTTGGTGTCCCTCAAAGCTCTATTTTACGTCCTATGCTTTTCCTGATCTTCATCAATAATCTTCCTGATATAATCAGTTCCCAAGTCAGTATCTATGCAGATGACACCACCATTTATTCTTGTCTCAATAAAAAATCTGCCAAGTCTGAGAAAGTAAACCTCACTGCTGCTACTGAAAATCTGTGACAGAAAGCAATACAGTGTGCCCCCTTGGTCTCACTCTCTCAGTCAACCTCAAGTGGAACAACTACATCAAATCAATAGCTATATCTACTGCTAAGGAATTTGGGTTAGTGTGTTTGGCCAAGAAGTTTTCCTCATCAGAACCCATCTTGCATATTTATAAATCTACCATTCATCCATTTCTTGAATACTGCTGCCATATTTGGTCAGGTGCTCCTGTTATTCATATCTGTTCTTGACAGAATTCAAAGGAGGATCTACAATGTAATTTATGCTGATTTGGCAGCTTGTCTTCAGTAACTTTTTCACTGATGGGATGTGGCTTCCCTCTCTCTTTTCTATAAATGTTTTCATGGCTTCTGCTCTGACGAGCTTCTTTCTCTAATACCCCAACCACATGAATTTACACATGATACTAGATTGGCAACTAGGTCCCACCCTTTTACTATCAAAAATTCAAATGTAACTGCCACATCTACCCCAACAGTCTCTTTTCTCACACTTCTTACCTGTGGAACTGCTTTTCATATACTTCCTTCTCTGATAGCCACAATCTCCAAAAGTTTAAATGAAATGTCAATTGTCATCTTCTATCTCCTTGATTCCCATCTTTCTCTTATCTTTTCTTTGATATTCCCTGTACCTTGTTCTTCTTTCCTCTCACTGTAAACACCCTGCACCAGTGGCAGTACTGCCTTGCTTGGAATAAAACGATTATAAAAAACTAATTTGCAAGTTCAGAAAAGGTAATTGTAGTGATGTAGTTGATAAAATAGTGTTGAATTCAATGGTTAACAATAAGAAAAGTTACAACCTTGTCAGTATGTACAGGATTCAACATCAGCTGTACTGAAATACAACCATGATTATTAATTTATTTTTTTAAAATTCCTACTGCCATAATTATCTATGTTACTGCATAAGTAATAATTAGAGTGGATGTAACATTATTTGTAAAATAAATTATAACTGTGATATGATAGGTTTCATTTTTTTTTAATGCCAGGTCCCTTCAGGATATAGGTTATCATAACTTTCCACAGATTTTTCTTTATTATCTATAATTACCATGAATTCTTGGGAAAGAGGAGGATGGTTTCCAGTTGCCTTCTTTATGTCTGAAATTCATCATTTTAAAAAACAACTAAAAGAAAGTAAAAAAGAACTCAATTCAAACTTGAACATTTATTTGTTATGCAATGGTGTACTGATGTTCACACAAAGAGTTTTAATACTTAGCATATTACAAAAGCAAATATTAAATAAGTTTTATAGCGGACATCCAAGAATTTCAAGGATAAAATATCTCATGAGAAGTTATGTATACTGGACCAAAATGAATCAAACATTGAAAAATTAGTATTAGTGGTTGTGCTCTGGTAGCAAAATTACTTACCATGAAAATACAACCTTAGCCAATGACACACATCACCATCAAGACTGCACATTGATTTTGCAGGTCTAATAAATAGATCACCAATCATAGTCTTAAAGAAATGTGTCCCTGAACTCTCCTCTGTCCTTTCTAAGCTCTACAACTTCTGTCTCTCTGCTTCCTGCTTTCCTGCCTGTTGGAAATCTTCCTCTGTAGTTCCTATATTCAAAAACACTGGAGAACCCTCGGACCCCGCAAATTACTGCCCTATCAGCCTTCTTCCGATCTTTGGCAAAGTGTTCGAGGCCATTATCAATGCTAAGGTGGTTCAGCATCTCACAGCACACAGGCTCCTCTCAGACAAGCAGTATGGTTTCCGCTTCATCAGGTCTACTGCTGATATGCTAACGACTATCACCGAGTATATATACCAGGCACTCGACAGGAATGGTGAAGCCCGGACCGTCACCTTGGATATCTCTAAAGCGTTCGACAGAGTTTGGCATGCTGGCCTTCTATGCAAACTGGAGCTATGGTATAGCTGGACAATTGTTTGAACTAATCCAGTCATTCCTATTTAACCACACATTGAAAGTGGTATTAAACGGACATGCCTCCCAGAATTACAATACGAACGTGGGTGTCCCTCAAGGCTCCATCCTAGGTCCTACGCTCTTTCTGATCTACATTAATGGTCTCCCGGATAACATAAGATCCCAAGTAGCTATGTACGCCGATGACACCACAGTTTACTTTCGCCTCGATCAAAAATCTGAAAAGATTTGGCTTCCCTGTGTCTCTTCTATAAATACTTTCATGGCTTCTGCTCCGATGAACTTAGATCACTGGTGCCCCCTAGATACGAATTTGCACAAGATACTAGATTAGCAACTAGATCCCACCCTTTTACAGTGAAACTGATAAAATGCAACTACAACTTCTACTCCAACAGTTTCTTTCCTCGCACTTCCCGACTGTGGAATTCCCTTCCACACGATTGCTTCCCCGATGGCTACAATCTCCAGGAGTTTAAATGTAAGGTCAATAGACACCTCCTAACACACTAACCTGCCCCCATTCTATCAAACACTCTTCCCATCTGCCCAACCCTCATCCTCGGTATCCTTACTCATCTGTCACCTTCCTCCTGACATTCCCTATGTCTAACCACTCCTTCTCTTTACCTTCCCCTATGTAGCCCCATGCGCAATAGTGGCAGTGGAATGCCTTGCTTGGGGTGAAAAGATTTTTAAAAAAAATATTATCCAGTATAGCTTTACTAAGTGGCCTGAAATTTGTAAATGCAAAAACCCTACTTCTTCAGTGACTGTAAATTTTTTACACAAACTGTTTGCAAGATATGACATTTCAGATACCATAGTTAGATAACTGAACAAAATTCACTGCTCACAAATTCAAAGAATTTTGGAAAATGTTCTCAATTTAACATATTACTACCCTACCATATCACCCAAAGTCAAATAGACAAGCTGAATGGTTTTTGAGTACTTTCAAGATAGTTTTGAAAAATAGCAAATGACGAAAAAGTGAACAAAGACACACTACAAAATTTTTAAGTGTTTACTGGATAACATCAAATCCCAATACATCATCAGGCATGTCACCAGCAGAATAATGTTTGCAAGAAAAATTAAATTGGTGTTTGACAAGCTGTTACCAAATAAAAAAAGTATAAGAATGAATAACAAAAAGCACACTAAATGTTTCAAGCTTGGCAAAAAAGTGTTTTTTAGAGAGTATAAAATTGGAAAATAAACATGGAAAGATAGTGTAATAATATCACAAATCAGAAAAATGATATACATCGTAAAAGGAAAAATAGGAATATTAAAGACCCTCTAATCAACTAAAGAAAAGATTTTTACCAATGGTAAAAAGGTTTGCCTGAAAGAACACAAGAACATATGAAAATACTGTATGATGTTTTGATGTGCATATACACCAAAAAATTTATTGAACTTACAATGATTTCTAGAAAATTAAAGGAACAGAAAAAGTGGTGGTTGATCCTAAACAAAAAAGATAGGAAGTTAAGTATGTTGGCAAACTCACCAGAAAATGAGGGGGTAATACTAATGAAGAAAAAAATAAAATAAAATATTTATTAATAAAAGAAATCTCAAAAGTGGGTGGGGGATATAGACTTAAGTTTAGAGATAATAAAGAACTCTAAGTAGTCTTAAATAATCCTTGGAGTCAGTCTTCAGAGTATTTTTTACAGACGTCACAGTGAGTGCCTAAGTAAGACTTTATAGACTAATAAAAAATGAGTTATAACAGTTATTAAAAAAACTGAAAAAATAAAGAAAATGAAAGTATACATGGACAAGGAAAAATAAAAGTATTACATATTTATATTTCTTTACAATCCACACTGTAAATCATTTTTATATTTTATCATAAATTTTTAACTCACTTATTGGGCTTATAAATTTTTAAAGAGTTTATGAAATGAAAATCAAGTCTATTAGAAGAAAGAGAGCCATGAGTTAACAACTCATATAATATTAATTGCTTTGGAATATGTCAATCACATTTGCAGGTGCACATATGAAAGAGAAACTGAATTTAACCATTTCTATATTAAAATCAATTAACTCCATGTGATCTATTATCATTTAATTTATCCCTGATTTCAAAGAGCTTTTCAAACATGTTAATCACTATTATCTGATGAAATAAAAAATATATTTACTTGCACGCTACAGTATTAGAATATTATTATATAGTGTTAAATTGCAATGATGTTTAGTCCCAAAATTGCTGTTTTTACAGTAGTTTACTGGTAGAATGCCATTTCAGGTCAGCCATTTATTTTTCATAAAGTGCTTGATATGAAAATAGAGACAGAGTGTTCATAAAATTAATGTAGAGATGTCACTTAGCTGAGCAGTGTTATTTCAGTTATGCTGACTTTGAATTTTTGTGAAGGCATTACTGTAATGTTGTCATTTGTGTGTGTGTGTGTGTGTGTGTATCTATCTATCTATATATATATATATATATATATATATATATATATAGTCATCCACAGACAGATCTGTTTCGCTGTATCACAGTTCATCAGTATGGTTAGACACCAATTGCTTTTAACCCAGGATTGAAACCCAACCGAATTGGCGTCAGTTGGTGATTCTATCTCTGGGCTATGAGCGTTCGGTAGAAGAAGGCAGACTTTTTAGCATGTATACTGTCATTATACCTGCCCAATAGCCAGAGTGCTCTAATCCATTACTGAATGAGCGATGCATACATGCCAGAGTAGCTACTGTTTTTCAAAGTCTACCATTCTTCCAGAGTGCTCAATCAGGGTGTGAGAGCATAAATATATATATATATATATATATATAAGAATCCCTTGATTAATGCCTTTTTAATTAGTGTGGTAAAATTTTTATATACCAAAATTTGATTAGTTCATACATAATACTCAATTAGTGTGGTAAAACATTCTTCAGTTTAACCATAGTAATTAAAAATTGATTTTTTATAGTCACTGAATAATTAAAAATTTTCTAAAATTTAAAAATAAAAAATGAGTAACTATTTTGTTTGTCAAGTATTATGTCATCTAAGTTATAGTAGTGTTAAAAGAAATGGACAGTTATAAATAGATAAGTTTTGTAATATAGCTAATAATAAAAAATACATATTTGAATATTTGTCTCTATTAAAATTTTTGAATATTTAGAGATTTTATCATGTTTATTTTGAAGAACTTACAAGGAAATTTATGATTTTTTTGTTAAAAGAATGGACAACTTAATTAAATACAGAAATTTACATTTATTAAAAATTATTGAAATATAAAAGATGTGAAGTAGGGAGCTCAAACATGTTTATTAAACTGGCTTTGCATCAAACATAATCAAACTCACAACAATTTACTCCACATCAGAAGGTTGAAAAAATATAAACTGTTTTGTTGTATAACGAAATGAAAATTTATTTATCAAACAGCATAACATCAAACTGTATGTATGAAATTTTTAACTGTGAAAATATTCTAAGAGAAAGTGTAATAAGGAGTTTACAAAACTAAGAGTTTGTCTGTTTTAGTGAAATGCAATTTGTATAAAAAGATAAGTTGTATCTGAGTGTATCAACAAAGTAGTAGTAATCTCTTGTTTCTCTCTCTCTTTTTGTGTATGGTGAGTAGGTGACGAGGAAAAAAGGAAATGAATAAAACAGCATGAGAAAGAAAGTGAAAGGGTGTGAATGCAGGTTGCCAGGCGCAGCCTAATTATTTTCTTGTTACATTGTTTTCAGCATGGACTATCTGATGTTTCCTCATCTTCTTCTTGCATCGACTGGGAAACATGTACAAATAACCAACTCGGTTCACATGGTCAGCTCCTAACACAAACTCGTTTTTGGGTGGAAAGAAACATGATACAGACCATTGAAAGTTCAATTTGTTGTTTTCTGCAAATCACTCTCCTTTCATTGGTTAATAAATATTTTCACACTTGCTTGCAAAATTTTCAAACAGTGAAGAAAAGAAAGTTATTTTTATTTTTTATTCCCCACAGATGTATGCATACTTTATGGAAAGATTATAAATAAAATTTTCAGGTTAAAATGTTAATAATTATAATATGTTTAGAAAGTATAAAGGGACAATTTTTCAGTACCACCAATTACACAAAGAACAAAACCATGCAACAAACCACTGTAAAAAAGTTTTTTCGAAAAAAAAATCAGATTAATAAACACTAATTCATAGCATTTTTATTGTATCTTCTTATATGTACCTATATTTTAATTAAAAAGTATGCAAATTAGAAATTAACAGTGAATGACACTGAAATTTGAGGTACAAATGAGTGTTCGGTTAGTATGTGTATTTTGATGTACACATTAGCAGCATTAATCAAAGAATTCTTCTGTGTGTATGTGTGTGTGTAGGATGTATACTATCCAAAATAATAGTGAAGATGATGAGATAAAGTGAAAATATTTTTTTTATCAAAGACACATTTTGTCACCAGAAAAAATGTGTGTTCTCTTCAGCTTTATCAGTTTGATAATAAAAGAAAGACAAAACATTGTGAGATAAAAATGTCTTGGGATCTGTGAGGACAAATAGGCATCATAAATCAAATTTATTGCCCCAGCTTATCAAATCATAATTTTGGCTTTTTTTTTTTTAATTAGCATCACCCCATGCAAGACAATCTACTAAAACTCAAGGGGTTACAGGGTATGAAAGTATTGGAACAGGCACATTAATAATGAGTGGGAAGAAAAAAGAGTAATCAGTAGGACAGTATTCTGGAGGTTAGCTTTATTCCTGAAGAGCTTTATTCCCTGGTGTCCTGCCCTCATCAATTTACCCGTGCAACTAGATTAGCAACTAAGTCCCACCCTTTTACTGTCAAAATAGGCAAATGTAACCACCAATTCTACTCCAGCAGTTTCTTTCCTCACACTTCCTGCATGTCTGTGGAACTTCCTTCCCATGCTTGCTTCCCTGATAGCTACAAATTCCAAAAGTTTAAATGCAACATCATTTGCCATCTTCTATCTTCCACCTCTCTCTTACCCTTTCTATGACATCATCTATATTATTTTCTTTTCTGTCATCCATTTACTCTCATTGTAATCCCCTGTGCACCAGTGGCAGTATTGCCTTGCTTGGGGTGAAATGATTAAAAAAAAAAAGAGTTAATGATGAACTTAAGGTCATTTTGAACATCTGCTGCCATATTGACTTGCCAGACTGATAAGCCTTACAGGAGTAAATGGTTATGCCATCAGTGTAGATACTCACTTGATAGCCGATATCATTGGGAAGGTCATTATTGAAAATTAAAAGCAGTGTAGAAGCAAAGATGGAGTCCGGGGGGGGGGACACATCTGCATTTGTACAAAAGGATCTAGACAAGTAATCATTGAGGACAACCTTCATTTCATAGTTGGAAGGGTTGGACAATTCACCAAAGCTTTTATAAACTAGAACAACAGATGACTTCTAGTGGGCAGTAAAGCAGAAGCTAGTGAGGCATTTATCTAGAGAGAACAGGAGCCAGTTCAGAAGCACACTTCGTAATGACTATTACAGGTAGGAACCATGGAGAGGATTAAGGTATCTGGCATTTCTGAGAGAAAATGAAAGTGTCCATGCTGGCTTTGACCCAAGAAGAAACCTCAATGGTATAATTGACAATTGGGGGGTTAAAAATGTCAGTACTAAAAGCATCACAAAGAAAATCATGGAGTGAGTCCCAATCAGAATGCTGGTAAAAATAGCAGGTTCTTGTCTAATAGATGATTGGAACAAAATATCAATAGATACCACAGAATAGTTGGAGTTATCAAGAGGGTTGTAATTGCCATTGTCATTGTAACTACCACATGAAACATGCGTGTGAGAACTGACAACTGCAGGAAAATATTGTAAAAAGTTTTATTTCCTTCACAGTACTTGTGCAGCTGTGAAAGCTGCAATTAAGACAAACAAATAACATAAACACATGAAGGAAGAATGTCCGCAAGAATAGATAATTATAAAGCCAAAAAAATAAGGAAATAAACTATGAAATTTACATGAATAGTTATAACAAACAAAGGAACTTGTAACAAGTGTTTAAATTAACGGGAATTGTTTGTATCAACAAAGTAATACATTTTCAAAAATTAAGAAAAGGGTCTAAAAAGTAATAAAAACTTTAAAAGTATTATATTCTAATATATATAAAATATTTATCTAGGATTTGCTGGAAAGTGAGGGGAAAAATGGTAATTACCTTGTTGGCACCTAGTGTGGTCTATAGCAATTTAGATAGTTACTCCCTAACAGTACCGAGAACAAATGTGCTGTCACTGGAGATAAATTTACCGTCTGACCTCATGGAAGGTCTCAATCCAAAAGACTTTTAAGGGGGTTTGTATTTCTTAAGCAGAGACCAAAATCCTAGATTCTAGAAAAAGTTGCCCTAAAAACAGCTTACTTGTTATATTGTTACTTCCTTATTTTAACTTTACTCTTTCTTTTTCATACTTTCCATTTAGACCTCATAATTGTTTTATATTGACCTAAAATATAAGGAACTATTTTTCTGGTGACATTGTTCTAAGTGGGTGACAAGGCTGGCAGTTATAGAATACAGGGCTGGCTTTGGTGAAAAAACAAACCTGCTGATTTTACATTAGGGTTTGGTAGCAATGAGAAACTGAATCTTTCCCTATGGTGCCTGGCGGCAGCTACAAAGGCAATGTTACAAAGCACAGCAAGAGTGAGAAAAAGAGTTAAGAAACAAATCTAGAGAAACCTGTTGCTTGATTTTACTAGGGAAATGATTGGAGAAGTCTACGATTTGAGTAAGAAATTGTGCCATAGAAAAATTTAATGTCTAAATATCGGCAACATCAGTACTTTCAGAATGTGTGAGCCACATGTCCTGGTGAGCATTAAAGTCATCAAAGTACAAAGATATTTACAGATGAATGAAGAGAAAGTGCCTTTTCTATACTGTCAGCTATTTTATCTGATGGACTGCAGCTCTAAGAGGAGAGTGGGAGATGATAAAAGAAAAAGGGCTAGCTAACAGATTTTAGTAATGGAAAAACATGAAAGAGTTGTCTGGGACTCTGAGAAACAATTACTTGGCTATTGGAAGATTATCCCAGATGTAAACACCAAAGCCATACATGTGAATGCTAGAATCTTTTCAGCAAAGGGGAAGCTAGCCTAGAACTAAGGATTCGTTGTGAGCAATGGAAGAATTGAAATTGGTTTAAAAAAGGGCAGAGATATCTGGTGACCATTCCGAAAGTAAAGATTCTACACTGCAAAAGTTGGAACAGATACCACAAATATTAAAGAAAGAAAGTCTGAGTGGGTAGGTGTTTCTTTTTACTGCTGTAGTTTTATTTTTTTTTTTGTGTTTGAGATTTGTTTTGAGGAGAGAGAGAGAACAAAAGGCCACCATAATTAACACTGTTTGTCATTCATGGCAATACAAACTAGCCAGAGCATGGCCTCAGGGTTGCCCACTGAAAATACATGCAAAGACACTTATCCATGCATGACATGGCACTACAAATACTCCAATATTATGCAACTACTGATCAGACAAGCATCTCTAGGTGCTACCAAAGAGTTCAGTCTCTTAATGACCAGTCAGAAGCAGCAGCCAGCAAACTCTCAATGGAATGTTACAGCCACTGGTTAGTTTGATAACAAAAAAGTTCAGATAGTTAAACCCTGATAAACCATGTCCTGAACAGGGAACAAGGATAAACTTCTACTCCTGTTCAAAAGACATGGAAGGAGTACAGAGTAGGTTAATTGCTATGGCACTTTGGTAAAATTACTGCAGCTCTGAAATTAACTTTTTGATTTTCATGGTTGAAAACATATATCTTTTATTTGAGATAGGTGGTGATAGCATAGTGGGAATATGGAGGGTCTTTTACTTAGGGATCTATCTATCTTCCTTTCATTTTTGGCATCTCTCAAAAGAATTTGAGTCTTTTCATTTCATCAAAAACAACTGATCAGCTACAAACAAATGACAAATTTCAAATATTATATATATATATATATATATAGTGATGTTCTAAGCACAGCTTAGATGTGGCACAAGGCCGAAAGTACAGGGTATCCAGTGAGTATTGAACTCACTGCTCAATTGCAACGGTTTTAGCAAGACAAGCTTGCTAACCATTACACCAACTCAAGATGCCCACATATATATATATATATATATATAAAATAATATTAGCTATAGTAATAACAATACCAATAGTAACAGAACTAACTCTGCCGAAACTAGTATTAATTAAGCTATAATTTAAATTGTCTTGTACAACCCACCGAGAATGAACTCAGAGGGAAAAGAAGGGGAAGTACATGAACAAAAAGTCAAGCACTTGTAAGAAAGAAAAAACCCCAAGATGAAAACCCTAACACAATTTCCCCGCCAAGCCGTAGGGTGAAACTGTGGTAGGTTGTTGGTTCTTGCTTAGTTTATATATATAAATCCAGGTAAAGAGGAACCAAGGTTTTACAATTTTGAGTTTACTTTTTTTTATAAAAAGTGATCAATATAATAAATATTGAAGAGCATAATATAATCATATAATTATGAATTGTTTCAAGATTTCTATCTTGTCATCAGGCAATGTTGGATGTTGGTTGTGAAAATGATTTACATTTAACTATAAAAAACAATGGTTTACTATTTATGTATGTGGGAAGATATAAAATTTATATCTATTTTTAGAGAATATATACTCTCTTTTTTCATTTTTTTGTTATCCCTAAAGGTCAAAGTGTCAACCTATATTTAAACTAATTTTATTTTTATTTTTATTGCTTCTCACTATATCCTATTACCTTTTATGTATCCATTCTTGTACCAAAAATGTCCTTTATGCTTTCTCCATATCTTGCCCTCTTCTCATAGAAAACAGGAAAGAGGTGAAGAAAGAAAACTTTTTATATTTTTATTCAAACTTAAAGGGGCTTTTGAGTAAATTTACTCTTTTTATCAGTATGTATTTAATTTTAATTTTTTCAAAACCTTTAATTCATAAATAGCATTTTATTTTTTATTCTAATTTACTTTCTACTATCATTATTCCATCTTTCTGATATCTATTTATTTATTATAAAAATTTTATATACAATTTACTTTTTTTTAATATCTTGTCAATTATTATTTTCCTTAAGCAATAGAAACTACTGGCCAAATTTCAAAGAGAATCTTTGTTCTGATTAGTTAAAAGGAACACACATAAATTTTATAATTTTCCACATACATAAATAGCAAACCAATTGCTTTTTGTATTTAAATGTAAATGATTTTCACAACCAACATCCAACATTGAAACATAGAAATTTACGTGTTGCAATGTACTTTAATTCATAATTATATATATATATATATATATATATATATATATATTAATAAATCTACATATTATCCTACGTCTGTGGCCCAATTCATAGTTTAACACATTATGCAATCACTAGGTGCATATTTAACCATATATACATCAACAGGGAATCAAATCATCCCCAGAGAATCATCAACAACCTATACAAATTTAGCCAAGTTCATTTAAGTACCAACTCTAGCAATAAAAAATTTTGACAACTGTAAAATTAAATACCTTAATGCTTTAGAAAAAAGTAAACTCAATCCTAGTTTAGAACACTCTGTTAAAACAAGGTAGGCAGAAATAAGCAGAAATCACTTGAATGTAACATTATTTGGTTTAACCCACCCTTCAGCCGTAACGTCCAAACTAATGTTGGTAAACTGTTCTTTAACTTAATTCACAAACATTTCTACCACTTAAACACACTAAAAAATCTTCAATAAAAACAATGTTAGAGTCAGTTATAGTTGCATTAAAAACGTAGATAAATATATTTCACAACCTAATTTTATGATATCAAATAAATATTTGGTCTACATAAACAAAATCTGTCACCCAACTAATAGCAAAAATAACCTTTCTAAAAATAATAGCAATTGCTGAAAAAATAAAACCTGCCTATTGAATGGTCAACATATTTCTGAAGGTATTGTTTATAGAGTTCAAGTTCATTTGGATTATAATGATGTTAAATTTTACTTTGGAAGCACTTCTAACAGGTCGGAGATTTAACAACCACATTTTGTCTTTAAACAACAGTAAATATAGCAAAAGTACAGCTCTAGCCATACATTATTGAAAATTAAAAAACTACAACAAGAACAACAAGAACCCAATTATTACCTGGAATATTGTAGCTAAATCCAAACATTACAATGGAAAAGGAGACAAATATAATCTATGTCTTTTAGAAAAACTTTTCATTTCTAAACCATATCAATAATCCTAATTTTCTGAATAAAAAAAATGTGATTTAATGACTACATGCTGTCACAGAAAAAAATACTTAAATTCTGAGATCCAGATTGATAAAGATTTCTCTACATTTGCCCCTTTCTTTCTTTCTTTCTTTCTTTCTTTCTTTCTTTCTTTCTTTCTTTCTTTCACCCCTCTTCCACAATATTACTTTTAACAATTATGAATTAAACTCCTTTTATTTTTGCTCCCTACATTTTTTAATTTTTTATTTTAATTCTAAATTTTACTTTTTATTCTTAATTTTTATTTTCATTTTATTTTATTTAAAATTTGAATTTTTTATCTACATGTAATCTTTGAATATTTAAATTTTTACATTTTATGACTTATGATCTTTGATTTCTTTTCTTTCTTTTCACTGCATTTTTTATTTTTAATATTTTGTATTTTTTATTTTAATTCTAAGTTTTAAATTTAAATTTTAAATTTTTATCTACATGTAACATTATATTTAAATTTGTAATCTTGTTATTAAAGAAAGCATTAACTTTATAAGATTTACTTCCCATGAACATCAAGTGAATTTTAATTCAAATTTATTAAACTGTCAGTTTGAAATATGCTATAGATGATAAAAAGTGAAAAATTACTTCAAACAACGAAAGACACAATGTTGTAGACAACCCTGATTGCCTAAATCCTGAAAAAACTTAGAACATAAAGGAACAGCAAAATAAAAATAAAAAAGAAGCTGCAGTCAAAAATATTTATATTTTACTTATTATTTTTTTTATATTTTAAACTGATATATATATATGGTGTATGGGTAGATATTAGAAGACTATCACAATGCATTTAATATAATAAAGGAAGGTAAAGAAGGTGTTGGGTAATCTATTTATTATTCATTAATATTTTGAGATCAGAATCTCATCTTCAAAATGGTTGGAGAGCTTGACTTGACATCCATATGCCGTATGTGTATGTATAAACAATAAACATACAATTTGAATTTAAATCTAAATTTATGACAATTTATAATTTATAAATTCTTTTCTTAGGTTTAAAAATAAATTTTGCTTAGGATATTTTAATTTTTTCAGCTAAACATAGATTGCATCTATCATAAAGGTAATTGGGGGTGTGAGCACAACCTATTAATTTCTAGCTTACTATTGGGTTAAGTCTCCTCTTTCTTTTTTCAAAATCTTCAGGAAAGAGAAGTTTGAAGTTTTAGTTTAGGGTTGGAAAAGGAGTACTTATCAGAGTAGTAATGTTGTTAAATTCTTCTATTGTTTAAATTCTAATATAAACTTGATAACTATTTTTGTTTTTATGGTGAATATGTTGGCTTTGTAGATCACTTGGGTAGGCTTACATTTATCTTCCATGGGACAAATGTTGATGGACCTGCAATTGTATGAAGGTATTATACCAGTTTTAATATTAATTCTATCTAAATTCTTTAAAATCTATTTATTGCATGCAAGAATAAGTAATATACTGTTTTAGTACAAAGAATTTATCACTTTAACTGAATTTCTCACTTGAAATCAAATCATTCTTTTATGGTTAATCTTTTAAAATCCAAAGTAAAAATATTTATTGATAAATTAATTTTTTACTGAATTTGCTTCATAGTGGATCCTGATTTAAATCACCTGTATGATCAGTACAAATATGATTAAAATATGGATTGTATTCTAAATCAGGTACTTAAATTACAGTTTTAATATTGGATACCTTATAATCAACAATTCTGTCATTGGACAATGAAGATGAACCACAAATACTGATGGGTATTGTGATAACTGCAGATATTCATCCTGACTACTGATCTGACACAGACCTATCACTGTTTATTCTTATCATTCCATATAATTGATATCTCAGTTTATTAGATTATACCCAAGCTGTTTGTATTACTTCACTCTTTAAAAGCAATATCAATTTATTTTCTGTACTGTCACCTTCCCATTTACCAATACCACTTGTCTCTGAATTTCTTTTTACAAAAATTTTATTTTGGGAGAGATTTTGTTTTCAAGAGAAAAGAGGAACTTACACACTGATTTAGAGGCAATTTAAAAATTTTCCAGACAATCATCTATGGAATTGCTATTTAATTTTTTTTCCTTTTAATCATTTCACTCCAAGCAAGGCAGTACTGCCACTGGTGTGCAGGGGGTTATAAAGAGGTGAGTAATGAGAAAGAGGAACAAGTTACGGGGGTGTCATAGAATGGATAAGAGAAGGATAAGAACATTTGTGTGAAGAGAGCTGCATGAGAGTAGAGTGGAAAGGGAGAAGAACATGATACAAGGGTTGTCAGGGAGATAAGAGATGGCAATTAACATTGCATTTAAATTCTTGGAGATTGTAGCTGTTAGGGAAGCAAGTATACAGAAGGAAATTCCATAGGCAGGAAGTGCAAGAAAAGAAGCTGTAGAGTAGAAGTTGTGGACACATTTCATTGGTTTCATTGTAAAAAGGTGGGACCTAGTTGCTAGTCTATTAGCTCGAGTAAATTCATGCAGAGCGGGCACCAGGGAGCTAAGCTCATTGAAGCAGAAGCTGTGAAAGTATTTGTAAAATAGACAGAATGAAGCCACATTACATTGGTGAGAAAGTGACTGGAGTTGAGCTACCAGGTCAGGACCAGTTACATTGCAGATTCTCTGTTGGATTTTCTCAAGAAGCCTGAGATGAATAGCAGGGGCACCTGACCAGATGTGACAGCAGTATTCAATGCATGAGCACATGGTAGATTTATATATGTGCATGATGGATTCTGCTGAGAAAATGTTCTTAGCCTTACACAGTAAATTGACCTTAGCAGCAGATTTAGCTATGGATTCAATGTAGCTATTTCACTTGAGGTTGGCTGAGAGAGTTAGGCCAAGGAGGTGCAGTGCTTTGCTTTCAGGAAAACAAGCTTGATCCATGCTGATGGGAGGTAGGAGCAATTGTGGTTAAACGATAGCAGCTTCATTTAAGAAGCATTAAAATTTACGAGATTTCTTACCCTAGGCCACCATAGATTGAAGGTTCTTTTCAAGATCAGCAGCAAGGTTTGCTTTGTCAGTCTCGGCAGATTTCTTATCAAGGTGGGAGTGAATGGTGGATTCATCAGCGTAGATGCCTACTTGGGATCTTATTACCACAGGGAGATCATTGATAAAGATATAAAAAAGCATAGGACCTAGAATAGAGCCTTGAGAAACACCCGCATTTGTATGATAGTATCTGGAAGCATGCCCATTCAATACTACTTTCATTAAACAATTTGAAAGGAACGACTGGATTAGATCAAACAAGCGTCCAGTTATACTATAGCCCTAAAGCTTGCATAGAAGGCTAGCATGTCAGATTCTGTAAAATTCTTTGGTTATATTTAGGGCAACAACTTTGCCATTCTTATTGAGAGCCTGGTATATATACTCTGTGTTATATAATAATAATGATAATAATATAAGACATTTTCATTTGAGCATAAAAGTGAAATGCATGTCAAAACCTGAGGTTGTTGGCCAGTCATATAAGCATCTTGACTTCACTGCCATATTCAATTTGTACTGAAAAAAAAAACTTGTTTTCTCAGTTACAGCAGCAGATGGTGACAGCCAATCACCTTATTTGGTTTTTGTTCTGTTTTTTAAACAGTTTCAAGTCTTGGTTTGTGCTAAATGTTTGAAGATGATTAGAGGACAAGTTAAAAAGTTTTACTCATTGATCTACATATACAGCTTCAGCAACAAAGTAGGAGTTGTTTAAGAAAGAATCTGATCTGGAATGACAGCGTATACTGCAAAGAAACACCTACAGCTGTAATATTATTAACTTTCTTAATATCGACAATTCAATCAGCTGTAGACATGTCCTTCAGTTAAAAAATCAATGAGAAATTTAGAATTTCTTAAAACTGTAGTGCTTTTCTTTGTCTTTCTCTTACCTGAAATCTCACTGCAGGCTAGCACTACTGTCTTGATATAATAATAGTATCACATTTATCCTTAGTTGCTGCTTGAAGATTACAATCTCATGATATTTAAAGTAAGAAACAAAAAAATTAGCAAATAATTATATATATATATATATATATATATATATATAGTCATCCGCAGACAGATCAGTTTCACTGTATCACAGCTCATCAGTACAGTTAGACTCCGATTGCTTTTAACCCAGGATTGAAACCCGACTGAATTGGCGTCAGTTGGCGATTCTACCTCTGGGCTATGGGCACTCGGTAGAAGAAGGCAGACCTTTTAACATGTATATTATCATTATACATGCCCAATAGCCAGAGTGCTCTAATTCATTACTGAATGAGTGATGTGTACAAGCCAGAGTAGCTACTGTTTTCCAAAGTCTACCATTCGTCCAGAGTGCTCAATCAGAGTGTGAGAGCGTAAATATATATCTGTACCTAGGCCTGAATATTGTGTTCAAGCATGAAATAGAATGTTGTTGCTTGTTATTGACCTCACTGTACACTTTTATATTTATATACACCATCTCTAATACTGAACACTTTTTTCCAATATACCATACCTTAAAAATTTTTTATCATATATATGTTATAATTAGTGTTTGGTTGTAAAGGAATTAAATAAACAAGGATTAAGATTTCAATCACACCTTGTCAAAGTTTGAAGCATGTACATAGTTATTTGACAGGTGGTAGAAATTGTTTATATATGCTTTTTCAGTTGTTGTTGGTCAGGAAAGCAATTAGATGTAAAGGTGTTGTTAGTAGGGCCAGAAGTTGACCAATTTGGGTTGGATGGTTGAAGTCACAATTGGGGATCAAAGGATAGGTCTAGAGTGGATTTGCCATTAGGGAAATCTCATATATACTTTTCTTCATGGTTGAAATCGACACAGGCTGGGAGTGGATAGTGAAAACTGATCAAGTGGAATGTTTCTGTTGGATTCTGGTTGAATGTGGTATCAAAGAAATGGAGTCACAGTGGTTATGATGAGAGTCTTGGGGTGTATAGTGAACTTTGAGGTGTTAGACATCTTGGTGATTGGCACTGGGAGCCTGTTATTGAAGTTGGTCTGTCAGCTGCATTCTGCATGTAAAGAATCAGGTAAGATTAGTGAAGCTTGAATGAAGTCACACGTGTTGGTAGGTAGCCTTTCATCCCACAACTGTGTTGATCATCTGCAAGATACTTTCTTTTAAGCAAATCTATTGGTCCAGAATTATATTTTTTTTGGTGGCAATGTTAGTGCCTTGCTACTGTATTTTATTGCAAGAACTTGTTTTATGAACCGTATGTGATGCTTGGAGCTTCAGAAAATTTTTTTTTTTATTTTGCGTTTTGTCTTTCATAATGTTCAGATCTGGTCAACATGTAATGGCAATCAGAGATCTAATTGCAGTAGAGTATAACATAACACACACATACACATGTGTGTGTGTATGTGTATGTGGGAAACACTTTTCACAGAGCACACAGATGTTATACTCATCCTATACAGAAAGTGCAGAGATGCAAAATTTTGGTTTCAGGTAAAGTTAATAAATACTCTGATACTCGTCAGAAATACTGATACATAACTAATCCAGTCCTTTTTCATGAGTACTATGTTAGTTTTAGCAAATATACTAAGATGAAATTTTATTCAACCAGCTCACAGCTAGACATATTTTGAAATAAGTTTTACAAAATTAAAATGAGAAACTCTTCTTATGATACAAGATTTATGATCTATGATCACTAAAAATGAATTGAAAAATATAACTTAATATGATACAATTCACTGTATTTACTGTTAACAACTTTCAAATACCAATAAAATCTATTTTACATAAGTACAAATAGATGGGATCCAAATAGTGTAAAAACTGTTCAATGTTTATGTTTGTTCTGTTGTTTTTGTTAAAATACTTTAATCATTTCAGTCATTTTCAATAAACATGTGATAGACAAGAATCCACGGACTACATCCTAGTATTCTTTAGAAAGTTGAATGCTTGAAATAGTGCATAATAATATCACATGTAATGGTTAAATAGTGTAAGACAAAAAAGAATGCATCAAAATTAAGTGCTTTTTTTATCTTTTTATTTTTTATGTACATATTTAGTATTTTATACAGGTTGCGATGAGTAAATTGTCACCATTTTATATTTTTAATTTCATACATATGCATTGTCTGTTTTTTATTGTTTCAGCTGCATAATATTGTAGGGTCAGTTAGATACCATCTGTGAGAAAAAGAGCACCATAATGCAATTCACTCTATTCAAAATTTAGAAATGGCATACAGTACTGCTTGGTATTTGTGCTGAAAGTTCCAATACAAATATTTCAGATTGTTTGGGTATCAACCTGAGGATAGTGCAGAAGATTCAGAAAGAGTTGGATAAATCTAATTGTGATTATGGACGTGCAGGAACTCAGAAAACCCATTCTGATGAGAAAAGAACTCCTGAATTTGTTGGTGACAGCCTCAAACTCAACATAGAGGCCTACATCAAGTACCTTCAGAAGGTAGGTCAAGAGGGTGGCTGCTAGAAGACTCTGTGGCTGGCAACAGGACTCTGCACCATACCACCCAAGCAAGAGAACCCAATCATGGCTGTCAGAAAATTTCTGCAACCACATCATTCCTTATGTTGGGCCACTTAACTCTCTAGGCTACTATCCACTTTATTCTTATGCATAGGGTACAGTTGAGCAAGAGACCAATGAAACTTCTTTTAAAAGCAAAGATTATGGCAGCATTCACTAACGTAAACAAGGAGACTGTTCAGAAGAGTTGCAGGAGATTCTAAAGCTATCTGGAGGTTGTGGTTGAAGCCAATTGTGTTTTATTGAATAAATTTACTCTTTAGTAATTCAAAATATTTTTGTGTAATTTTAGTAAATATATCTGTTAAAATGAGATGTCAGTGTTATTTTCATTTTTGCATAATTTAGATGACAATTTATCCATCGCACCATGTACTGATTTCAAGATATTGTTTCCTGAAGTGAAAGATTTTATTTAATGTGGGTTGTGTGTTGTTTAACATCAAACAAGTACAGAAGCTTAAATACCTGGCAACTATTTTAACCAATCATCTAAATACTAAGCAAAGTAGTATGAAAAAGAATGATTTTATAAGAAACAAAGAAAGAAGTGCTGATATCAATTCTCCTGTATATTAGTGAATGCTGAGACTCTTCTCTTCCAATGAAGAAAAGACTTTAAAGAACAGAAATATGATTCTACAAAAAGATGCTGAAAATTCCATGGGTGGAGCATTTCAGCATAGAAAAGAAGTCTTAAGGAAAATGGTAACAAAAATGCCACTTATATTAAAAACTAGAAAAACATGGCCAAAATTTCTTGGAAAAATAAAGAGGATGTAGAGTTTGGAGAATTTGACACTCAGAGGATATATCAAGGAAAGAGGAGGTAGCAGGTTACTTACCTGACAAGCTTGTGTGAATGGAGGTGAGAGGTTTGGCAAATTTATAACTGTGATTAATTACAAAGGATATGAGGTTGTGGAGGGCCAGGACTGTTCACATTTTGAAGGGATATAACACACAGACAAAGAAGACCGACTCTATCAAAAGATAGTTATAAATTATGGGTAAAATCTATAATACTATTTCAAGTCAGTGAATATCATCATTCTTGCTAGATTATCTTTTTATTGTCTCAAAAAATGTTTGAACTTATTTTTTCTTCTCTGGTGAATCTGAGATTTTCTTACTATTCTACAATGACAGCTTTCTTTTGTTAATGATAGAAATAAATCTAAAAAAAAAAAAGAGAAATTGAGTAGCAGACATTAAGAGAAACATTATAAACTTTGCAAAGGTTAGGCAATGGTATAAATTTATTTACAATGTTATTTTTTTTGAAAAAAACCCATCCATTTTTAAAAAGAGGGTAATAAAAAATGGAAATGGAAATTAAATGAGTGATCAAATATACAACACAAGAACAGGCTTGAATGACCTCTAAATTTTGTAATAAGTTGTGATTAGTTAGAAAAGAAGAAAATATAGAAAAAAGAAATGAACTGTATTTGAGAAAAATATTCTGAAAAGGATTTAATAAAAACTCCAAAAGATTGAAAACTGTTATTTCTTGTGAATCATAATTACAAAAGAATTCCTTTACTGATGTGTCATTTTTTTCTTTTCTTTTTGATTTTTAAGTTTCCAGCTAAAAGATTAGATAACATGATAAAAAGAACTTGAAATGCAACTTCTCTTTCTCTGTTTTGTATTTATGAATTTTATGCGTTGTTGTTATAGTGTCGTAAATTGAAATATAAGTTTAAAGTTTAGTCTGCAAATATTGATACAAAATATTTTTCTCTAATTAACAGATTAATTTCTGTACACATTATTTACATTATTCAGACTGTTGACCTCATTTTTATTACCATATTCACAACATTTCCAGTTTTTGTATGCTCCAGCCTTCTTTAGGTGCTTGGAATTTTTAACCCTGGGGTATATCATTTTCATTTCATGGGCCATGCCACTTCCAGATGTCATGTAAATATCTCCCTTTAGCTGAACACTCTAATTTATTTGTTCACCACTACTAAACTCACAACACTCTGGGTCAAGTCAATGGATCTAACACTTTTATCCACTGAGCCATGTGTCCTTGAGGACATCATTGTATGAATTTTTGAGACTTATAAACTTTATGTCTCAGTAATAATTTTTTACCAGAGCTCATATTGCAATCTTTGATGCTAATGATTTTCTCTAGCACTTTGTATTACGGCTTCCCCTTTTGTATTCATTTTTCTACTTGGATAGCTTTTTGTGGCCTAGCATATGCACTGATTCCATAAGCTTATGTAATTTCCATTGATGTTTACTATCAATGATTTCAGCTTCAACCCATAGGGAATGGTGATTCCTTTTCTCTCTCCATATGTGGTCAGCTACGCCTGATTTTTCAATCTTTCATGTTATGGTCTTGCAATGTGCGTGGCCCATTTCCCTTTTATATTTCTTTCCACAGCTATATAGAATGACGTACACACAGTCCTTAGTCATGTTCTCCAGTATTGGGGGGTCTTACTTGGGAGATACCACAGATCCTTTGTATTTTCTCTAATAATTCCTTCACATAGAGTAGGCAGATCAAGGTCGTTTTCTGAGTGTTGTTATCATCATGCACCCTCCCTTTCACATTTGTTGGAGATATTGCCAAGTACCTCAGGTAGTTGTTATGTTGTAGGGTACTGCTTATACCAAACATTTCTTGTTCATATGTCTCTTGGTCACCACTTATGATTTTTGCTCATTGTAACAAGCAGCAGACAATCCTTTTCTTTACATTGTATTAGCGGTGGGAGTTGAAGTTGAGGTATTGTCTGGTGAATATTGGCTTGTGATATATGGATGTGTTGAGCACATTCTCTGTTTAAGGAATGCTAGTTTATTGTTGCTCTCTTTCCTCATTGTGAACTGTATCGATGATCTTATTGAGTTCACATGATCCAGTAATGTCTGGACATCTTTCTGGTGTGGTCAGAGCATGAAGGTGTTATTAACAGATATCAGCTATAGAGTTATCTTTAGTGATGTGGATTCTAATGCCATCTCTTCAAAATATCCCATATAGGTGTTAGCCAATGTTGGAGATAATGGCAAGCCCATTGCTAAGCCCTCATCTCGCCAATATATGTCTGATCCCATTTCAAAGTGTGTTGTTTGTGTGCAGAAAGTTAGCATTATTATCAGGTTATCTAGTGGTATACTGGTATGTTCTCCTAGAGATGAGTCCAAAGCAGTTTGTCCATGACTACCAATAGTGTCTCTACCGTGGGTATCTTCCCCAACAGTCCAAACAATGTAAATACCACCTCATTTCAGAAGTACAATCAAAACATTTTTGTATGTTAGGCCTGTGATTATGAAAGAACTATTTACATTTCATGTCCTTCAATTGATATTATCAAAAATTAAAGTCATGTGGTGGCTTTTCATCTTTATTAAAATTTGATGCATTAATTATTTTTAATTTTTGAATGTATCCAATTTCATAAGAATAGGATATTATCTTTTAATTTAAATATCGGTGAGGTCACATGAATGTGATATTATATGTGGTCTGAGAATTTATATTCAATTTAAATGGTATGTTCCAAAAATAGAAGTAATTTTCTTAATTACTGATTGTTTTAAGTGAACATGAATAACATCTAAAATCTTTTTTGCAGTTTGCATTATTACATTATTAACAACAGGCTGTCCTATGTTATTGTAATTTTTATGCTTCTGTATCATGTGTTGCTATATTGCACTTTAATCAGACACATGACAAATGAGAGGGTTGTGGTTGTATATCTATAAAATGTTATATATAACTTTTATAATATTCAATATCAAATAAAACACTTCACCCGTTTTGGAATCTCCCTGTAAAAGTATTTCTACCTATCTCTAAATTTATTTCTTTGGAAACATTGTTAGCTAAATCCCTAAATTTGACCATACATGTTTTCATTTTTTTTTTTTCAGCCTAAGAACTTTTCAGTACCTCTTTAGATATGTTTAACATTTGGCTTATCCATTTCTTTTTTATCAAATTGTTTTAAGATTTGCACACAAAAAAGACCCTCAAAATTGGATTATTAATCTCATTCTTTTCATGGCTTAGTTATTACCACAGTATTTTAACTGATTCACTCTGTGGCCTTCTTCAGGTGTGCTGTGTAAAAAGAAGTGTGGTGTCCTCTATAGTTCAAATAATAAAATGGTAGCCAACAGAAAAAAATAATAGCAAATATACTGATCAGCCAACTACATTGGCCATACAGCAAATCCTAACAGCAACACTTTTAAAACAGATAATTTCATATTTAATACATGGAACTATTCTCTAACCCTTTCTTTGTTCAGCAAACAAAATTCTACTGAATTTAAATCCACAGGCTAATATGTACAACTTCTTTCAATTTTCTTACCTTCTAACAATGTTCTAATGTTTGAACATCATCCTATGATTTCTTCTTCCTCTAGATCTTTCATACCAAACTTTTCTACTTCACCTTTGCAGAGAAATTTCTAATATTCCTAAAGTTTGATGTTTAGAAATCAACTCATTTTCCCTCTCATATTTTTTCTTATAAGTATGAAATATTATATAAACAATATTTAGTAATTTGCTTCTCTTGTTAGTGATCAACTTTGGTAATTAGGTCATAAACAATAAAAATCATAAACAATTTGATGCAATAACATCTATAAATCCTTTGGATTCATTCAGCTGCTCCTTTTACAAAGTGTTTGTTGACTGCAGCTACATAAGTGGTGTCTTTGAGATTAATTTTCCCTTTCTTTGTTCTAGATGTTTTATGAAACAGTTCTTCCTTGCATTATCCATTAACTAATCCTTAAGATTATAATGCATCAATAATAATAACAACCTTTGCTTGATATTGAAGTCAATAAACTGTCCTTTTATTTAGTTTGAACAAAAATTCAGTTATAATCCTGTGAATGTTAGATTTCTACAAACATAAATGCTAAAACAACTTTTTAAAGTATGTGTTATGATGATATCTAAAAAAGCAAGTTTGTCATACTCTTTTTCCACTATGACTTGAAGAAATGGTCCAGTTAAGTTCCCATAATCCAACCACAGTTTGTACATCTTCCTGTTGAAGCCAGAGTATAAAAGTATTATCCACATAATTAAGTTAGATGTTAGAAAATTAACAGAAAGATTGAGCTATTGTGTCAACAGAGCTAGACTGTCATCTTGTTTTAATGTATTGTCTGCATATGTTGTGGAGTAAATAATATGCATGCAGTAGCACAAATGAACTTGGCCAAATACCTTAAATAAAGAACTCCAAGTGAGTAAAAAAAAAAAAAAGGTCTGTTGGATTTCAGGCAATATTTCTAACAAATGTCACTCTGAGTAGACTTAATATTATAACCACTAGAAACAAATTATTACAGCATATGAAATAATTTGTTCATTGTGGCAGACATGAAATACAACCTGGGACTAGCACTACAGTTTGTGACTTGCCTTGCCCCGCCAAAAGAGAGCCCATATTTGCTTAGCATGTAAAGCTACTGCAGCTAAAATGAAGGAAAAAGAAAAAGCACTTACCGCTCAATATTTATTCATGTAAAATTACACAAATTGTGCCACAAGGCTGAAAAAGGGAAGGAGTAGATGGTGGTCTTAGGTTAACTATCCTATACCTAGCTAAACACGATCACAACCCATTCACTCATTACAATTTGTTCAATCACCAAAAGAACCCATCCATCACCTCCCACTCCTTCATACACCACAATACCACATATTTACGAGGAGCACATAAAAAAGGGGGAAAATAACCCATGACAATAAAAACGTGTTTATATACAATGTAATACATAATTTAAAAAATTTAATGAAGAATGAAATGATGGGAGGGGAATGAACACAAAAAACAAACTGAAAATACAACAAATTTGAACTAAAATAATCAACAATGTTAGTAAGACCTGTCCATCCCAGAAAAAGAGTGGCCGCTAAATGGTGAAATCAAGAAGCACACTTGCTGAGGGAGTGGGGAGAGGGTAAAAAATTAATGGAATGGAACAATAAAAGGCTGAACCAGCCGAGACAAAAGGAGGCCAAAACAAACAGGGGAGGTTGGGAATCTCAACTGGGATCATAACAAAAGAGAAAACCGAGTACAGGCTAGGAACACATTCATTCACTTTAACTAGGTACACAAAAGAGAGCTACCTTAACCAAGGGAGGGTTCCAAAGGAATCCACCCCGATGTAACCACCAGATCTAAAAGAGAAAATCAAGGCTAGCTCCGTTCACGCGAACCAGGCTCACCACATTTACCTACTTTTTGCTGAAGTCTATCGAAGTCAAACGTTTCCAATCAGTTCTAATCCTTATTTTGAGCATCAGCTCAAAATAGCAGATCAGCTCCTGATGTGAAATACGCTGACCTCACAAGACTTCCTCCGTTCGCGTCATCCAAATCACCATTCGAGCCGTGGCTAGCAGCAACAGAAACACCATACACTTCATCCTAGAAAATGGGGGAAACACATTGTCACAGGCAAATGCACGATCAATGAGCGCAAGCTCTCGCAACGCGATACGAGCAGTCAACTCGCTGACCTGGTCCCATAGAGGGCAAACCCGTGAACAATCGTAGAAGGCATGCGAAGCCGTTTCTTTCAAGCCAAGGTGGCAGCATTCACAATCTGGCAAATTCGCCAGGCCCCATATGAAGGCCTTGTCATTAAGAGGTAACCGATTTCGAGCCAATCGCTAGGTGAGCGAAAACTCAGAGTTGCTGAAATAATCACTACCTGGCGCCCAAGACGAGAACGAGCAAATCTCATCCTCTGACAAGCGCAGCACATCACATAATGAATCCTTCACGACGCCCTATACTAACCCACGATAGAAGACTCTTCTAGGCCATGAAAGGTCACTGGACCATGGAATGGCCCGCAGGGCCACCAGACATTCAAGGAGAAAACTCAATTGCCCTTGAGGCTTATGGCACCGCCTCAAGATAGGGGGAGTGATAGTAAGGCTAGGGAACATGTCCCTCACTATCCCCCTCAGCAATGAGTTTTCCAAAATCACTCGCCTGAGAAAAACCAACCTTGACGCAACCTTATGGCCCACCAGGTATGGCATTCCCAGACCCCCATGACACGGACGTTGGTAACAGACACGTTTGTCGACATAGTGTTTGCGTCCTCTACACAGAATGGAGAATAGCAAACGCTTGATCACCTCCCTACGCCGTTTACAAAGTAGAAGTAGTGACAACCGGTAAAGGATAATGGGAAAGACGTATATAGCACACGCCTCAGCCAAACCCTTTAAGGACAAATTCCTTCAACGCCAAGTCTTGCCTGACATGTCTACCTTTGCCAGTACTTCAGACCAATTTTTCTCCAACTGTAGGTCGGGCCTGAACGACACTCCAAGAATGCGAACCAGGCCGTCCGTCCAGTCAAAGGGCCCCGGGAGGGTAACATCCTTCCAGTTATCTAACCCCGACTGGACGACTTGTTGTGGTTAATCTTGGCCCCTGTCACCTGTTCGTACCATTCAAGCGCCTTCTGTACTACCTCGATGTCACTCTGGGAGGACACGAAAGTATTGAAGTCATCAGCGTACACAGAAACCCTGGCTCGAGCACCACCAGGGACAGTAATTCCACGTAGGACCGGACTGCACGCCCTGTTCCTCAGCCGGCGAAGGAGGGGCTCCAACACCAAAGCATAAAGTAGGGGTGACAGTGGACAACCCTGTCGGACCAACCTAGACAGCGCCAGAATGCCTGACAACTTTCCGTTCACCTGTACCACAGTCGTGGGGGATTGATACAGGAGGCTAATCCAGTGGCAGAAGTTAGTTTCGAATCCAGCGGTCTGCAGGACAGCCACCAGGTAACGATGGTCAACCCTATCAAATGCCTTGGACTGAACTAAATTGATCAGCGCGGCTTGTTCATCGTCTTTTATCCCCTCTATGATCATGCGTATTAGATGCAGATTCCTCTGAATTGTTCGGCCCTTCACAGCACAAATCTGCTCAGGTCCCAACAGAGACTTTGCAACTAATTACAAACGATTTTGCAAGATCTTGGCCCAAATCTTTAACTCTGTGTTTAGCAGAGTTATGGGCCGGTAACCCTCTAACTCCTTCCCAACATCCTTGCCTTTTCTCAACAGCGTGATCACACCCCTGGTGAACCGGTTGGGGATGGACCCTTGCCGGAACCAGTTGTTGAACATGACAGTCTAAATCGGGACAAAGATGTGCGACAGCCTCAAGTACAATTCATAGGGCAAACCATCGAAACCCGGCTATTTGTCTTTGCCGACCTTCTTGAAAGCCACGTAGACTTCGTCCTCCGTAATCTCTCCCTCACAGCTAGCTGCATCAGCCGGCAAAAGCTGGGGGAAGTCAGCCAAATAGCTACGAAACTCTTCATCACGGAGACCAGGCTCCTTGGTAAACAGGATCTCGAAATGCCGCCGAAACACCTCACACATGTCGTCAGTCGACCGAAGAATGTGTCTCTCCAGGTTGCGAACCTCTCGAATGTACCGGTCGCTGCCTTGGTGAATCTCTTCCTTGCACAGTTCTGCGCCCATGTTCACAGCTTTGGAAGACATCTTGCTTAACCTATGTCTAACTACCTGGCCCATGTAACGATCGCTATTCAACTGCTCCATGGCTTCCTTAGCTACAGCTATCTCTAGGGGATCCCCACCAGCCACCGCCCGGGAGTAATTAGCTCTAAGTGTCTTCACTTTGTCAGTCTTATCTAGTTTGAGCCATTTGCTGGACTTGGTGGTGAAAGACCTAATACTATTCTTAAGGTTCTCCCACCACTTATTCCCAATGACTCCCCTAGTTAACGCTCGTTGCACTAAGTTAATTAGCTGGCACCGGAAGTCACGCCTGTCCAGTAAGGACACGCTGAACTTCCAATAACCAGCCATTCTAGGCCTATTTTCTAAATCTACCCAGGCACAAATAAGTTTGTGGTCCGAGTAGCCTAACCAGTGAAACGTGGGACAATCTAATAGATCTATGTCGGCTTCACGAACTAACATTCTATCAAGGTAGCTAGCTACTTTGGTAGAAGGCCAACTATTAGCCCACGTCCACATCTTCCCACCCTTGTGATCGACCCGGTATTTATCGACAAGACCGAAATCTTCGATGAGATTGACCAAGCTACGATCACGTGCCTTCCCTCTAGCTCCCCACCCTCTATCCGACTTGGCGTCCAGGATGGCATTCCAGTCCCCCACTAAGACGAGTTGCATTGAATCCACCAGGAAGGGCTCCAACCGCCAAAAAAAAAAACGAGACGCACTCCTCCCGGTCGTTGGGCGCATAAACCGCAACCAGTCGAAACGCATTGCTTGTCACTGCAATATCAGCAACAATCAGCCGGCCCTCGGCACTGACATGGACAAGCTCTACCTTCACGTCCAGGGTACGCTTAACCAGCAAAGAAACTTCTCTGACCAGCCAGTTCCTATATGCTGAATAGACGACAAAGTTGTTAGACAGCACACTGGCATTGGCCTTGCAAACAAAGTGAATCTCTTGGATCGCGGTGACATCCACGCCGAAGGACAAGAGGTCCCGAAGCAGGCGAGCAGCCTTACTCCGATCCCTAAGGCCCTTCATGTTCATACTGGCTAACTTAATTGACATCTTTTAAACCTAAAATGAGAAAGCAAAAAATTACTCCTGGTCCTGTATGTACAGGGCGAAAATCAATGGCAGAAGAGACCCCGACGGTTTGTCCGAGACTTGCAGTACCGATATTGGATGTAATGCGTCCGTCCCGAACAATCCCGCCGACGTCCGTAGGGTACGTTAGTTTTACGACCCTGTAAAGAGAAGGGTGGAGAATTACAGGGAACCTGCCCGAACAAAAGTGTGACAATCTTTATAGGTACTTAGTGTTCATTTGTGCCATATTAATATTTGGAAAGGCATCCATGGCTCCTTGCAGGAATTCCCACACTTTAAGGTTCCCGGTGCTTCTGACGAATGTCATAACACCTGGAGCCTTTGGAAAGTTAGCTGGATCTTCGACTGACTTTCCGTCGATCGAAGATAGTTTGAAAAGAGGCTTCAAAAGTGTCTTCTTATGGGAAGACAGGCCCTTTTCAAGGGCAGTTCTATTTACCTTGCAGATGTATGTATGGCAGAAAGGGTTCTTTTTCTTTTTAGATTTAAGGGAGGATTTCTCCGGCTGTGGGGAGGGTTTATTCACTTTAGGGGCGGAAGTTTCTGGTTGGGGAGGAGTTGTGAGAGGTGTGGGAGAAAAAGATTTTTTTCGCATAGGGTAGACCGACTGACTCCTCCCCTCAACACTGACAGTCCTGATAGGTGATGCAGGGGCAGATAGTGTCTTGTGGGTAGCCATGACCCGCTCCGCCCTGCCTCGTTCTACTGGCTCTTTCTTTCCCTTCTTTGTTGCACCTTCTTCGTCTTACTCCCGCCACCTCTTCAACGATGAGAAACATGGAGGAGGCATTTCCTCTACTTCCATCTTCGGATGTTGTTATTGTTTTTGCTCTTGTTGTTGCTGTGGTATCTGTTGTTATTGCTTCTGTTGTGTTAGCTGTTGATTTGATTTTGCCTCTTTCTCGGGCTTCTTTTTCAATGGCGACATTTTTTGCTGAGGGGGAGGGGAAGCCACCTTTTTTCCTCTCTTTACTACCTCAGTCCAATCGCCTTGACTAGTTTCCTGACCGGGCTTTTTTGTTGATTCTGATGTTTGTGCCACCAGCGGTGTTGCCGGTATCACCTGAACCTCATCAGATTTTTCCTGGGGCATGTTTTAGACATGTGTCCAGCCTCCCCGCATGACCAACAATGTGGTCTGTGTCCCTCCACTACGATGTACAATTTTCTGCCCTGACAAAGCAAAATGTCAGGGATTTTCAAGAAGTTTGGTCTATCCAACACTATGTTTATACAAACGTCTTCAGTGGGGACACCTGCCTTGCTTAAGACTCACGCCATCTCGTCCACTGAGCCATACTGGGTGAAGAAACCACCCACATGGTCACACGAGACTTCAATTAGTATCCCATGCACAATTATCCTTGTTCTTCGCGTTCCCAGGTACTCTGTTTGAAGCCTAATTCCTTTAGCTGACATTGTGCTTCCAGTCAGTTCCTTAGCTTCCTCTTCCGAGTTCAAAACTATGTCCCACATCGCACGGGATCATCTCGCTAATATCTTCGGTGTTATTTTAAGAGACTTTAGGGCCTCCTCCATGTTCTCCCTGCTAACACCAATAATTTTTTTGGTTTTGACATCGGATGTCAGCAGGGAGATTGTCTTGGTTGCAATAACATTTACCACTTCCAGAATTGGCAATAGTTCATTCTCTTTTATAAATTCCCTGTATTTTTCTTGCATCTGCAAGTAGTATTGGGAATCTTTTTTAATTGGTGTTTTTGCCCCTGCCGACGGCAAAGGTGCCACCGTCGGTATGGCGTCTGAAGTGGATGGCTGGTGAGACAAAGCCATACTTGAGGTTGCCCCCCTTCCAAACGAAAACACAAAAATCTTTCAAAAAACTCCAACTGACGATAGACAATTCTAACCAACAATGGCAAAACAAGAACGTCGTACTCATGGTTGACAAAAGATTTCTAACTTTCAGCAATGTAATCACGACTGACGTAATCCGTCCTCGGCCAGATAATGTGTAAACGAATGAGTGGGGGGACTTGCATTGCATTTTTATACACTAAAAATATGCAATGCATTATGGGATAACAGGAAGACGCAAATGGATTATGAGTACGTGGACAGATATAAAAGCAACAAATTTTTCCCAGTGAGGGGGAAAAGAAAGAACGTTCACAGTTGATGGCTGAAACGTCTGTCAGTGAGATTTTGAGACAGAGCTCAAGAAGAAAAGACTTGATTAGAATACCAGCTGGGAGAGCCACAATTCAGTTGCTGTTTTAAGTTTATTTTGCCACATTCATTCAAATGTTGGCATGGTTCTGAAGGAGCATTTTTTCAAATATATATTCACAGTGTAGCTAAGTTTAAATATAAATGGAGTAAACAAATTTACTTTCATTCTATTAAGAAAAGGCTATAATTTAAGTATTCACTGTTAAATTTGGATGTGCGTTGTGGTGCAATGGATATCGGTTCAGAACGACAAATCGGAGAGCCGAGTTCAAATTCCAGTTGAATTCCTTGCATTCACTTATGCACAAATACCCTTAGGAAAGGTATTAATCCATCTCTTCCCTCTAGTTATGGGTTAAATAATAGGACAGATTGGGTTCTATAGCCTTGGCTGGCAACCAGTCTACCGCAGAAAGCAATGGCAACTTACTGCGGGATAATCTTCTGCCCAGTCAGTCATGTCTCTTTCAAGACATGATTGCCCAAGTGTGTATCACATATGGCACTTAACTGACTGACTGTTAAATTTAGAGAAAAAATGTCAAATACAAATTCCTTTAACAATTTAGTATTCAATGTAAAACAAGAGACTCTTTAATCTTTTTTAATGCCATAGCCTTTGAGGACATAGGTGAATATTGTTCTCCATGGATTCCTATTCTTTATCATCTGTCAGTTAGATAAAACATATAGCTTGACTGACTTTCAGTGTTTCACACATAGCTACAGGATAAAAAGTCTTATTAGAATTGGCCTGCAAGATGTTATGGTAGATATGTTAAGTTTAAAATTTTCTCCCTAGTGAAAATAATTTTTTAACTTAACTTAAACATGTAAAAAGTTATTTATTCAGACTTTTTTTTCTAATACCATGTAATTTTATGATGAAGGTGATGATTACTCTTCACAAATTCCTTTTATTTATTAAATTGTAAATTGCGATGCTTTTCTTGGAAAAGATAGTAGAGTATTTTCCTATTGCCTTCTTCAAAAATTTTCTTTTCTTAGACTGGTCATCATCCATAGCAAGAGAGCCCAGTCTGATCTGCTCTTTAACCTATAGCTGGGAGCAGAAAGATGGATTTATTCCTATATGAAAAGTATGACTACAAAAGTGAAAACAACAAACTCGCATAAGATTTGAACTTGGCTCACCAATTCCACTTTTTGTAGTAATAACCATTACACTGCTAACATTCCATTTTTGAGTTCTTATTGAAAAACATTAGAAAAATCTTCATTCGTTGCATTTAATTTGTATCTTTTGATTTAGTCTTTTTTGTATTTCTGATAAAAGATATATCTGGCAATAGAAAGTGCTTGTATTGTTCAAGTCTTTCAAATGCATGTCAAAATATACAGAAAACTCTGGATGCAGTTTTTTTTTTTACCCATTACCAGGCTTTGTAAACACTGTAAAGCACAATATATGTTATCTGTATTTACTTCTTCCTTGTTTTTACGTTCTGTATTCAGACCTCACCCCTATGTTGCACTGAGCAATGTTTCCACTGTATATTAATTCTGAAACTGTCATACTGTGAGTTATGGTATCATCCACTCATCTTTCCAAAGCCACAAATATGTAAGAAATATATTTACATTATTTTATGAATTAAATTAAATGCACAGAGTAACAAATTATTTCTGCATGCACTCCTAATTGCTGTATAGAAGACAAATTTACAGAATTGTGAGGAAGAAATTTCAGATGTTTATTTTGAGAAAAAAAATCTGGGAATAATTTATTAAAACATATTAGGGTTAATACAAATCTTGGCATAAAATAAATAAAAATTTTAAAAGTTTGATGTTTTCCTCCAATGACATGAAAACACTGCAGAAAATACCATCAGGAAAAAGAGCAAGTTCATATAAATGAATAAAGATAAAAATTATTAGTTGCTTCACATACATGAAATTTTTTTCTAATTTTTCACCCAATACAAGCTCATGAGCTATTCAAGGTAGAGGGTTACATATTGAGGTTGTTGCATGAAAGAAGAGGAGATAGAAAGTGCAGTTTAAGAAGATATGTAGGAAAGGCTAACCCTAGACATAAAGAGTTTATTTAAGATTGCAATGATAGAAGTATCCCACTCTGAAGTCAGTTCCATGAAGCAGTTGTTCTTGGGAAGAAAATATCCAAATAGTGTATTTACTTTAATTTATATTAAAATTAAATATCTTAAATATTCTTTTCAATATAGCAAATGATAAAAAATCCCCACAATGCATTATATATGTTTACTGTATTATACACAAAAACTAAAATGTTTTCCTTGTAAATTATTTTACTAATTTCAGATGTTAAAAATGTCAATCCTTTAAATGCTGAGATTTCTCTTAACAATTTTCTACTATAATAATAATAATATATGTGTGTGTGTGTAAAAATTCAAATATAAATAAAATATACCTGTAAAAAGACAATATGAAAAGTTGATTTTTTAATATATTTAAGATAGAAAGAAGAATACTCCATTTAAATTAATTTATAATTTTATGAACAAAGCATTAAATAAAAAATAAGTCTTACCATCATGAATTTAATGAAGAATCACTTACCTGAAAAAAGAAAAAAATTAAAAAATCAAAATACAAATGTGAAAGGATAGATGAAAATGCATTGAAGCAGTTTTCAATAAAATTACAAATTATTGAGTCTTTTTATTTCATTTCTTTCTGTTTACTTGTGTATTTAAACAAGGAAATTTGTTATTATTTCACATGACACTTTAAGCACAAGTTTATTGTTTTCTTTTTAAAAGGATAATAAAACATCTTGAAAATTAAATTTCCATACTGACAGAAATGACAGTTTCCATATGGTGTTGATCAAACTGCAGAAAAGATCAGATGAGATAATATGTTTCACTAAACTAATAATAAATTCAAAGAGTAAGTATTCTTTTTCTGCATGAATTCTCTGTGAGAAAGTTGAAAACTTAAGAAATCATAAAAATGTTTTTGAAAATTATTTTGTCAAGTATTATTGAATTTGATATTGATGTAAATATTCTTTGTCATATACATATTTGTATTGTATATACACAAGTGCTCACAACACACACACATGTATATACATATCTTCTCTCTCTTACACATATGTATATTATACTGTCTATGTTTACGTGGTAAGAGTAACTGGGAAAGAGTGTTTATAGATATTAACAGTAAGGACATGGAAATCAATATTGAATAATGATTAGAAGTTTCATTTTTCAAACAATCATCAAACCATGTCATACAAACATATGGTTTGATGATTTTTTAAGGTATTAAACTGACAATTTCTATAATGTGCTGATTTTTATGCTCATACTGCTTATATACCATCCGTCCGTGCATGGAGTACTGCTGCCATTTATGGTCAGGTGCCCCTGCCGTTCTCCTCGGTGTTCTTGACAAGCTCCAAAGGAGAGTCTGTAATGTGATAGGTACTGATCTGGCGACTCGACTGCAGCCACTTTCCCATCGTCGAAATGTGGCCTCTCTCTGTCTCTTCTATAAATACTTTCATGGCTTCTGCTCGGATGAGCTTAAGTCACTGATGCCTCCTCAACAGGTGTTTACCCGTGCAACCAGACTGGCAACTGGGTCCCACCCATTCACAGTCAGGTTAGCCAAACGCAGACGACAATTCTACTCCTGCAGCTTCCTCTCTCGCACTTCCCGCCTGTGGAACTCACTCCCGTATTCTTGCTTTCCTGATGGCTATGACCTCCAGAAATTTAAAAGCAAAGTTAATACTCACCTACTAACCACTGGACTCTAGCTCTCTCCCCTCCCCTGTATAATCTTCACTTTCTCTCCGCCCATGTATCTGTCATTGCACCTGCTTTCTCAGCTTTCTATTGTTCCTTTCTAACTAGCTTGTACTCCTCACTCTTTTCTAATTAATCTTTCTACATTTATGTAACCCCCTGCACATCAGTGGCGTTTCTGCCTTGCTCGGGGTGAAATGATTAAAAAAAAAAATATATATATATATATATATATATATATATATATATATATATATATATATATATGCCTGTGTATATGTGTTAGTAGGATGTAGAATCCAAACAAATTTTTTTATAAATCAGACAAATTGAAAAAATGTTTTATTGACAATTTTTGTATTTCTTAACTCCTACAAAATGGAAAAATGTTAGGACACTGGGAAAACTTAATAAAAAATTAATTAAATCTTCCTTATCAGCTGTATTTATTGAAAGATTGCTATCCATCAATATGTGTGTGTGTGTCAGATATCTTTTTTTCTTTGTTATTCTTACTAAGTTAAACAAATGATTTATTTAATTTAATATTTTGCCTTTTAAGGAATGAACGCTTCCTTATTCAGATTTTTCTCAAAAGCCTGTATCTTCTCCCTTTTATACAAGAAATGTAAACAAAGCAACTTCTAAAGAATAGATTTATTTTTAATTAGACATTTTTATTAATTTAAGCATTAGGTTTAGTAAATATCTGGGCTGTTAAGTAGGTTAATCGCAGTTTCTTTCTGTTTCTCTTGCCATTACTATATCTTAGGAATGTCAAATTCTCTAAGCTGTCTCTCCTTCTTATGCATTTCAAAAATTTCAACTGTCTCTTTATGAGTCTAAGTATAAGTTTCCTTTTACTTTCCATTTTCCTTTAAACTTCCTTGTTGCTAACATGTTCAATACATTACTTTCCTGTAGGGATGCATCTCTGCTACCTAAGTCTCCTTTTCATCTTCAGTTGACCATCATTCACTTCTATATATATAATGGCTTACCACTCATATTCAAGTATGCTTGTCTACTAGGGCAGTTAGTCAATTCTTGTTACAGATGACTGCATACACACATTTGTATTGATTAAACACTCCCAGAACTCACCTGTGATTTATACTGCAACTATGCTGAACAGACCTTAGTTACAGTTTCTAGGAGAGAGTGTATTATCTGCTGCAATCAGCAACCTGAACTAGGCCAAAATGCTGAAACACTTGGTCACGATTTGTGACTTTATGCTTGCACAACCATCAATGGCTCCCAGTTTCACTCACAAGGATTGGTGCAGTTTTCAGGCATTTTCCAAATGTGCAGTATGCTGGAATTACTTCCTATATAGTAGTATGTACCTATATGTACCATATTGGAGGGTTAATATGATGTAGCAGGCTTACACTTTTTTTCTTGTTTCTAATAAAATTTTCCTGATTATTAAAACTTTATTTAGATTTTGGAAGGCATCTTTTGCTATCTCAATATATTTTCTAATTTCTGTACCACATTTTCCATTATCTGTTAAAACAATTTTCAAACAGTTAAATTTATTTACTTGCTTGATTCTGATAGCTCCCATTCAAAGCTTGTCTCTTCATTTATCTCTCTTGCTAACAACCAGACTTTTTCTTTTCTTATAATTGACAGTTCTTTCTTCCTACTTTCTTTTTTTAACACTTTATCTAAATTCTGATAGTATTTTTTATGTCTGCCATCAATACAGTGTCATCTACAACTGAGGAAATTGATGATATCCTCTTTGATCCTTCCCACCCTTAGCTAGCATTCATATTTGCAGTGGCTTCAATATTCACCAGAAGGAGTGGTTGGTCCACACAGAACTGACAAAAAAGACATACTGTAATGACTTCTCTCTCACTTATTATCTGATCCAGATATTCATATTCTGATCTTCCTGATCTTTGGGGGTGCACTTATAGACTGCTGTATCATCTGCAAAGATACTCAATAATAATCAGAGTGCGTTCTTTGGCAGATCATTAATATACAATAAAAAGAGAGTATGACCAAAGAGGAAACATGTGAAATTCCAGCATTGAACTTAAGGTTTCTGATGACTAGACATCAATGACAACCTTCAGAGACCTACCTGTTAATAATGACTTGATAGTTAACTTTAACGTTGATCAGTGAGTGGTCATAAGGGACCATGAGAGGTAGCACTTCAGAAGAGTATTTTTCAGGGTAAGATGTGAAAAAGCAATCGAGAATGTTTATGTGATGTCATGTTGTATCAAGAACAGAAGTGAAATTTTGAACTATCTGGATCAGAGCATAACTTTCAGATAAGAGACATGACTAGATAGTTTAACAATAAATTGATATTTTGCCTTCAGAATATGTTATACTAGTTTGTTGCACATTTTTTATAATTGCTGGTCAGAATGTATTAACTACATATTTTGAAAAACTGTTTCTGATTTTGTTACAGGTGAAAAAAAAAGATATACAAGTGAGAGAAATTAAATGCTATGAAGTAATATCAATATAAGAATAGAGTAATAGAGGAAATGAAAAAAGTATTTTTACTAATATGAATCATATACTATATTAACCAATGCCATATAACACTTTAGTATTATTAGTTCATGGTTAGTTTTTGATGTTAATCCATTATTATTTCTTGATTAAATAATAAGGAAAATAGGATATTTAGAACACTAAGAGAAATGGATAGAATTTTTTCATCTAATAATCATGACTACTTTAATTCTTTCAATGACATTATTTTTATATCAATTTTCTTTTATAATTTCATTATTTACTGTATTTGAATTCACATTTTTAAAACATTTACTTTGGCTTGGAATAATTTTCAGTATGTGATTGAATAATGTGCACATTGTTATAGACAAAAATGTATTCCAAATGCTAAGTAGAGTATTAAGAAACAGAAAAAAAGAAAAAAGTACCAAACTGTTATCTCTTATATGGCAGTGGATACTTAACAATTTCCTCACAGATAAAGAGGAGACTTTAGACAGCAGCAATGTAGTTCAACTGGAGGATGCTTAGAATACCAAGGACCAAATATGTGAACTATGACAAAATTTTAGTGAAAATGAAAAAAAGTAAGCTGATACTTAACATCAGGAAGAGATAGTTGCAATTTCTAGAGAATATAATGAGGAAAGAGAGATTAGAAAACTGCATACTCACAGGACAGACTGAAGACAAGAGGAACAGTGGAAAATAACATATAATCTGTCTAGTGAGCTTGAGTAAATGGATGGCAGAACGAGGTTTAGGAGAGATAACAAAAAAATTTATAAAGAGTTACAAAGGACAGGAAATTTTGGATAGCTATGATAGCTTACATTCTGAAAGAACATGGCATTTAGAAGAAGAATGGAATGACCAGAGATCTTCTAATCTAGTTGACAGGATTTAGAATATGTTGACAAATGGAAAGCTCCCCATCAGTCAAATATAAATGATCATTATTTACCTCTCTGAACTCAGTAAATCTTTATTGATTCAGATATAAACAAGCAATTTTTACCTATCCTGAAATTAGGCAAATGATTTTAGACTCAAATTTAAAAAAAAGAATATTTACATATATCTCTGAAGCAAGTAGCTACTAATAAACACAACTAAGAATACAAGAGATTGATTGTGATATTAAATAACCCTACAAAAGTTGATATGTCATGAAATCAACCAACCCAACCTTCTAGTCAAAAGACAAAACATTTACTTTTTCTATTGTTGAGAACTTTGGCATTATTATGACAAAGAATGCAATGAAGTTGAAAGGCTGAACAAGGGAATAAGCTTCCCTGTTTCAAATTGTCTAAGCCTCTCCAACAATATGGAATGCAATGTTCTTCTCTAGCTCAGAGTTATCATACTGGTTACATGAAACGCAATGAAAAAGAACCTTTAAATAAACGCTCTCCACAAAATAATGTTTTCTTCTTTTAGAAATGCTAAATGAACTTTTTATATATTTGTTACTTTATGAAAAATACATTAAAATGGTATGTATATTGTAATTTGAACCAACTTAGTCATATCTTAAAGTTCAGATTATATCATAAAATACAAGAGAAAAGTTATTTGATCTTACTATCGATGACCCTCTTTATGCCGAACTTGGTAAGGGATTAAAATTTTAAGAATCCAGAGATGTTATCATGTAACATATCTATTTGTATTTGGTATAAACAACAAGACCAGAAGAGAGTGAAAATTAATACCATGATTGGCCTTGCTTACAATTATTGGACATGATACACTTCAAGAGTATTTACGTATTTATTGTTGTTATTATTTACAACTTTTTTCATGTTCTAGAATCTCAGTGATGCTTTATATATACAAATTACAATACAAATATATTTGTGTCTTATAGCTTCCTTTTTTTAAGATCAGTTTCATAGCATGCAAAACAGTAAATACCACCAAGACACAAGAGGGTTACTAGGTGTAGATGAATTAGGAACTGGAACATTATTATGGAGCAGGGAGAGAAAAGAGTAATCAGGAGAACAGTAGATAGAAAAGCATATTGCTTGTCTAAAGGAAAGCCTTGCAATGAGAGATGACATTGACTAGTGCCTCTAGGAGTTTTCCCCCAAAGAGGTAGAAGACTAATAGGTTGATAGTTGGAAGGGTTAGATGGTTCACCAGAATTCTTAAAAACTGGAGCAACAGATGATGACTTTCAGCAGACAAGAAAACAGAAGGAAACAAGACATTTATTATACAGTTTAGAGAGTAGAGGAGACAGTTCGAAAGCACACTCCTTAATGATTATTACAGCCATACCATCAGGTTCATATGCTTTATGGGAATCTAGGTTAGGGATGATAGCAGAAACCATAGACGGGGTTATATGCATATGACTCAGTAGAGACTCAATTCTAAGTAGGAAGTGAGGCAAGAGTACTCCAGATGAGTCGAGAATAAAATTTAAGGAGAATTTACAGGCAAAGCATTCAGCTTTATCAGCAGAGGATGTTAATACCCCAAATTGAAGAGGGGATAATACTCTATTACAGAGCCACTAGTAATCACAAGAGCTAAAGTTGTTAGATGACAAGTGTTCCCTCATTCTTTTGGCAAGGAGAGACTTAGCAACTTTAAGGACTCATTTCCATTTATTACGACAGAAATAAATAGGTGTCTGTTGAGACTGAAAATGTCACACGGGTATAGCCGAAAATTGTGATTCTGGTGTACTATAGCAGTCAAGCTTGCTGATGTGAACTGTGGAAATGATTGAGGTTTCAGGTATTGTGATAATACTATCCGTATCTAATTGTATTTTAAAATCTGCATTAATCTTTATTTACACAAATTTTCTTTGGTTTTTCTGTAATTATTTTTCTGTCTCAGTGCTGTGTACAACATTATTTCTGTGAGAACTTTTCCCTGCTTTTGTTTTAAAGTGTGACTTATGTCCTAATTTTTCATACTTGTAACACTTTAAATTCTTAAAGGAACAATTGTCTATAAGATTTAACCTACTACATATGAAACATCCGAATTAATTTTTTATTTTTCACATTTTTTTTTTGGCTTGGATATATGTATATTCTTTTCTTCAATTTCCTTCATACTGTGTCTCATATTTAGGATTCTCTGACATCCATCTGATATTTCTTGTAGTGTTAGTTGTTGATTCTATTCCAGTTTCATTTGGATTCTAGCACATATTTTTTCACTGTTAACCCTTGAATGAAAATTAATCCTTTAGCTATATTCAGAGTAAACTCATTTAATTCCAACCTTTCATACTCTTTGTTAACAGTTCCAGTACATGTGACAAAATTGTCATCTTTTTTCATCAGAATCATGCACTTCTAACAAGTATTGAATAACAAACTTTTCTTGCTAAAAATTTTGGTTAGAATATTTACTATTTCTTAAAAAAATGTTTCCATTTTGTTTTGTCACCTGTACAAAATTACAGTATTTTCATGCTCTACTGGTGCTAACTTTCTGAACAAAGTGTTCCAGGCAATTATCAATGCTGAAGTGGTTCAACATCTCACAGCCCATGGTATCTTCTCTGATAAACAGTATGGTTTTGGCTTCACCAGGTCTACTACTGATATGCTAAGGACCATCACACAGTATATACGTCAGGCTCTCGATAAGAACAGTGAAGCTCGAGCTGTTGTATTAGATATCTCCAAAGCATTTGACAGAGTCTGGCATGCTGGCCTACTATGCAAGCTACAGGGCTAGGGTATAATTGGACACTTGTTTGACCTAATTTATTCGTTCCTTTCAAATCATGTAATGAAGGTAGTATTGAATGGGCATGCTTTCAGGCACTATCAAACAAATGTAGGTGTCCCTCAAGGCTCTATGCTTTTTCAGTTTTTCATTAACAATCTCTGATGTAATCAGATCCCAAGTAGGCATCTATGCTGTCAACACGACCATTTACACCCACCTCGATAAAAAATCTGACAAGGCTGACAAAGCAAACCTTACTGCTGATCTTGAAAAGGACCTCCAATCAGTGGTGGACTGGGATAAGGAATGACTCATAAATTTTAATGCTTCCTCAACAAAGCCGCTATCCTTTCACCACCATAGAGAATCTCTCCTACTCCCATCAGCATGGAACAGTCTAGTCTCCCTGAAAGCAAAACACTGCTTCCTCAGTCTAACTCTATCAGCCAACCTCAAATAGAATGACTACATTGAATCCATAGCTAAATCTGCTGGTAGGAAGGTTAGTTTACTGTGTAGAGCCAGAAGGTATTTTCTTGTTTAAATCCCTCTTGCACATATATAAATCTACCATCTACCTGTGCAGTGAATACTGCTGTCACATCTGGTCGGGTGTCCCTGCTATTCATCTCAGGGTTGTTGACAAAATTCAATGGAGAATCTGCAATGTCATTCATCCCGACCTGGTAGCTCAACTCCAGTTACTTTCTCACCGGCATAATGAAGCTTTCCTCTGTCTCTTCTAGAAACTTTCACAGCTTCTGCTCTGATGAGCTTAGCTTCCTGGTGCCCTCTCTGCATGAATTTACTCAAGCTACTAGACTAACAACTAGGTCCTACCCTTTTACAGTGAAACCGATCAAATGTAACTGCAACCTCTACTCCATCAGCTTTTTTGATCACACTTCCTGCCTGCAGAATTCTCTTCTGTATATTTGCTTTCCTGACAGCTACAATCTCCAAGAATTTAAATGCAATGTCAACTGTCATCTCTTATCTCCTTGACTAGCATCCTTTCCTTGACAACCCTTGTATCACATTCTCCCTTTTCACTCTACTCTCATGCAGATAACTTCACACCAATGTTCTCATCCTTCTCTTACCCACTTTCTGACACCCCCTGCAACTTGTTCCTCTTTCTCATCACTGACTTTTTATGTAACCCCCTGCACACCAGTGGCAGTTCTGCCTTGCTTGGAGTGAAATGATTATAAAAAAGAAAAAGTTTGCTGCTAGATAAGTTGGTTTTCCATGTCATGTAAAATATTTTTTTTGCCAGAATCTATCTTACATATTTATAAGTCTACCATTTGTTTTTGCTTTGAATACTGCTACAACATCTGGTTTAGTGCTTCTGTTATATGTTTAGAGATTCTTGATAAAATCCAAAGAAGAATCTGTAATATTATTGGTCCTGATTGGTCAGCTTCAGTCACTTTCCCTCTGCTATAAAGTTGTTTCCCTGTGCCTTTTCTATAATAGTTTTCATGGTAATTGTTTGGATAAACTTTCCTCTGTGGTACCTAGACCTCAAGAATTTAAGTTCAGTACTAGATTGGCAGTAATGTTTCATTATTTTATATTTGAAATGGCTATATGTAACCATAAGTTCTATGCTAACAGTTTCTTCTATCACACTGCTCATTTGTGGAACTCTCTTCTGGCTTCTTACTTCCTAGTCAACTTTGATCTTCAAAAAGTGCAATATCTATCATTATCTATTGTCTTATTCTTTTAATTGTTCACTCTACTTGATAATTTTTTTCTCATATCCTCCAACATTTAGTAATCTCTTGCACCTTAGTTTCTTTATTGACTTGCTTGGAGTGAATTTATTAAAACAAACAGTTTGTGTTCTCAGGAGTTAATGATATGGTTCATGCTTTTCTTGGTACTCTTTTTGATTACACTGAATTTCCATGGAAGCGTAAACAGTTTCATGTGTTAAAAAGCTTACATTGCAATAAATCTATTTTGATTACAATACCTTATAAAGGGTTAGAAGCTGGTGGTTTTAGTCAAGATGATTACATTAATAAGTTGATATTTTTATTAAGTGACAAGGAGAAATGTATTAAATTAATGCTGGTTGATTCAAAACTAAAATTACTAAACTCAGAAATGTCTGCTCAAATTAGTGAAAGAAAAAGTACTCATACTAGATATTTATGAGGTTATCATGCTGAATGGTTTGTTAAGGCCACTGCTCTATGGGTTACCCAAGACCCATAAGGACACTGTCCTAGTTTGACTTATTTTGAAGATGACTGAGTCAGTCCAGCATAAATTAGTTTTTTAACTGGCTACATTATTACAACTTTTTTTGAATCTGTATTCTAAATACTGTATCAAGGCTTTATTTACATTTGTTAATTACTTATAAAATTTTCCTTTTAAATTTGATGGCAAATTTGTGTGTACTTTTAACATCAGTAATTTATTTATTTATGTTCTGCTTCATGAATACAATAGACATTTATATTAATGCACTGTACTGTAGTCATCTTTCTTCTCATCATATTCCTGAAACAGTGTTAAGCTTATTAAGATTACAATCATGTTTTCTAAATTCAACTCTGACAATGTGATGTACAGGTAGATTGATGGGATGTCATTGTGTAACCCTTTAGGTTCTACAATGGCTAACATTTGTGGTGTTTTATGAGCAAAAATTGTTTATTAGTGTCAGATGACGCAACTGATATGTACATTATTTAGATGACATCTTACATGTGTTTATAGTAAGTTGGAAGCAGAATCATTTCAATAAATTTTGTATGGTTTGCATGCAACTTTATATTTTATTTGTGAAAAGGAGAGAAATGGTGCTTTATCATGTTTGGATGTGTCAACACAAAGATAGAAGTCTAATTTTGTAATATTTGTGTACCAAAAATCCAGGTTTTTTTAATTATATACTTGCTGGGATTCATTTTGTCTTAGTTTAAAGTTAATATTAAAGTGCTTAGTTCATTGGACTTTATTGATATGTACTACAAATATATTAGAACAGGAACTGAAATTTATTAGAGAAATATTTTTTGATAATTGCACAATTCCATGTTAAAGTTTTTAGTCCCCAAAAATTGTCCTGTATATTTCAGAGTGCTATGACTGGCAAGGTTAGTATGAGATTTGCTAAGCAAATCTCTACCAGTATCAGACAATGTTATTTTTCAAATAATTCACACATTATGTTCTCTTGACCTTTGTGGAAATCAATTCATAAAGAAGACTAATTTTGTAATTTTTTTTGTAGAAGACTAGTTTTGTAATTTATGTCAGTGTAAACTGACTACATATGTAGGCCCATTCAGCATCTAGAGAAGAAAATCGCCAAGCATATCCCAGTGTGTATTAGAAAGGGACAACTAGATCCTTTGCATGAATGCGCAGTCATATTCAGGTCTACAATTGCAGAACACCTTTTAAAAATTGGGAATGTGCATCATTCTTCCAAGAGGACATGCTCTCAATTTTATATGAATCCTATTCCAACAATCATTTAAAAGTGCTTGAAACAATTAAATCAAGAAAACATTCCTTATGCAAGCAGAAAGATTGGTTTCTAAAAATATACCATCTTAATATATTATTGATACACGTTCATTTTCTTCTTCATCCACTGCTATGAAAGTTGGTTCTCTGTGCAGGGCCCGGAGGTTTTTTCTGTCTGAATCTATCCTGCACATTTATAAATCTACCATCCGCCCGTGCATTGAATACTGTTGCCATATCTGGTCGGGTGCCCTTGCTATTCTCCTTGGGCTTCTAGACAAGGTACAGTGGAGGGTCTGTAATGTGATCGATGCCAACTTAGCAGACCGCCTGCAGTCTCTCTCTCACCGGCATAACGTGGCTTTCCCTGTGTCTCTTCTATAAATACTTTCACGGCTTCTGCTCCAATGAACTTAGATCACTGGTGCCCCCTAGGTTCGAATTTGCACGAGATACTAGATTGGCAACTAGATCCCACCCTTTTACAGTGAAACCGATAAAATGCAACTGCAACTTCTACTCCAACAGTTTCTTTTCTCTCACTTCCCGACTGTGGAATACTCTTCCACATGACTGCTTCCCCGACGACTACAATCTCCAGGAGTTTAAATGTAAAGTCAATAGACACCTCCTAACAAACTAACTTCCATTCTTTCAAACACTCTTCCCACCCACCCAACTATCTATCACCCTCTTCTGACATTTCCTATATCTAACCACTCTTCCTATTTACCTCCCCCTATGTAGCCCCAAGTGAAATAGTGGCAGTGGAATGCCTTGCTTGGGGTGAAATGATTAAAAAAAAAAAACAATCCTTTTTTATATGCTGTCCTCCACATGAACTGCATATCATTTTCCTTTCTTTATTCTGTATCCACTTCTCTTGTCTTATAGTTTGTAATTGTGAAATGCTCTTCTCAATCCAAGTATTGTCTTTTTTATATTTATAAGACGCTGATATTCTTCTGCTACTTTTTGTAGCATAATCTTTGGATCTTTTTTCATGACAGTGAGGATTCTAAATTTAATTTCTTCGTCCTTCAGTGTCGTTGGACCTTGAACAAAAATTAGACATTTGAACACTTTGCTTGACAATTCCTTTAGTTTAAATGCCCCACACTGTGCATTAACTAAACCTGCATACGTGACAAAATCATTATCCTTTTCTTTTACGATCATTGTAGTGCAGTGGATATCGGCTCAGAACAAGAAATCGGGAGGCTGAGTTCAAATTCCAGTTGAATTCATTGCATTCATTTATGCGCAAATACCTTTGGGAAAGGTATTAATCCATCTATTCCTTCCAGTTATGGGTTAAATAACAGGATAGATTGGGTTCTATAGCTTTGGCTGGCAGTCACTCTACCGCAGAAAGCAACAGCAACCTACTGCGGGATAATCTTCTGCCCAGTCAGTCATGTCTCTTTTGAGGCATGATTGCCCAAGTGTGTATCATGTATGGCACTTAACTGACTGACTGAGACACTTGTATCATGATTAAATTTATATATTTTGTATTTTCTTCAGTTCCTAACTTCTGAAACAATAGTGTGATTGTTTTCTTCATCCGACCATTGTTCACATTGTTTCATAAATATTGTTTCGAATCTACGAAAATAAGCCAAAAACATTAAACCCGTGTTGGAGTTGTACTTCAGAGAGTGAATTTGTAATTCCTTCCACAGAAAAAATGTAGAATCTGGTTCTTTTCTTGGCCTTTATAATGTGTCATCTAAAAGTACTTTATTGTTTTTGCCTGTTGTTTGAATAACTTTTCAAATATTTCCTGTTGCTGCATAAATTGTTGTTGTTGTTGGAATTGTTGCTGAATAAGTTGCTGTTGTTGTTGTCATTATTGTAAAGTGCCTTGTAGCACCTTAATTAATTCAACAATTTGTTCCATACTGCGAACATATTCACAAAAAGTTTTGCTATAATTTATGTAGACAATAAGTCCAACAAGAGAGAGGTTATTTCTTACTTTTGTAAGTGTTGCCAAAGTTTTTCCTTTTCTAACGTTCCACATTAGTAAGTGTTCAAACCAAAAAATTGAGGAAAAAATTACTTATTTTCTGTAAGTTTTAACAAGCATTTTTAATGTTCTTTGTTAATATTTTTTTTCTTGTGAACTTGTTTTGAATTCTTTGTTGCCAACTGATATGTCCAGGAAAAGGATATACATATCATTCGAGGTAGTTAAGTGGTTTAGGCAAATGTAACAGGATAGAACAATCTAGTACATAGATGGAATGATGGTACTTGTCGTATGCAGTATCCCGAGATGTAGCCATAGTCAATAGTTGAAGACCAATATACCTCTGGATTTCTAGTCTATATTTATGGCTGACACCAGCCAATCACATTCCAGTGTGGGGGAACCAAGGTGTATCCATATTCCTTGCCTATTCATTACACTAATATATATATTGATCTATGCTCATACACATGTTATATATATGTATTGATCTACCCTCATATACATGTTACATGTTATATTAATCTATCTCCATATAAAGGAGGCCTACATCATGTGCTTTGTGGAGATAGTGCTGCTCTGGGTCAAGAGGGTGGCTTCTGAAAGGCCCTATGTCTGGCAACAGGACTCTGCAGCATTATACACAAGCAGGATAATCAGTCATGGCTGTCAGATGATTTCTGTGATCACATCACCCCTTACATCTGGCCACCTAACTCCCCAGATTGCAACCACCTAGATTATTATGTGTGGGGTGCAGTTGAGCTAGAGACTAACAAAACTGCTTGTAACACCAAAGATGAACTGAAGACAAAGCTTATGGCAGCATTTACCAACTTAAACAAGGAGACTATCCAGAAGAGATGCAGGAGATTCTGAAGTTATCTGGAGGCCATGGTTGAAGCCAATGGTAATTTTTTTGAATAAATTTCCTCTTTAGTATTTCAAAGTATTTTTGCATAATTTTGGTAAATATATCTGTTAAAATGAGATGTCAGTGTTATTTTTATTTTTGTGTAATTTCTATGACAATTTATTCATCACATTTAGTATCATGTGCGTGTTGGGTGGGGGGGTGTAGGTATATCCTTGTATGCAGACACTGATAAATTGAACTATAATTGTACTTGTAGGATGAACTGAATAAAAATTTCACATCTAAACTCAAATATTGATTGCTCATTACCTACAAGTATACACTTTTTAGTTACTTTCATCTTTTGTTTTCAAATTTAATAGAGAGCTTTAGAATCATTCAGTATATATGCTTTCATGCCTATACATTCACACAGACAGATATGTATATGTCTATCATCAAAGTTTAATTTATTTGAAATATACTCACATACACAAACAAATTTTAAAATGTTTTTAAATGCACAGAGATATTAAAGACTGCTTATGATATTCTAATCTTGTGAAGATAACTGTTTAACAAATTGAAAATTTATTAAAGACTAATACTGGCAACAGTTTGAATATTCAGTTTAATGAGTGTTGCTTTGCTGTGGAGGCCATAGTTAAAACTGGTTTTGTTTTCTTCCTCTTTTCTCTTCAAACCAAAATTTCTGATTTATTTCTCTATTATCTCATTGTAGGTTGTTATTTTATAAACTGGTTGTTGTAGGAAGCTAGATGTTAAAAAAAAAAGAAAGAAAAACAATGCAAGCAGACAGAAATAGGCAATATCTGAAACAAAGTGCTATATCAGGAATGTAGAGTACTGGGTACAAGTTATCCACGTATGACATAATGTCCTTCAGGTGAAGATTTTCTGTCTTTTGAGAATCTAATGCAGCAGAATAATTTGTATCTCTATTTCAGAATAGGGGTGGGGAACTGATATAGGGAGGGAGACAGGTGTTCTGTACTGATTGGATTAACTCAGATCTCATGCCACATTTACTTTTCTTCTGCCTCTTTAAACAAGGAACAGAACAATGAACTTCTGGATGCTTCACATTCATAGACTATAAACATTGCTTTATCATTACTGTCTTTTGCCGTATTTAAGTTTTTGGAATTATTTTCATTCCTTGATTATACTTAATATACACAGTAATACCAGAATGACAACAACTCTCTTAGTATATGATACTAGTTAATGAGATTAGTCTTTTTACCATTAGTAATGAGTGCTGAATTTAGTCCTTCCTGGAGATGATAAACAAACTTTAACATTAAATAACCCAACAAGGGCTTATATGTGATAAAATCAGCCAACTAAATTAATGCTGAAAAAGCATTTATTTTAAAAATTGAATATATTTCTTTCTCTATGATCTCCTTCCTTGTCATGTATTTAGTCCAACACTTCTCCATTAATGATAGAGAATAAATATAATAGTGTCACTTTTAGTTCAAATTTCATCTAATTAATCCATCCTACAAAAAAACATTTTCTTTAAAAATGTTTCAAGAAAAAAAGCATTGTTATTTGTTATATACATATATATAAGTAGATACTGAAGTCAATACTGAAAGGTAACAGTCTGTTTCATGCATGAGTGCAATCTTCAGGCTAGCCTGAAGATAGCCTGAAGATTGCACTCATCAATCTTCAGGCTATCTGATGGCTATCTGAAGATTGCATTCAAGCATAAAACAGACTGTTGCTTCTCAGTGTTGAACTCAGTATCCATGTTTATATTTATATACACTCTATCCTTGATATTGAACATTTTTATCCATAAATAAACATATCTTAAAATTATATTTTTATCATATGTATAATAAACTGGAGTGGAGTAGCTGGTTTGGTTAAAGTATTAAAAGATATTTCAATTCCTATCATCCTCCTCCTCAAATAGAAGAGAAACAAAAACGTTAGTAATATACTATTGTGTTCATAAATAATAGAAAAAATTCTTTGGTTTTATGTCCTTTGAAAAATAATAAAAAACATTGATCAAATTTTTAAATAAGACAAGAATTACAATCAATATTTATCTAAAAAAATATAGAAAACAAAAAGGATATAGCATTTACATTATTCGGACTATTGTCCTCATCTTTCTTGTCTTTTATACAATGTTTCGGTCATTGTACGCTCCGGCCTTCTTCAGGTGCTAGGAATTTCAAACCGAACACTTTATTACAATCAGTGGGGTATATGAAATTAATTTCTTGTGTAGTAGAGCCTCTTTTGGTAGTCATGAGTTATCTCCCTCTAACCCTGTAAGTTACTTGTTCACCACTGCTGTAGCCTGGTATAATTAACCAGCATCTATATCCACTGGGCTACTACGCCATGTATATTTAAGTTGTCTCCCTCTAACCACATCTTATAGAAGCCCCCACCACAATAGAATAGTAGAATTGAGTAATATGCATTGATCTTGCTACTGGAGAGATTGCTAGCAGGCTCACAATGTTGTATTTAATCTTGCAGGTCAAGTTGTTTTACTTAATAAACAAGTTATTTTATAATTTTAGTTATAAGCCTGCCACAAATGAAATGATGCTTCTATGGTTAGATTTCAAATATCAAGTATTTATGTTTTGGGCTACTTGCACAAGTAGTGGTGAAAGAGGCATATTAGAGTCTTTCCCAACAGCATTAGTGCACCACTTAGCAGCAAGAGTTCAAAGTTTAGCCTATGAGAGCATTAGACATTACTGCCATCTATCAAAGTAATTTTTATATCAACCTTGAAAGGAGGTAATAAAAGATATCCGAGAAGAATTATGAAAATCTGAACCAAGTCACTTGTGATGAAAAAAGATAATCTTGAAAAACAAGAAAATTCAGTGATCAATATTTGATTGTGTTTGGCAAGATTTCAGAGATGATAAGAAAGAGAAATAAAGATTTCTTGGAATCTGAAAATGAGCAAAATGTAATTTATGTTGACAATTTATTTACAGATGCTATTTACCACAAAGAATGTTGAAATACAATGTTTGAGTGAAAAGCTTTAGAATAGCGATTAATTGTGGTTAATAGAAATATCTGTGACAGTTTCACAGTAAGTTAAAACACTGGTCTTTTTTTTTCTCTATATGATTGCATACTTTACTTTTTGTTTTGACACTGACAGTTATGCTAACCAACCTATAAAGAAAATCAAAATAAATCAAAGTACAATATTGGACACTAAGAAAAAATTGATGCTATCCAGATAAGTTTTTAAAACCAACAACTTAATTTTTATTCATAGACATATAACCATTTAGTACATGTATTATTAGTAGTAATTTTTAACATGAAGATTTTGATAATATAATAAAAAATGATAACAGCTTATAAATAAATGTATAAGAGTAAAATCTCATTATTTTACTACATCATAAAAATGAATGTACGCATTCTAACTGATACAATAAGTCTTCTTTTATGCAAGTGTATACAATTATAATATCTATTATGACAGAAAGGTAGTATATGTGGCCAGCCCCTCAAATTCGAGTATGCCTGTTTTGTAGGGTGGTTACTTGATCCCTGTTACAGACACCTGCTCAAGCATACTTGTGTTTCTTCAACATCCCCAGAACCAACCTGAGGTTTAGAGTGCAACTATGTCAAGCAGAACTTAACTATAGTTTCTGGTAGAGATCACATAATCAGGCATGATCTACAGTTTATCAAGGACAGGACTATTACCTTAAGCACCATGTAATAACCATAGTCTCTATCTGAAGAAAGGGTATTGTCTGGTGTGTAGGTAGCTACCTTAGGCTCAAATCTTAGATTTCAAAAAAATGAATAGTGTTCCCTTTTAGAAGTTATCTTGTTAGCTTTATTTATAAAATTAAAATTTTTGTTTTAGACCTCACTGTTTTCAGTTTTATGTGCTAATAACTGAGCTATATAGATGAAGTTGTTTATAGTAAGTGCTTTGCTATGACTATATATGGTTTTTAATTCAGTATTATTGTTCTTATTGGCTGAAGAGCCCAGTCTGCTCTACTATTTAGCTTATAGTTGGGGGAGATGGATTCATACCTTTCCCAGTGGTTTTTAAGCATAACCAAATGAAACAATTAGAATTTGAACTCATCATGATTTGCTTATCCATTACACCACCTGCACATTCAAACATGAGCTATATAATCTTTTTTGTGAAAGATGTAGAGATGCTAATAATATTTTAACAATGTAATAAATTGAACTTGTTTATTGCTGTTTAATAATTCAATAGTATAAAGAGAAAAGCAAATGAAAGTGGAGAGAAGTCTTACATCACTGATTACTGTTGAAAATAGTTTGTTTACATGGTTTTCTTAAAGAAAATAAGTGTGGAAGTGATGAAAAATTCTCAGCCTAACCAAGAACAAATCAGAAAAAGTTTCTAATGATTAATCATTTGATCTGTTTTTGGGGAATAGTTTAGACAGTGAACTTTTCTGCATCTTCTTGAGAAAATTTTTTAAAGAATAGTTTTAAAATTTAGTCTCTTCTACTTGTAATGATTAAAAGCAGAATATATCAGCATGGCTTATACTAACCTCCAGGAGAGCAACTCAATGTGCCTTCTTGGTCTCACATTTACCTCTAATACTAGATGAAATGTTTATCTTGAATCAAATCTGCTGCCAAGAAACTCAGTTCACTATGTCATGCTCAAAATTACCAGAATTTTCCATATTTATAAGTGTACCATTTGTCTGTGCATCAAGTATTACTGTTACATCTGGTCTGGTGCTTCTGCTATATGTCTAGAGATTCTCGATAAAATCCAAAAGAAAAAAAACTGGCAACGTTATTGGTGCTGACCTGGCATCTCAGCTTCATTCACTTTCCCACGACCTTAACATAGCTTCTTTTTACCTCTTCTGTAAATATCTTCATGGTAATTGTTCTGATGAGCTTTCCTCATTAATACCTTGAATTCATGAATTTAAGTACAGTACTAGATTGGCCAGCAGCTAGGTCTCATCATTTCACTGACTGCTAGTTGTAAGCCATAAGTTCTATGCTAATAGTTTCTTTTGCATTAATCACTTCTGGAATTCTCTTCCTCCTACCGTTTTATATCTGTTACATATTATACCATTCTCTACGGTCAATTTTTGTCTTGCTTCCTTGAATGGTCACTCAATCATTGAGCAATTGCTTCATCTGTTACTTCTTATTCTTTCCCTCACTCTGTTTCACACCAGATCCTGCTCAGTTTCACTTTTAAGTCTATTTATAGGAAGCATGTCTGTTTTCATTCAGTGAATTACTCTATCCTTACCAGTTTTATACTCCGCTTCTGTTCTATTCACAAACTGTAACCTTAATAAGGAGTTCACATGAGGGATTGTGTTTCCTTTCACATATATTATGTCAAAATCAAATACCATGATTTTTATCACTAATGCAGTATCCTTGAAGATGTAACCTTTGGTTGAAAATAAATTTCAATGGCTCATGGTCTGACTTCAACAAAAAATTTTTACCTAACAAAAAATCCCATACCCTTTCCATGCTCTATACACTTGTTAATACCTCTTTCTCAATATTTGAATAGTTAATAACACTCCTTCAATTGCTTTCTGAAAAATGTGCCTGGAAGTCTTAATCCCAAATGGTAGTCCATCTTAGCAGACCTATAGGGGTGTTAATTGTGGTGACTTCTTTGAACTTGTCATCAATCTTAATTTTGTTGTATGCAAACTTTTGGCAGAGCATTCCAAACTTGCTAGTTTGTGGCTCACAATTTCAATATTCAGTAATGGAAATGAATCTGAGCATATCTGGGGATTAATCATAACTTGTTATCACCACATATTCTTAAGTCTCCATCAGATTTTTTTAAATTGCAACAATAAGTGATGCACAGTTACTTTCATTTTGACTCATCTTTTCTAGAATGTCCTGCTAGATCATTCTGTTTATTTTTGCCACCAAAAAAAAGGAAGTATGTGAACCAGAACTCTTCTTGCCTATATATATATATATATATATATATATATAGAGAGAGAGAGAGAGAGAGATAATTCTCTTTCAACTGAATGCCCACTTCATACTCTTTCAACAATCCTATTCCACTTTCTTGTGCCTTCATGGAATTTTTTTTTTTTTAATCATTTCACCCCGAGCAAGGCAGAAATGCCACTGATGTGCAGGGGGCTACATAACTGTAAAAAGATTAATTAGAAAAGAGTGAGGAGTACAAACTGGTTAGAAAGGAGCAATAGAAAGCTGAGAAAGCAGGTGCAATGACAGATGCATAGGTGGAGAGAAAGGGAAGGTTATACAGGGGAGGGGAGAGAGCTAGAGTCCAATGGTTAGTAGATGAGTATTGACTTTGCATTTAAATTTCTGAAGGTTGTAGCCATCAGGAAAGCAAGAATACGGGAGTGAGTTCCACAGGCGGGAAGTGCGAGAGAAGAAGCTGCAGGAGTAGAATTGTCATCTGCATTTAGCTAACCTGACTGTGAATGGGTGGGACCTAGTTGCCAGTCTGGTTGCACAAGTAAACACCTGTTGAGGAGGCACCAGTGACTTAAGTTCATCCGAGCAGAAGCCATGAAAGTATTTATAGAACAGACAAAGGGAGGTCACATTTCGACGATGGGGAAGTGGCTGCAGTCGAGCCGCCAGATCAGTACCTATCACATTACAGACTCTCCTTTGGAGCTTGTCAAGAACACTGAGGAGAATGGCAGGGGTGCCTGACCATAAATGGCAGCAGTACTCCATGCATGGATGGATGGTTGACTTGTATATATGCAGGATGGATTCAGGTGGAAAAAACATCCTGGATCGACATAGTGACCCAACCTTCTTAGCAGTAGATTTTGCTATGGATTCAATATAGTGGTTCCATTTGAGGTCTGAGGACAGGGTAAGTCTGAGGAGGCATAGTGTATTGCTCTCCGGGAGAATCGCTTGGTCCATGCTTATGGGAGGCAGGAGAGGTTGCCTGTAATGGTTGACAGACCACAGCTTGGTCTTGGATGAGTTGAAGTTAACAAGCCACTTCTTGCCCCAGTTCACCACAGAGTGTAGATCCCATTCAAGGTCAGCAGCAAGATTATGTCTGTCCACCACGACAGGTTTCTTACTGGTGCGGGAGTATATTGTAGTGTCATCTGCGTAGATGCCTACTTGGGACTTGATCTCATCTGGGAGGTCGTTGATGAAAATCAGGAAGAGCGTCGGGCCCAGTCAGTTTTGCCGTGTTTACCTTTAATGCATTGATTCCTAACAATCCATGATCCTTATGGCATGCTATAACCACAATTAGAATTACTTCAAATTGCATACTTGTTTCAAAAGTATCCTGAAAGAAACCTATTGTCTTTATGGTTGATCCATCAAACTGCTTTAATTTCACATAGCTGTTTTTTTTAGTTTGGGTCATCCCAACTTAATCTAAAATTCTTTGGTATTAAAGTTATTTCATTACCTGTATCCACCTGCATAATCAATACATTACCATTTATTCTTAAACTCTCTTGACCTTTCTTTTGCACATTTAGTCCAAATGTTCCAACTTCTTCATTTTCTTCTTCAGAGGAGCACGTTTTCACTGTTTGCATTTTCTCTACTTGCTTCTTACAATTACATACACTCTGAAAATGATTTCTTCTTTCACAATTCAAGTATAGTTTCTCTAACACTGGACATGTGTATTTGTTCCTTCCATGCATTCTTCCACAATATTTGCATTTCATTCTGAATTTAGTGATATTTATTTTGTACATTTCAAGCTCTTTTTTCAGTTTATTGAATTCTCTGATAAACTCTAACTGTTGTAAAAATTCTGTATTTGTTTCCAAATTCACTCAGCTGTGTTGCATGCACTCCAACATTTTTTGCTCATGACTTGGGTCTTGTAATCCTTCAATCAACCTTAGAAGAATCAATTCATCTTCCACTAACATTTCTTTTGTTCCTAATTTTTTGAACTCACAATATTTAGCTCACTCCATAAGCCTATGCAAGTATTGCATCACAGATCCCTCTAGCCACTGCCTTGTTTCCAGAAACTTGGTCCTCTCAACAATAACCAATTTTGCTACAGTATAATATTGTAATGACTCTGACAATTTTCTCAAAAGTCATTCATTCCAACTCTTTTGGGTAAGACAGGGTATAAATTCTCATTAAAGTCTCACATCTCATGGTAGCCAAAAAACAAGTTCATTATCTGATTCTCTCCTTGCTCCATTTCTGAGTCCTTCAATTTTTTAACTCTTGCCAATACTGCAAAAGCTTGCCTTCACACTTCAATGTGCTCTGGATTATTCAACAAACCCAACGATCCTATGAAAGATCCCATTGCTGAGTCTCATATAACTGTGTGTATCCATAGTTGTGATGTATCTCTGTGTGCAGCAATATTCATGATGTAGCTTTTCTTGTCAAGTGTGATGCACTGGATTGCTGCCCGGCCTATCATCTATTTACTACTTATATAATGCCAGGCTAATTTGAATGGGATGCTACACTTGTTTCTTGTTTGTCTGCATAAGAATAAATAAACTAATTATTTTCTTTGATAACAAAATGACTGAACAAGTTTTTCTTGATTAGATATCAGTAAAATATATTTGGTTCTATTGACTACTTACTTTTAAAAGACAAGAAGCAACTGACTTTCTATTTGCAATACAAAAGAACTTCAGTGTATCAATAACATAAAAGAATTCAGACAATTCTGTTTTAAAAGAAGTTGGTAAATACATTAATCACTAACTAGTATGATTCTCTGGTTATTTGAAGGAAGTGGTTTCCTCAAACAAAGACAGATTTTTTGAAATCATTATCACTCTAAGTAAAAGTAAGGAAGTAAAAGCCACTAAAATGCAAGGGGTAATAGGGTGTAGAAGAATTAGGAACTGACACATTAATAGTGAGTAGAAAGAGAAGAGTGATCAGGAGGACAGTATTTAGTGATTAACATTACATTTAAGAGAGTTCTACAAGCAAGAAGTGTGGGAGAAGAAACTGTTAATATAGAACATGTGGCTACATCTAGCTAGCTCAACAGTAAATTGATGAAATCTCAACACCAACCTAATATTCCACTTAAATCCATAAAGTTTAGGTATTAGAGCAAAAAGCTCATCTGAACAATTACCATGAAAATATTTATAAAAAAAAGCAGAGAGAGGCATTGTTTTGATGGTGGGAAAGCTACTGAAGTTGATCTGCCAGATTATGATCAACAATATTGCTGATTCTTCTTTGGATCATATCAAGAAGCTAAAAGCAAATAACAAAGGCACTGGATCATATGTAGCAGCAATATTCTAAGCATGGGCGAATGGTAGACTTATAGATATGTAAGATAGATTATAGAAAAAAATTGTCTTGCACAACACAGTGAACCAGCTTTCTTAGCAGCTGATCTAGAAATGGATTTAATATAGTCTTTCCACTTCATGTCAGCTGAGAACATTAGCCTGAGAAGGTGCAAGGAATCACTTTCTTTGGTATTAGCATTAATCATGCTGATAAAAGACACAGAGGAGTCTTTTAGATGATTAATAAAGAAAAATTTAGTTTTGGAGGTATTAAAAATGAAAAGCCATTTTTGTCCCCAGTTAATGACGGTCTTGAGGTCATTTTAGACATCAGCTCCCATTTTGACTCTGTTGGATTGATTAGCCTCAATGAAAAAAGTTTGTCTCCTTATAAAAATCTTCATTTAAGAAGTAATCAGTGATGAGATAATTTTTAAGAAAACCTTGCAAGCATTTGCATGTGCATTCTTAAAATGTATTCATACCTTTGACAATAATGAGATAAATTTAAAATTTATTATATTTGTATCTGACAAGAGTTATAGTTGTAGATAAAATATTGCTATCCATTTCAGAGTGAGAAAGAAACTTTGAATTTAAAACCTGGGAGTGGGCAATGACAAATCCCTCCACTATCTTTGCTAAGAATGGATGGCAGTTCAGAGATAACAAAAATGAAACTGAAAAGCCATGATCACCTACACACTGAAGAGACACAGCATTTAAAAAAAAGAAATGTCATTCTCATTCCTTCACCTGTAACATTTACTATCTTTTTACAGGAATTTCAGAACTTAAAATGATCACTTCTTTTATGATACAAATTTGCCTTGGCAATGAACCACTGCTTGATTAAACTTACAACTTTCAAGTAAGAAGATTAGTTTTTCCCAGTGCTTTTAGCCACAAGTCCATACGCTATTGGATGGTCACAGTCATTGGTTTCATAATCTGACAGTCACAGGGTGCCAGTAGCATGTTTTAGGCAGGAATAGTCTGACAGAACCCGTCTGTCTCCAGGCATAACTAGAACTGAAATACCCCCTCTTGGTGGTTTACCTTGGTCATGTAGCCATTGTAGGTTATCTACATATAAAACATATCTATATAAAACCTTTCTATATTGGCCATTTCTTTCATCATGGGAGTCATACAATACCTCATTCCTCCCATGATATTGTGCTTATATAACCATGTAGCAGGTAGTACTGGCTTACATTGTACTATAGTATGAACATAGTTGAGTGCCTTTGATCTAACCCCATGTCTGTACATCAGCTGAAATGCTGTTGCAAATGTAACAGAATAAACTGGTACAAAACCTCATTATAAAATAATCAGAGCACCACCATCTTTATTGCATACGTGTCAGTAAGTATGACAGTTTACAAAATCTGGTTCTTGGGCACTCCAACAAATAATGAAATCTGATTATTGATTGTCCAGTCAAATGGGCTTAGAATATACTGACAGTATACCCTGCAGAGCATACCCACTCACCAAAATGAGCCACTTGCATCTAGTGAACTCAAGTACAAAGATGACAAGTGCTTATCTCTAAACTAAAGTATAAACATAGCCAATGTTTACCTATAGACTCAAGTATAATAAAAACAGATTTTTAACACTGAACTTTGCAGGAGATTATCTGTCAGAAAATTCATCAATCCAATTCAACTTCCCTGTTGAAAGAAATGTTTACAATGTAAAATCACAAAATTAGAATAATAAAACATGTCAGAGATTTCCCTCCATTCCAAGTATAAAAAATCATTGAGTGATGTTATATTTGAATAAAATCATTTTAACTACTGAGGGCTTTAAAATGCTTCTAGATGATTATAAACTGAACAAAGGGAAAGTAAGATTAGAGAAAACTAAAACAGTGCATGATTAACAATCTTTTTTGGATGTCTTAGATTTTTACATTTATTTGGCAAAAAGATAAATTTATTTCAACTGCCAGCTCTATTCAAAAACAGTTTTAGCTTTATTAAAATCTAGACTGATTAGAACCGCCAGTTATTATAATATAATGATAATAATCTAAATTTAGTAACATGCCATAGAAAGACTGTTTATCACACATAATTCGACATAGATAATTTGTTCAGATGTTTATTTTTTTCTTTAATTAGACAAACTAATATAATTTACAGGTCAGTTTTCACAGTGAACCCATAAGTATCATATTAAGTATACCTAAAAAATATTAATGCATCAAAACTGGGCTTTTACACACACACACACACACACACACATATATATATATTCAAAACTGGGTTTATATATATAATAAGAAAATGAAAGAACACATAGATTAAAACTAAGCTAACAAACCAAAGTATTTGTAAAACCTGTGCTTGTGATCTTTTAATACAAAGTCTGTCAAACAAATGCACTTAAAGTGAGAAACAAACCAATAAACAAAGGAACCAATAAAAAAAAACGAGAATAAAGCAAAAAAAAAGGAAACATAAATAGAAAAAAGAAATAGTAGACACAAGAACAAGCACTTGCTAATGCAGTTATAAACTGTACACAATATGAATTAAGACAGAGCAAATCACTAACCAGTTACACAGCAAAAAACCAAAAAAAAACAAAAAACATTTATGCTGTATAACTTGTGGCCTGGTTAAAGTGGATTGGATTTTAACTAATTCAGATTTGGTACCAAAATCTGTTTGTTGAAAATCTTCAGTTGCAATATCAGTGGACTTTCTAAAAAGACAATAAACCAAAACATATAAAAGTTGACCAAGAAATGATTTATAGACAATAACGTTAATATTTTCAGCAACTTTTGAAACTAGCATTTCCTTGAATTTTGAAACAAGTTTCTCAATTTCATAAAGGAAATCTGGAATCAGAAGCTAATTCCAAAAAGTGGAGTATATTGTGCATTAAAGCACTATGAAAATCAAAAATGTAGTCATCAAGACCCCTATATGTTCAGAAGTATCTCAGTTGGATCCATCATCATGAAAGTACATGGTAAATGAAAATAGTATTAATTAATCTGTTATAGCTCTATAAAGTTTAACTCTTTACAACCCAATCCGGCTCTTGTTCTGGTAAGAGATGTAATGGTAGCATATATGTTATCAAACAACTCCAGGAAATTGCATACTTTTACAATAGAAAATTGTAAACCTGCTATTTTAACCTTACTGATGCATATGACCACATCAACAAATTTCCTTTTCTCATTCATTAGAAATCCCCTTCCAAGCTCTGATTCCACTATCTAGATCTGATAGAGGAACTATATTGGTCCCCAAAGTTGTATATGTTGAGCAAGGAGTCTGATACTGAAACATTCCAAACTTCATCTGAAGTAGGACAAGGGGGAAAAGAAATTTATTTTAATTTTTTTTTGTTTTTGTTTGTATGTTGTATATGTTTTTGTACAATTGCCTCAATTGTATTGAGTAGTGAGGGTGGAGGAGAGATGCACTTAAGATGTTCATATGGGAACATTTTGAAAAATTGGATAGCGAGGAGTGTAATATATTACCTTGAATAGCAGAAGTAATTGACATGTACATGGGTAAGGTCATCAAAGGCCAAGAGTGGTTGACAGATACATCCGGCCAGGGATGATGTCAGTAGGATATGGTTGACAGATACATCCAGCCATAGATAAAAAAGGTGACAAAGGTGATTGACAGACATATCCAGCTATAGATATTGTAAAGAAAGTGACAACCCCAAAAAGCAAAAATGTGTGTGAGTTTTAAGACTATATAAAGTTTAAAAATTTAGCTGAAAAGACAGAGAACTTTTGATGGCTTCCAAATCACAACAGCTCCTCAGGTGCTTGATTCTCTTCAGTTGCCCTCCTGCTCCACACAAGCATCACCGACAAAGAATAAAAATCTAAGATTATATTTTTATAGATACATGTTCCTCATTGTTTGTCCACATCCAGCTGCACTATATAACAAATGAAGTGAGCATATAAGTTTTCAGATATTTTCCTTAAATGTAAATAAGTACAATAAAAGTAAAGAAGAATTACTATTTTATCAATGCATCATATAAATTTTATCAAAAGTTTTAAATAATTATTAAACTATTTCAAGACAATAATAATATTTGTACTTTTTTCATAGCACATGTTAGAAGTAGCTAATGAAAATTTTGTGCAACAGTTTATTAACTTATAAACAAAGAAGAAACATTAAGATATTTTTCCCTTTTTCTCAGTGATTAAAGTTGCCAGCATTTGGATTCAAGCCTGATGCAATACCGTTCAGTTGGTTACAGTAGGTGATGTCATACCTAATAAAAACCACACCCATTATTTATATCTTGTTTTCATATTGACTTTTCACAAAATACTTGTTAAAATCTGTAAATTGCCATGACTTGTTGGAAAAGAGGAATGATATTTTATTACCTTCTCATGGTTTTAAATTCTGAGTTGACATTCTCTTAAACTGGCTCCAATAGAAGACTAGAAAGCCCACTCTATCCTACTATTTAAAGCATAGCTAAGAGAAAATTTGATAGTCAGACCATTTCCAGGGGCATTAGTGCAAAAGTGAACATAGCAAACTAGGCCAAAAATTGTACTGATTTCAGCTCTGATGGCAATAAGCATTACACTAATATTGTAGCCTTTGAAGAAATTACTTTCTTTAAAAATGCAATATTTTACAAATATGATGGAAAAAAAAAACTAATGAATCAGAGTGAGTTTTCCGAGCTTCATAACCACCATTACACTAATCCAAATTCTCAGCACTGTCTTCTGAAATGTTGGTATTAGAGTTTCCATTGTGAATGTCAAGCAATACAGCATGCTGTTTTCAAATTTCTGGTGGAGTGAATTGCATCATGGTGCTCTTTTTCTCACAGGTTGTTCCCAATTGACTCTACTATACTGTGCAGTTGACAAAATCAAAAACATTGCACCCTTATGTGCCATGCCCTTTCAGGACATGAGCAATCATGGCTCTTCATAATATACTATCCTTTTTAGCACTTAGTAAATTTTATCTTGTTACTATCTCTCCTATAACCTGTTCTGCCATGCATTTATACAATCTTGTTAGGTAGGTTATGCATTGTTTCTTTATGTCTTGCTTTCAATATGTCCAGTAAGTGTCAAATTTTTCAAGCCTCTTTTTTTTCATTATGTACCCTAGGAATTTCAAGTGTTTTTTTCTGGTGTCAAATGTCCTTTTTGTTTCCATTTTCTTTTAAACTTTGTCATTGTTCACATGTTTTGGTTTATGGTATTCTCAGCATCTTTCTGTAGAACCACAATTCTGTTGCTTCAAGTCTAAAATCTCTGTATATCATTTCAAAGTGTTATAAAATATTTGTTGGTTAACAGTAAACTTGGTAAAAAAAATAATTGTGTTGTCAGTATGCAGTTTCTAAAATATTTGTTGGCCATACAATAATTACAACTAAATCCCAAAATGTAATCATCAGAATTTGTTCTTGAATCCTTTATTAGTCTAACTAGGAACTTTCCAACATTCCTTCATGCTATAGGAACAAGTGGAAAAATTTAACCTTGTCACTTATAAGAAAAACTAAATCAAATAGGCATGATATTTAAACAAAGTAATGCAACATTCTAACCATTTATCATATTTTGTAAATATAATCCAGTTAGGAAGAAAAAATATTCTTTAATTTCAAAATGAGAATTTTTTATGCACCAAGTCCTTTCAGAATGTGGAAGATTATGGTTCTTCACAACTTCCTGTCTTTTGTTGCTCTAAGTAACTTTTGATCTGAGGATATACTGAAGTCTAGGACAGTTTCAATAATTTCACTAATTAAAAAAAATGCCATGTCCGTAAAGGACATAGGCAATCATGACTCTCTACAGACTCCTTTTATTATTTGTGAATTACCATGCATTCTAGGTAAGGATGGTGGAGTGGTTTCCTGTTGCATTCTCCATGATCTAGAATTCATAGTTTTCCTTCTCTCAGGCTGGTTACCATTCAAGTCTAGAGAGTCTAGTCTACCCTGCAATATAATTCATATCTATAGGAAGAAGAGATGGATTCCTGCCTTTCCCAAGGGCATTTGTATGAAAGTGAATGCAACAGAATAGGCTGGAATTCAAACTTCCACTTTCTGAGTTGATATCTGTTATGCTACCTGCACACCCAATATTTTACAATCTGCTTGAAAAATAAGTTTCAGAAAGGTTTATCAACAAAAGAAGTTGAACAGACAGATCAAAATTCCAACTGAGATTCCTCATATTCATGAGGCTTGAAAGTGAGGATCTAGACTGAAGCTGCCAAATCCTCACTTTCCAGCCTTGACAGAGTACCAAATTGCTTATGTGGTCTTGTGAGAGTGACTTTATTCCACTGTACAGTCCCTATTCCACAGATGCAATGTCTTAAGCTCATTGTTAATCTATCATTACTTTTTGGGAAGTTATTCAGATAAGCTTCATTCTTTAGTGCCACTAGCTAAGACACACTGTGCTATATCCACAGATAGAATTATCTTAATTCCTTATGTATTCCTTTGAAAGGAAGGGCATTCCAATTTAAAAGCTTCTTACCAAGAACTTCTATTTTGTGAAACCACTTAATGTCTAGAGTCACTCATTATATATCCGCCATACCCTCATAATGTTCACTTCTTACTTTTTCCTCTTGCATTCATATTACACATTTTATTTAGTATTTCCTATCTTGAATGGCTCTTGGGTCTTATATTAGGTGAACAAGGCAATCATATTGCCTATAATATTAAAATAATGTCTTGATACTGATATACTAGGCTTGATGATGAAGGAGAAAGTGGCTCAATGGGTAAACTATTTTCCTTTAACTAATCTATTCTTCCTTTTATTGAAAAAAATATCTAAAAGAATATTGTCTATTTCACAATATCTATCAAAATATATGCAGTAAAAAAAAAGAAATGAGAAAGAAAAGTAAAATGATTGTGAAAGGAAATAAAAATAAAAATGAAGGAGAAAGAAAGAAAGAAAGAAAGAAAGAAAGAAAAATGTGATGTTTGCAAAAAAAAAAGAAAAAATGATTGAAAAAGAAAGTTAAATAAGAAAGAATATTTCATTGAGGAAAAAAGAGAAAAATTAACCAAGAAACAGAAAAATAATCAAGAAAGGAAAATAAAATGATTGAGACATTAAGAAAGAGAAATTAAGCAAGACTTGGTATTTTTATATCACACATCTATAGGTGATAGCACATATGCATATAGATGGGTCATATTACATCTCATATTTTCTTGTATATGCACACTGATGAATGATGGTAAATATACACAAACAAACCTGTAAAAATAGGTAAAGTATTTCTATTAATTTTTAGAGTTTCATCACTGATTATTTATCAGTAGGTATTTATCTATTTCCCATTGTTAAAATATTTATTGTAATAAGTCATCTTCAGCATAATAGAATATTGCATCAGGTATTCAGTAAGAATGATCGTTAGTGTTAATTGTTGATGATATAATTATGCTAATCACATCATTGCTTCATCCCTAAATGAGATTAAATGGAGATTCAAGTGTATGAAGAGGATGTGAAAGATGTTTTGGGTAGTACAATTAAAAAAACCCAGTAAATTCCTTTTTAGCAGTCATATTTAAAGCTGTACAGTTTCCATAAGAAACGTGAATGTTCATAATCAAAATAATATGTTAATCTTTTTATATGACAGTGAATGCTGGAATATCAATTCTTCTATATGGCACTGAATGCTGGACAAGTTCAACAAAGATGAAGAGACTTGTGGCAACAGAAATATGATTCTACTGAAGGATGCTAAGAATACCTTGGATAGCGACTTATACTCAGAATCAGAAAAAGAAATCTGAAAATTTGTAGGATACATAATAAGAAATAAGAGTTTAGAAAACTTAAAACTCATAAGCCATACTGAAGACAAGTAGGGCAGGGGAAAATAATGAGTAACCTTCCTGGCAAGCTTGTGTTAACAGTCTGTTAAATGTTAGGAGTAAGATTGATAGTAAAAAATCAAGCATTGCTAAGAGCTACAAAGGATAAGTAGTTGTTGAGAGCCATGATCATCCCCCACATCCTGAAGTGAAATGGCATTTAAAAGAATAAAAAAAGAAAAGTTAATCAGGAATTAGTTATAATTTAAGATTTTTTGTCCATTGAAAGTTGATGGTTGATGTGGAAAACAAGTAGATTTAAGTTGTGACTCCTAATTGCTTACAGGTATGAGTTAAATCTTATTCTTTCTTCATTTCTTGTTATTATTTATTTGTATATCAAATGCAGATATATGACTCTATATAATATATATACAATGCCACATTCCTGAAGTTGAATCACACACTTTTCCACTGTATTTCAATTCTAAGAAGGAAGTTCTAATTAAACTGTTTATTTTTCCACAAGAACTGCTATGTTGTAGAACAGAATCCTGTGTGAATGCTTTCTTGAACATGACAATCTTAACCTCTTCAAGTCAAGAGTCAATCATTATCTATCTTCCTTATCCTCATGATCTTCACTCTCATAGTACACACCTCATTCATAAACCATTCAAGCCACTCCTGAGACTTATATTGGGTGAAGTTTAATAAAAAAGATTTTTCTTTACTATCAGTAATGCTTGTTTTAATTCTTGACTACTGACTTCCTTTCTTCCTAATTTTTAATTAGCTTCAACATGCAAATTGATTAAGTGCTAAGATTCATGGAAATGATTTTGAGATTTAAAAAATTATAAATTTTGATGATTATTTATCAGAATTTTCATATACCCCCAGTGTAGAAAATGATTCAAGTGAAATGGAAAAGGTGGAGAGGGATTAAAACTTTTCCTATGCATACCAGGTTCAAATGTAGTGAAGTAAAAAATACAATACAGGTGAGTATTTTTTGTATCTCACTGCTAGTATTTGCTGCCCCAAAATATATATAAACATTAAAGTAAATAAAATCTTTGATGTATTTATTTAATAAATACTACTTATAACATCATGCATAATGTATGACATATTTATGCTTGTTATCTTGGGTAGTATTTATTAAATAAATAAAAATGTCATCATTTGACTTTTATTATAACCAAAGTTCTGGTAGAAAGTGATCACAGATTGGTAGCTTTGGATTAACTGTCCTTCCTCTTCCCCACCCTGATTAATATGTGCCACACTCATCCAGTTATGTGATTCTTAAGTGCCAATCACTGTATCATCTTTCTGACAGAGTCTTCTGGTAGATGCTGCTACAATAAAATGTGATCCATGAGTAAACATAGCCTTTCATATGATGTGCTGAACTTGTGAGTAATAACAGCTTTCTTGAGATCAGTGAGAAGACATTACTGGTTCTCACGTTCTCTTTCTGGGTAAAAAAAATTAAACAAAAAAAATTCTATTCTTCTAAGTTTTCCCTGAGAAGACTTTTTCTATTAAAATTGTTTGAGTAATGATCTGCTGTTGATGACCCAATACTTCTAAGGTCACCCTACAACAGTAATTTGAAAAGTTAAATTTGATTTAAAATTGAGAGAAACAAAATGATCTCATGAAAGAAAACCTATTATAATAAGATCAGAGAGAACATCACAAAATTTCAGGCAAAAATCAAGAACAGATTTTCATGGATTGCAGAATGATCACAATAACATGAAAGATATGAATAGAAAATTGACAATTATAAGCAAGAAAGTTGCAAAAACATTAGGCAAAACAAAAGAAAATAACAGTGCCAAAGAGAAATTGTCAAAATCCACATGTAAAATAAGGAAAAAGATTAGAAATGTTGACATATCAAATAAGAGAGATAAACTTGAAAAGACAGAATTGCATAAATTAACAAATAAATGAATGAGAAAAGAACAAAAGAAAAATGAACATAAGAAGGACAGAAAAAACTTTAAAAAAAAGGTAAGAACTTGAAACATGTTTGATTTAAAGTAAACACAGATAAACAACAAATGCTTGCATTGAAATACAGAAATGGTGAAGTTAACAAATGAAGGGGCAAAATGTTCAAGACAACAGAGGGATACAATGCAAACTTATATACGTCAAAAATAAAATACCAGCAACATCCACTTAGATAGATGTGAGAAATTTCTTTTGAGGTAACAAAGGAACTAATGTTTGTACTTCAAATGCAAAAAAGCAATAAGTGAAGATATGATAAGATATTTTTTTTAAAAAGTTAGAGAAAAATTCAACAAACAGCTATTTACACAACATAAATGAAGAAGAAAGGTAGAACAAAACTTCAATCTAGGAATAGTCATTTTTCTTAAGATGATAATAAAAACTTTGGAAACCTTCACTATATCGAACATATACAAATTAATCTCAAAAGTATATCGAGACTAACAAACACCCTAAAGGAAATTCATATATATTATCAGGTAGGTATTAAGAATCATTATTCAGGTCATCTACAAACAATAAACCAACTTTTTAAATGAAAATAAAGCAGATAATTGAATATAACAAATAATTGGGGGGGGGGGGTTGACTAAGTAAAGGTATTTGACTCAGTAACATAATCAACAGTCTTCACTATGAGACGAGATATTAATGAAAATTATAGAAATTTCTATGGTAACAGTACTGCAATAATTCAACTACACAAAGACAAACATAAAATAAAAATTAAAAACAATCAGACAAAAAAATACAATTTCATATAAATGATTTACAGTATATATTGAAAATATCCTTCAGAAAACAGAAAGAATAGGAATAAAAAAAAAAGAATATTTGAACCATCTGTGATTTATTAAAAAACTAATATATTCATCAAATAAATTACAAGAAATGCTACTAGATTAGTGCTGTGGATTTCGGATGAGGAACCGCACAAAATAATGAACAATAAATAGAGATGGAGATAGAAAAGTAAGTTATATTGAATGTAATATACAAACTTGAACGCAGGTTAGTAAATCCAGAAATACTATTAGTAAGAAATAAATATATACAAGTCTTGAAGTGAAGTCGTTGGAAATAGTATATCCATGTATATTATTCTAGCTGAGTGGAGCTCAGAGTTAGTCCGGTCTCTAAGTAACTTCGGTATCTCTCGGAACTCTCCAATAACTGTAATGGATCTCTATGATTACTCTCCACTGCCAACTGCAACTACTGTTCTCTCTATGGCAGAAGTATATGTACATTCAGTCGAGTCCATTATCATATACATAGGGGAGATCCCACAACATTGGAATAAAAGAATTTTGAATTTTGATTAAAAATGAACAGAAATAAAAACAAAAATAATGTTCAGTTGTAACATTTTAAAAGAAGATCATAAGAACATTGGATGAAGAACTAGAAAAAAAATCTAGGAATATATCTAATGAGTACAGGTAATAATAATGAAAGATGAAAATGAAATCAAGCAATATATTCATTTGTAGCCTGGTATTGAGCTCACAACTCTTTGGGTCTATATTTACTGGGCCATGTGTCCTTAAGAACAACTGAATAAGAAAACTAAACAACTTATAAAACTCATTTTTACCATAGGTCATATTGTAATTTTTTTTTTTTTGATATTAATGATTTTCTCTAGTAATTTTTCCAGAGCTCATATTGCAATTTTTACACTCCATATTACTGGTTTCCATATTGGATTATTAGTTTATGTGCTGATTCCTGAAGTTGAAATAATAGATAGAGAACGTCCCTGGAAACTATGTAAACTTACCCAACATGAGCCCAACTCAACATTTAGGCCTGTTTACACTATTTACATTATTCAGACTATTGTTCTCATTTGTATGATGTTTTAGCTGTTGTACACTCCGGTCTTCTTCAGGAATTTTGAACCAAACCCTTTATTTCAATCACTGGGGTATATCATTTTCATTCCTTGCATAGAGCCACTTTTGGTATTCTGTAAGTTACTTGTTCACCTCTTGTAGCCTAGTATTGAACTCACAACTCTTTGGGTCAAGTCACAGGAACTAACCAATGTCTCTATACACTAGACCATGTGTCCTTAAGGACAAGAACCAGAGTTCATATTGCAATTTTTCTTTTTGTTTTCTGTAGTAATTTTTTTACCAAAGCTCATATTGCAATTTTGACACTAATGATTCTAAAAATCAAAATCTTAAATACAATATCAAAATTAGAAATATCAAAATATTTTAATGTTTGTCAAAAGTGGATCACCTCATATTTTCATCAAATTCTGCAAAAGAAAAAAATGAATCAGAATAATAAATTTTCAATTTCCTGTGTCTCCTAATCTCCAAAATATGAAAAATGTCAGAATCAATAAATGAATAAAAAAAAATCAATTAATTATCAAACTGTCACACAAGTAAAATGATTTATATTCAACAACAAAAAAATTAAGATATTAATTACCAAGCCAAAGATAATGTATGTTGTGATGTGAATGCTGTTTTTGATATTACAAATTTGTGTAATTTCAAAATAATATCTATAAAACACTAGTTGCATGCCAAATTAAGTAAAGATATGCTGCTGTTGTTTCTCATTAAATTGTGTATTTTTATGTCAAAATTTTGCTTTATATTGGCAAGTGCACTTTATTAATATACAAGATAAAATTTCCTATGATATGATCTTGAATTTTCTGTATACTTTTGGAATCTATAAAATAAATTTTCAATTAAATGCACATACTTAGGAATATATTGCAAATGAATTTTTTTAAATATTACATTTATAAATAGCATTCTGTATGTATATCTAAAATGAAAATTTCAGAAACTAAAATTTTAGCTTATTTATTTTTTATTTAGATGTCTTAAAATTCAGTCTGAAAATTATTGTCAATTGAAATTAATAGATTTTGTTTTTTTTTATTGAAAAACAATGATTTTAATATTTCTGATAGCCTTTTATTGATTCAAAAAAAGTTACAAATATCAATTATTTCAAAAAATTTGTAAAATATACTCTTGAAAGGAATCCAGAGTCAATAATTAGGCAGAGACTTATTTAGTTTAACCATTAGTCCCCTAACAAAATTTAGTAGAAAATTTCAACAATTTCAGGAGAAATGAATTCATGATCTACATGGATTTTATATATATTTATGCACAAAACTTGGTGTAAGACAGCTCAGAAAAGAAGAGAAAAATTCATTCTTTAACAAACTACTAAACTGTGAATGAAAAAATGTGATTAAGAAAATGTTTCTTTGAAAAACATGTAATGGCTTTAGATTACCAGTTTGCTATAGGAATCGTCAGTTTCTAGCAGTATTGTCTCATTTGTTGAACTGTGATATTTTCTTGCATTGGAGAGAGAGATACATATTCATAGGCTAAAGTAGAAACATTATTGTAGTTGCAGGATCATTTAAAACAGGGGATAGTGTAGTGACATTATTGTGCTATATGTAATGTGACTCATGGTTTGGAAGATAAGAAGTTCTCCCAGATGGGAAACAAGACACGTTCGATATGGCCTCCTGTGGTTGAAGAGCAAATGAAGAGAGATGATTTATATTCTTTTCTTGTTGTACTGCTTTTAAAAAACTATCTAGCTGGTGTGAAGAAAAGTCCCCTGGCAAATAAGGTGTGGTAATCCCATACTTGAATGGCAAATTTTATGAAATTCTAAACAAAATTATTTTGCAATTCGGGAAAACACAATGATCTTTAAAGAATATGAAGGTAATCATTTTTAACATCTTGATACAACAGCTATAACAGAAAATTAAAAAAAGTTTTTTGAAAAGTAAGCAAATCTCCATCAAAAAATCTTTGTTGAAGTAATATTTTTCCAGATATGTTTCTGTAATTTGAATTATGAATTGCTGGTTTTAAATTTATATTATTGTTAGCTGTAATTTAATTTCAAGTAATGAACACACTTTGTTCTGCTTAGCTCTCCTTTGGTATTGTGTAAATTATGTCCATACTTGGTTTTAAGTTATTTAACAAGGTCAGCTCTGATGCAAAAGATGAACACTTTCTTTGAATAAATATTCAGCACTTAAATTTAAAATGTGATTGCTATGCACCATTTCCTTTAGACTGCATATGCTTGTTCTTTTAATCATGACTCAGCTGATGTGATTTTCAATTCTATTTAAATAATATACTTTGCTGATGTAGTCAAGTCACTAACATATTAAAACTATTTTACTTGGACTATATGCACATGCATATTTTTTTCTTAAACATCATAGATAATAGGCACCAGCTACAAGAGTGCTACTATTACTAGCAAAAGCAAATAAACAATTTAACAAAAGTGAAAAAGGTTTGAATTAGATAAAAAGTGAAAGCTTATATTTTGCCATGTGTTACATATTTAATTAACATCATGTATGATGAATTAATTTAATTAACATCATGTATAGATGAATTTTGATCTGAAAATGTCACTGTGTAATGTTCATTCACAACTCAATTAAATGTATTGAAAATTAAGGAGTTAATGTTGAAAAATAAATATTTGGTGGGGAAAAAAAGACAATAGACTAATTGATATACCTATACATATATAATTTAATAAATTATAATAAATCTCTGCATTTATGTATATGCCACAAAATAAATAGTCTAAGAAACAAGATTTATAGGATTATAGGATTAAAGTAATTACAGAGTTACACAAATTAAAGAGCCCAAATACGACTACGTTTAATTTTCTGGATCACAAAAAAACTGTGTCAAAAGGACAGTCATTCCTAGAACATAACTATTATTTTTATTACTTTCACTCCTTGGCAATGTTTATTGTTTTAAAAGTGATGATTAGAATTTTAATAAAACCTAAACATGAAAGTGAATATATATATTTCTTTTATTCTTTGAAATTTATAAGAAAAATATTTAATACTATTTATTTGTTAGATAATTTTATATCTGTCTATATTCCTGAGATGAGATATTGTAACTATTTACACCATTTACATTGTTCAGACTGTTGTCCTCATCTTTATTTCATTGCTGTCAGAATGAAGCAATGCATAGCATTCGGTAAGTTCAGCGCCAAAGACTACTGGCAACTCTGTAAAAGTGTGCATAACAATAGTAAAACCTCAATACCCCCTCTAATCAATGAATTTGAGGGCCTCACCTTTTCAGTTTCACAGTTTCTACATGACACCTCTTCTTTTGAGTTGACTCAAAAAGTTGAGATTCTGCCATGTCAGACAGAACTTATAGATCTGTGTGTATGTGCAAATATATATATATGCTGAACAGAGAAAAACAGACATTCTACATCACATATGGCACATTTGGATATTTCTTAACTTGACAAGAGAAAGTACCAAAAAAATTATATCTGTTACCACATATGAAATTATTTTGGAAAATGTTTAGAAAGACATATTGAATTTAGTATTGCTTTATGTAGCAAACAGAATTTTCAACTTGTAACATGTTAGTTTATTTAATACTTTTGCTAGTGTTATTAGCCTTTGAAATTGTATGATTCAACAAATGAGCATATTTTATTCAAAAATACTTGACAGATATTAGAAGGTAGAGGATGGTCATGCAGTCTTGACAACGAACAATTGCAAGCGGTTGTTGAGCAAAACTCATGTCAAAGTGTCAGAGAAATATCTCAGACACTTGGTGTCAGCACTGAAACAGTCTCATGCTATTTGCAGAGTATTAGCAAGGTTAAAAAGCTTGATAAATAAGTTTCTATGGATCTCTATGAAAATCAAAAACTCAAGTGTTTTGAAGTGTGCTTGATGCTCTTTTTGTGTAACACCAATGATCCTTTTCTTGAATGAATAATCACTTGTGATGCAAAGTAGTTTCTTTATGATAACCATAAACAATCAGGTCAATGTCTTGATTGTGATGAGTTCCCCAAACATTTTTCAAAGCCAAAGTTGCATCAGCAAAAAATTATTGTGATTATCTAGTTGTCTGCAATTGGTGTTATCCACTACAGCTTTCTGGAAATCAATCAGAGCATTAATACAGAGCTTTACTGCAAGCAAATTGCTGAAATGTATGCATGCCTGCAAAAAATGAGACCTGCATTGGTGAATTGACATGGTCGAATTCTGCTCCATGATAATGTGTGGCAACATGTTGCAAGAATGACGTTGCAAAAACTCAGACACACCTGTCTAGGGATAGTGGACTCTCTCACCTAATATAAGTAACAGTATGTTAAACCTAAGGGACTGACATTTGTACTTACATTCAATGCATAATCTTCTATGTTGTACTCCACAACAACGAGGAGGTAACGAGGATTCAAACAAACTTCACATGTCCACAACACACATATTCCATATACTTATGATCTTTCACTCACTGATTATCATAAGCACATATTTAAATGGTAAAACTTTTAGGTTTAAACCAGAGTTGGAATCAGCTTTCAAAGATTTCATTACATCACAGCCAATAACTTTTTATCAACGAGGAATAAACAATCTTGTCAATCAATGACAGAGGTTCATAGAAGCTCAAGGTTCATATTTTGACTAATTTTAACATTTCTACCAATGACTTTTTAAGAATGCAATTATGTTTCTGAAATTGGCCATTATTTTTGTAAAAACCTCATACCAACATTTCAGAGAGTATTTGGGTGTTAATCTGAGAACAGTGCAGAAGACTGACAGCTTATTTTAACAGATATATTTACCAAAATTGCACAAAAACATGTAAGATTAAAAAGTAAATTTATTCCATAAAAACCCTATTGGCTTCAACCACAACCTCCAGATGACTTTGGAATCTCCCGCAACTATTCTGGAAAGACTCAAAAAAATGGGAGAAGGTTTACCTTACAAACAGATCACAAACCATTGTTAGCTATTTATAAGTAAAAAAAGACTACCAACTTATACAGCTAATAGATTAAAGCAATGGGGAACCATTCTACTAAATTACGACTTTAGAATGAATTTCTTACCATCAAGTAAGTTAAGTTATATGGATGGATTGTCCAGACTTATTCCAAAAAATAATGAACCTTTAGAAGAAAACACTGGATGACAAGTTCATTATGAAAATAAAGAAAAAGCTAAAAGACAGGAGTAAAACCAACCCCAAAATTTATTCAATGAGTGACGGCATTCTAACATATAGTGAAAGAGTAGTGGTACCTTTAGCACTACAAAAACAAATCCTGAAAGAGTTCTATGCAGGACACCCTGGTATATCCAGAATGAAAAGCATATTGAGAAGTTATGTATACTGGTGAAGCATGGATTGATACATTGAAATGTTGGTAAAGTCATGCAAAGGCTGTGCTTTAGCAGCTAAAGCACCACCAATAAAATTCAACTCATGGCCAAAAACTGACTGCTCATGGTCATGTTTTCACACTGGTTTTGCTGGTCCACTTAATGGGTCATATTATTTGATCATTGTAGACAGTTTTTCAAAGTGGCCAGAAATATTCAGATGAAAGAAACCAACCACACAAGTAGTAATTCAGTTTCTTTACAAACTTTCCACAGGGTTGAAGGGTTCCAGATTCATTGTTTTGGATAACAGCATGCAATTTACATTAAAAAAAATTACAAAATGTTTGTTGTAAAGCACATAACAATTGCCCCCTACCATCCTAGAAGTAATGGCCAGGCAAAGCGTTTCATAGATACTTCCAAAAAGGCTTTAAAAAAGCCATCAGTGGATCCACAGATGCAGTATTAAAGCAATTTTTGCAGGTGTATAGACTTACACAAAATAAAAATGTGCCTTCATTCATGACACCAGCGAAAATTATGTTTGCTCATAAAATGCAATCAGTGTTTGATAAACTAATACCCAAGAAGCAAAAACATGATCATATAGTACACAAAGCTGAAAAGATTTTTATAAAATTCAACAAAAGATTTTTTACTGGCTGTAATAAACAAATACAACATATTAGGAAGTTGGAACTATTGTCCGAAGAATTGGAAGGATGACTTATCTGGTTAAAAGACTGGAAATGGTACACAAAAGGCACTTTAATTAACTCAAAAGTAGATATACAATGGAAGAAAACAATATTCCAGACAAGATTGAACCTATAGCATTTTTTTTTATACATTCATGATACTCATCTCTCAGAAAGATCCTGAAATAGAAGTCTGGAAACTAGTAAGACAAAAATAGAGTTATGGAAAAGTTTGATCACAACCCTAAATTGAAAAAATTTCAACTGTGCAGAGTAAATCTAAAAAGAGGGGCATTATGTCCGTACCTATAGTCTGTAACATTTATGTATCAATTCTTATATAATTTGTTGGACTCTATTGAGAGAGTAGTGTCTAACAGTTCACTAGTAGCAGTGGTTATTTACTTAACACAACTTGCAAGTCCTGTATTCGATGATATTATAAATATTACTATTTATTTTCAACCTCTGTTCATCTTATTACTCATGCATTAACCTTTTAGGTTACAACAATAATAATCTAGGAAGTTGCTGTCTAGGTAGTTTGGTGACCAAATGTAAGAAGTGATGTAGTTGTACAAATTGTCTGACAGCCATGACTGGGTTCTCCTGCTTGTGTGGCATGGTGCAGGATCCTTTTGTCTGACAGGGTCTTCCAGCAGCCACTCTCTTGACCCAGGTTAGCACTACCTCTTCAAGGCACTTGATGTGGGCCTTTGAGGCATTGTAGGAAGATGAAAGTAGGTATAACATCACCATCCCTAGTGATCACTCCAAACACAATGATATATTATACAACTCTTTCTGAATCCTCTGCACTGTCCTCAGATTGATGTTCAAACACTCTGAAATTTTCATATTGGAGCTTCTGATATATATGTGAAATTAAAAATATGAAATGGTGACAATTTTTCCATCGCACCCTCTGTAATTATATATAAACAAAATTTGAGAATGACAAGCTTGTCTTCTGCTAAATGTACTTCAGGTAGCCATGAGACAGGACTTAATTTTGTAAGAATATCCATTTCAAAATTGTGGTAGTTGAAAAATGTTACGCCTAATCAATACAAAAGTAAGTGAGGCCATCTTTAAGTGCTATGCGTCTAGTAGTTATAAAACTTATTTATCCTAGTGATATAAAGGTGTTGAGAAAAACTGCAGACAAGTTTCACACTTGCTTCACACTTATTTTCCATTTTCATTATTCCTTTCCAGTGTGGTTGATAATTGTTTTGTGCAAACACAGGAAGTCTATTAATATCTTTATATGTCTAACATATAGTGACAATATAATAAATAAGAAAAAGTTCTTGGTAGTAAAAGAATGGAAAAATAGTCTATGTATATTAAGAATTTTATGCTCTTGCATAATGTTAACCTGACAAACTTAAGTTTGCTTCAACAATCATTCTTGGTAAGATCATTAATGAAAATCAGAAACAGAATAGTTCCAATTTCTGGTCTCCCAGAGCTATATCCTTGGAGCTATACAGTTTCTGATCTTCATCAACGATCTCTTCTCAATGTCATCAGTTCCAACTAGGTACTGATGCAGCTGACACAGCTATTTACTTCTCTCTTAGTAGTAAGTTCAACATACATGACAAAGTAAACCTGGCAACTGTTCTTGAAAAGGGATCCTAATCAGTGATTAACAGGAGTAAGAAATTCATGCCTTTAAATGTGCTTTTATTTACAGAGAAACTTTTCTGTTTGTCATTCAGAAGAGCAATACTCTATGACTTTTTGGGCTCATGTTTTCCACTGACATGAAGTAGATTATATTATTGTTGAATCAATTGCTATGTCTAATGCTAGAAAATTTGGTTCACTGTGTTATGCCAGAAAATTTATTTGATCAGAATCCATTTTGCACATTTATAACTCTACCATTTGTTTGTGCATTGAATATATCTTCCATATCTGGTTTGGTGTTTTTGCTGTACATCCTGATAAAATTCAAAAAATGGTCTGTAATGTCATCAATCCTGATCTGCTGTCTTGACTTCTGTCACTTTCTCACCAATGTGATGTAGTTTTCCTCTGTCTTTTCTACAAATATTTTCATGGCAACTGTTCTGATGAGCTTTCTTTCCTTAGTGCTTCAACTATATGAATTTAAGCATGCTACTAGACTGGCAATCAGGTCTCACCATTTTACTGTTGGACTAGCTAAATACAACTGCTACTTCTATTCTAATATTTTCTCTTCTCGCACTTATCACCTGTGGAATTTCCTTCTGATTTCTTGCTTCCTTGTCACCTATAATCTTAAAAAATGTAAATGCAACATCATTTATGGTCTTCTGTCTTTTTTTATTATCCTTTCTTCACTTTCTCTCAATAGGTCTTCTCATTTTCTTTCACACCCTGTAACCTCCTGCATCCTAGTGGCATTATCACCTTGCTTGGGATGAAATGATTAAAAAAAATAATATATCAGAATTTATTTAAAATTTTGCATAGAAACCTAAAAGTGTGAATTTTAAAGAGAAAATAAAAGTTTGATTATAATTGCTGAAAGATGGGACATTAAAATCATTCATGATACATTCATTTAAATAGTAGATCAAAAATCCCATTCAGCAATAAATAAAATTAACACTAAATATCAAAGAGTATTTTTACAGATGATGATGTTCTTTATTTAAACTATTTACATTTAAACTGTTGTCCTCAATTGTGAGGAGTATAGTCTGAATGTAGTGTAAATAATAGTTCTTCATCCTAGTAATTCAAACTGAAGATGTTCCATTAAAAAAGAAACTCTGATAGACAAAATTAGTTTTAAGGACTAAGTCAATCTACAATTTTATTCTGAAAACGAACTTATAAACATACATATTCTATATGCTCAGATTATATTCTTGTAATTAAATATTTTTGTTACTTGATATAAACAACAAAATTGCGATATGTGTTAAAATGTGTTAATTGATATAAACAGCAAAATATCTCCTTAATTTTCAACAGATTTATTTATAGTAAGTGTCCATGATGCATTATATTCAATCAGGTGTTTCTTTTATTAATTTTACATTTTTTCTGAAGAAGTAATACGTAAGTTACTATCCCAGTAAATGATGCAATGCTAGAGTTGATAAAACACCAACAAGAACAACAACTACTGTTGGAACAGAAATATTTGGATAGACAAAAGAAATTCAAATGAGAACAAGCAGAATACCAGAAGAAATTTGAGAAATTGCACCTTGAAATTCAGGTTAGACAACAGAAACTTGAAGAAATGCTCCTTCAAACACAGAATGAGCAAAGACACTTGTATAATATATCCATCAAAAGCCAAAATGAGGACAGCAAAAACGTATTCTCTCAAAATGTTATATGAAAACTTCATGTTTGCACCTGAAGAAGAAATTACATTCGCATTGTATTTTAAACATTATGAGGACTTATACAATATGGATTGTGCAAGTTATGCTGACCATAAAAAGGTTGGCCTACTTCTCAGGAAATTAGGTACAACAGAATATGCTAAATTTGTTAATTATACTTTGCCTAAGAAAGCCAGCAACTTGAAATTTAAGGAGGCAGTTTAATCATTAACAGAACTCTTCAGTCTAATAACATTACTGTTCTACAAGTGTTAGAAGTGCATGAATCTCACCAGCAAAGAAGATGAAGTTTATACTACTTTTGCAAATGTAGTTAATAAACACTGGGATGACTTCAAATTAGCATAATTTAGTGCCAATAATTTTAAGTGCCTGATTTTTATCCAGGGTTTGGTTTCAGCAAAAAATGCCAAAATATGTTGTAGGGTATTCAACAAGCTTGAAAACAAGCCCAATGTTACTTTACAGTAAGTTGCTAAAGATTGCCAGTGTTTCGTGAGCATCAGAGAGGATTAAAAAAAACATCAGAGTGGCATGGCTCACATTAAAAAAATACGTCAAAGAAAAATTAAAAAAGGGTCAACCAAAAAATAATAAAGTCACTTTGCTGTCAAAACCAAGTTTCAGGTGTGGTCAATTACACTGGTATAGAGATTGTCTATTTAAAGATAAAAAAATGTTTTAATTGCAATAAACTCAGACACAAAAGTTTCTACTGCAAGATTAGGAACAAGACAAAAAAAGTTTTGTAAAAATTACCAAGTCTGATTAATTAAAAAGCTGTAACATCCTGAAATATATTGAAGTACAAATATTTAATAAAAATATAAGGCTACAGTTTGATTTGGGTTCAGACTTATCCATAATTAATTATCAAACATGGAAAAAACTGGGCAAGCTGACTTTGTTAAGAATGAAGCAAATTGCTAAAAGTGTAACTAGTGACCCCACTAAGTTTATGGGCAAACTTATAACAAACGTCATTCAAAGGTAAAACTTTAAAACTAAAGGTGTATATTATGAAGAATACAGGTAATTTGTTTGGGGCTGATTGGTTAAAAAAGTTTCAACTCCCACCTGCTATACAGCAGTTTTTGCAGATCTTTCGTGTAACCCCTAATAGCAGTGTTCCATCTGCCAAAATGCCAGCAAAGATCATGTTTGCCAGAAAAATAAAATTGGCACTTGACAAATTCCTTCTGAGTGAAATGAAAGTGGGAAATAAGAATAAAGTGCTTAAAAGGTGCTTTAAGATTGGTAGAAAGGTGTTTTTCATGTATTTGGGAATAATAAGGCTCACTGAGAGATAAGAACAATAGACAGACAAATTGGTAACATGATTTACATGGTTCATGGACTGAAGTTTATGCAGAAATGTTATGTAAACCAAATTAGAAAACAGTATGAAAGCATAGTCGATAGGGTTCTCATAGAAGATGCCACTATGGATGCTGTTTTTGACACGTTTGAGGTTCCAATACTGCAAACAGTACCAGAGTTTAGAAAGCCCCCCATCCCCCCCCCAAAAAAAAAGAAATTTACAGAGCTTTTAGAAGTTAGCCCAAAAAGGAAAAGATATTAAACATCTTTCATTTCATACCAGGTCTACAGAAAAAGGAAAAGAATGAGTCTCCTCACTTATAAACTTTGAATTACCAGAAAAGAAAAATACACATTGGATTATTGGAAATTATTAACATTTACCATTAAACTTAATCCAATTTTTCATTATTCTGGAATAATGAATAGAGACTTTAATAAAAGAGACTGTAGTTAACATGTAAAATGTTTATTGTAAAACTTAAGAAAAAAATATAAACATAATTCTTGTATATAGCTTTTTCAAAATGCTTTCTGACTTTTTTTGGCTGAATCAAAAGCATTGTGTGGTAATTATAAAAAAAAACTCCATATGGAGTCAGGCTGAAAAGGTGGGGTTGTGGTGTCTTCCCTCGAAAGAGTCTATGTTGGACTCTTCCACCTACTATAAGATTAGTAGGAGAGGAGGCCTTGGCAGAACAATTGAATTGATTGAATGCTGGGGACACACACTAGTCTGTTGTATTTACTGTTAAATATAAAATATTTCTAAAACACATGTTTTGTTATTTCTTAAACCATTCACTTGGTCACAACTAACCAAGTAAATTCACTACATTTTACTGCCTGAAACTTTATCGGTATTAAGTTGCAGTATGCTATTATTATAATAATAAAAATAACTATACATTTATGCTCTACTTTTGTATTGAGCACTTTTTAAAAGTAAATATCTGTGGAATGTACTTACATTAGTATTAACCACTTATATTAGATATGGGTGTGTATGTGCATTGTTTATAATTCGCTATATTTATGGAAGAAAGTGATTAATATCAGAGATAGAACATTTGTAGATATATAAAGTGTGGACATAGAAATCAGCACTGCATGATAACTGTCAGTTTGAAACTGACATTCACCTTGTAGTGTTGATTCCTTTGTCCATTCTCTCTCTCTCTCTGTCTCTCTCTCTCTCTCTCTATATATATATATATTTGAGTAGCAACTTTTCTTTTAAATATATTTCATTGAATATGACAGACAAGGAAAATTTGATTAATTTTTATTTAGTTTTTCCAGCATTCTTACACTGAATTCTTAGAGGGAAAAACTACATAAAAATGAATTAAATAATTTTTGTATGCATATATATAATATTTACATTCTGCATTTTATTTACATCTATTTACATATATAAATTTTACATTTTTGTGTATTTATTCAGCATATTTACATTCTGTAAAAAAATTACACACTATGAAATCTGTCTTTCTCTGTCATGCACCAATAGCTTGGTGGGTGGATCTTTGACTGCAGATAAATCAGTTGGGTTTCAGTTCTGGCTTGAGATAAACAGTTAATCTGGCAACACTGACGAGCTGTGATACAATAAAACAGACCTGTATGCAGATTATATATATATATATATATATTAAAAAATGTTGGCAAGAAAAAACAACAGTGTTTATTTTATTTCTTGCTTGTACTTTTAAGTATCCATATTTTTTATTCAAAACAAATATGAATAAATATTTGATATCTAAAATGGGAAAATTTAAATTTACCTTTAAGAGGTTTTTAATTTATAATTATAATAAAATAAGAATTTTGTTAGATATAACAAACAAAAAATTAAAAATAAGTTGGGAAAGAACAAAATAATTATAATTGTATCAGAAGTAATAAAAATGATATGATTAAGAACAAGATTTTTGTTGCATTTATTATGCATCTGTAAGTCAGAAAAATGTATACTTTCCTGAAAATTCACATTTGAAACAGATAAGGCAAGAACAAAAATCCTTTTATTAGAAATTGAATCTATTTGTAATTGAATTGTTTTCAAACCTAGTTCTTCATGACAATCATAAAATATAATTTGTGAGAGTCATGAAATATAGTTCTACATGAAACTCATAAAACATCTTTCTCCATGAGAGTTATAAGATGTTGTTCCACATAAAGAGTTTCATCAAATATAGTTCTTAATGAGAGTAAATAAGAACAGTTCCACATGAGAGTCTTTTTCCATGAGAGTTATAAGATTTTACAAGAGTCATAAAATATTTTTTCTTAAGAGAATCATAAGAGAAACTGGTTATACAGAAAATTTCATGGATAAAGTGAGTAAGCAACAAGGAAGTCTTAAAGAAAATGTCAATGGAAAGAAAACTTTTACCCAAAATCAAGAAGCAATAGCTGAAATTCCTTGGATACATAAAGAAGGAGGGTTTGGGAAATTAACCCTCATAAGGCTTATTAATGGCAAGAAAGATCAGTATGGCAGCAAGCTACATACCTGATGAGACTGCATGAGTAGATGACAGAACAGGAGGCAGAGGACTTAGCAAAGAGGAAAAACTGCTAAAAGCCACACAAGATAGAATGTTGTGGAGTGACCATGATTGCTTATATTCTGAAAGGATGTAGCACATAAAAGAAATTAATTCTTCTGAACTGGTTAGTCAATTCAGTGACTTTTGAGCCTAATTTTCACATTTTCATCAATGCTGTATATAACTTAGTAGTTCTTTTTAGGTGAGAAAGATTCTTGAAAATATTTTTTATTCATTAAAAAAATAGAGAAGAGAGAGCCAAAATCTTTAAATTTCTTGAAAAAAAATTAGTTGAAAAGAATAAAAAAATGAAATAGAACTTAACTATTTACAAAAGGTTAGCCAAAACAAGTTGGTTAATTATATTGTATAATTAAGTTAGAATTCTTCAGTTTTTGAACTGAATATATCAATTGATTTGCAACTTTTAAGCATAAAGTTTTGTTTCTTTACATCACATAAAAATTAAGTAAAAATGTGCTGAAAAGTTTTAAGCAGACTCAAAGAACATAGAGACTGTTTTTAGCCTTGATTCCATGTATGTGTAGAGTTACCATTTTAAAAATGTTCTTCTGCCACATTCTATTCAACTGGGTGTGAATATAAATACCGTCACTACCCAAAATCTGATCAAAGTCTAGAATTTATTTTTAGAGAAGCTTTTTTGTCATCTTGAGAACTTTTCATCACTTTATCATATTTTTAATTTCTTGTTAAGTTCAACTTTGTATAATAAGGGATAAAATTGGAGCCAGGAATACTGTTTTGTGTCAATTTTTCAATTGCAAGACAGGCTTAAGTTATTAGAAACTCTTAAACCAGAATCGTTTTTGTTTCAGGCAAATATATAAAACATATTTACTCAATATATTCATTTTATAAAATCTAAATATGGGAAGAAAGGAAGAATATTATAAATAGAGAAGAAAGCTGACTGGAAATTGCTGTCAGCAAATGAATGAAAACAGGAAATCCTGAATGCAGACAGAATGAGAGACAACAAAGGAAAAGAAAAAATAAGAATAAAAAAATGTAAACATGTAAAAGCAATTAACAATCAACATGAAATTAGAATTTTATTGAAATAGTGAAAAGGAAGAGAATAATTAAAGAAAATAAAGATTTGAGTGAACAAAAAGTAAGGTCTTTTTAAAACCATGAAAGCAGAATGGCACAGTTACAGCTTACGATTTCTATTGAACCGGAAGTTCTGTAAAGGAGAAATAAAGAGAAAAAAGGAAAGTCATAAGAAATAAGAAATTAGAATTACAAAAAGAAACATGACTCAAGAGAATACAAGAGAAATAATAAAAGATTAACCTCATTGGCAACAGTATGATCACAGCTTGAAAAACTTCAAAAGCTTCTTTTAAAATGAGGAAAAAACCAACATGAAGAAAGTAGAAGAGAAAATAATAAAAAGAATTCATCAAATTTGAACTAAAAAACAAAACTAGGGAACCAAGTAAAATAAAGGTAGTTTTAAATTACAAAATACTAAATTAAAATTCATAACAATTACATTTTAGATAAAGATCCCTTTAAAAATTACTAACATTAAAGCCAATTTCAAAAAAGATCTATGGGATGAAGAGTGAAAAGCTGTTTAAATTGTAACCTGATCTCAACTTTATAAAGGTGAATCTAATAATATTCCTTTTATAAATGTGCTTACAAGTTTTTATTAATATTGGCCAGAATATTGAACAATGAATTTTCTTTTATGTAAATTGGTTTTGATTTTTCAGCATCACCTTCCCATGTTCAAAAATTTCTTTGCTACAAATTTACAAAAGAAACTTGAAATGTTGATTTTGAATCAAAGCAATGGATTACCAACTAATTACATAATGTAGAGAATTACCAACTAATTATTAATTACTAATTACATAATGTACAGAATTCAAATAATATAAGTATCTACTTGTAAAATTACATAAAAGATTTTCTTGTTTTCTTTATGCTTCAAAAGCAGGATTTTCTTTCTTTTAGGTAAGTTTTCACAAATAGATCTTTTCTATGGGAATAGTCAATATTATACTTGGAGAATTAGTAATTCCTCATGAGCTGGAAATATTAGCTAGAAAATGTTTTGCAAGGGATACAAAATTTTATTAGTCATTAAAACATACAGATTTAATAAAGTGAGAAAAATGAAAGAAAGAAAAAAAGTAGTTTCTGGGAACAGTCTGGGAATGTGCTATGTCTTACCAGGAGGGTATGTGTTTATTTTTAAGGTGGTCACACTTAGATTTATTTTAAAGCTTTAATGACAATATTCATTAAAACTAACAGCTATCCCCTCTGTATTCAAATATTAATAAATATTGTCATTAAATCTTTACAGTATTCTCTTTGTTAGATTTTAATGTGATCTACCTGTGATGTATAAGCATATACTGGTTTTAGAGACCATATTCATTAATACTGGGGTATATCATTCTCATCTCTTGTGTAGTACTGCCTCTTTTGAAAGTCATGAGTTATCTCCCTCTAACCCTGTAAGTTACTTGTTCACTACTGCTGTAGCCTAGTATTGAACTCACAACTCTTTGGGTCAAGTCACAGGAACTAACCAATGTCTATATCCACTGGGCCAAGAACGAGAGTTCCTATTGCAATTTTTTTATATTAATGGTTTTTTTTTTAGTTCTAGCAGTATAGCCTGGCATTGCTCAGGTGTAATGAAAGGTTTAAAACTAATCCATGGTCCTGGAGCTCAAACACTTTGGACGTTGGCACGAAAGACTAAAAAGCAAAAGTTGTTTCCAGTTAAAGCGAAACTGTAGACTGAAAGAAAAATGAATGAATGTAAGTCAAATTTTGATTTCCTGGTATCGATATCAAATAAGTTTTTTTCATGAATTTTGAAGTCCTCTGAGTAAATGGTATCATGGCTGAGACTAAGAACTACAATTATACCTACTTAGAGCCAAATCTGAAGCAAAAACTAAAATAAAAGGGCTGAAAAAAATACAGATATACAGGCAGATAAACAGACACACACACAAACATCTTGCTTTTTATACATATTTACTCTCTGGGAGGCAAGCCTGTTCCATGCTAATGGGAGGGAGGTGCGGTTGTCTGTGGTGGTTAATTGACAGCAGCTTCGTTTTGGAAGAATTGAATTTTACGAGCCATTTCTTACCCCAATCCACCATGGATTGGAGGTCCTTCTCAAGCTCAGCAGCAAGGTTTGTCTTGACACCAACACCAGATTTTTGATCGAGGCGAGAGTAAACTGTGGTATCATCAGCGTACATGCCTACTTGTGATCTTATGGTATCGGGGAGATCATTGATATAGATTAGAAAGAGCGTAGGACCTAGGATAGAGCCTTGGGGTACACCCGTGTTTGTAGGGTAGTTCTGGGAGGTATGTCCATTTAATACCACCTTCAGTGTGCGGTTAGAGATGAATGACTGGATTAAGTCCACCAAAAGTCCAGTTATGCCATAGCTTCGCAGTTTCCGTAGAAGGCTGGCATGCCATACTGTCGAATGCTTTAGAGATATCCAAGGCGACGGTTCCGGCTTCACCATTCTTGTCGAGAGCCTGGTATATATACTCGGTGATGGTCGTTAGAATATCAGCAGTGGACCTGGTGAAGTGGAAGCCATACTGTTTGTCTGAGAGGAGCCCGTGGGCTGTGAGATGCTGAATGACCTCGGCATTGATAATGGCTTCGAACACTTTGCCGAAGATCGGAAGAAGGCTGATGGGGCGGTAATTTGCGGGGTCCGATGGTTCACCAGTGTTCTTGAATATTGGAACCACAGAAGAAAACTTCCAACAGGCAGGAAAGCAGAAGAAAGATAGGCAGAGGTTGTAGAGCTTAGAAAGGATAGAGGAGAGTTCAGGGACACAATTCTTCAAAACTATGATTGGGATTTCATCCCCACCACTCGCTTTGTGAGGATCCAGCTTTGAGATTATGCTAGAAATAAATGAGGGCGTGATGTGGACGTCATTCAATTGGGCCTCAGTTCTAGATGGGAAATTGGGTGTATGGATTTCAGACGAATCCAGAGTCGAATTGGTCGAGAATCTATGGGCAAAGCATTCAGCCTTGTCCGCTGAGGAGGTGAGGACCTCAAACTCATTTATTAGTAGGGGTATTGAGGACTTACTCTTGCTAAGCATGCATTTGCAGAGGCGCCAGTAGTCTTTGGTACCAAACTTGGAGGATGCTATGTGCTGCTTCATCCTGGCAGCACTCTCAGCGGACCTCAAGTGGAATGACTACATCAAATCCATTGCTAAATCCGCAGCTATGAAAGTCGGCTCTCTGTGCAGGGCCCGGAAATTCTTTCCGCCTGAATCTATCCTGCAATTATATAAATCCACCATCTGCCCGTGTATTGAGTACTGCTGCCACATCTGGTTGGGTGCCCCTTCTATTCTCCTCGGGGTTCTTGACAAAATACAGTGAAGAATCTGTAATGTGATTGATACCGACTTGGCTGACCGCCTGAAAAAATTTCTCTCACCGGTGTAACATGGCATCCCTGTGCCTCTTCTATAAATACTTTCATGGCTTCTGCTCTGACGAACTTAAATCACTGGTGCCCCCTAGATTGGCAACTAGGTCCCACCCTTTTACAGTGAAACTGATGAAATGTAACCGCAATTTCTACTCCAACAGCTTCTTTCTTCGCACTTCCCACCTGTGGAATTCCCTACCGCATGCTTGCTTCCCCGACGGCTACAACCTCCAGGAGTTTAAATGTAAGGTCAATAGACACCTCCTAACTCACTAACTCACACCCACTCTCTCCAGCTCTCTCCCTATGTACATCCTAAGTCGTCTATCACCCTCCTTCTGACATTTCCTATACCCAATCCCTCTATGTAACCCCCTGCGCTATAGTGGCAGTGGAATGCCTTGCTTGGGGTGACACAATTAAAAAAAATATTATTGATTTTCTGTATTATTGTAAGAACTGCAACCTTGAAACTTCTGAATATCGTTTCTTATGTCTTTGTCTATGAGTGTATCAAATTTGATTAAAATTGGACCACTCCTTCTATAACCCGATTTTTTCACTTATTGATTTTTTATATTTATCAGGAGTACCTTGATACAAAACCTAGCTAAGAACACTTGCAGATGCTTATAGTACAACTGTGTAAGTTTTCAAGAAAATCGGTTCAGCCGTTTCAGAGTCTATAGATAATGAACACATACACACACAGACAAAGTTCCATTTATAAATAAGTTTAGATTTTTGATGCTATTGGTTTTCACTATTTTTTTTTTTACCAGAGCTCATATTACAATTTTTGACCCTAATGATTTTCTCTGGCAATCCGGTTCCCATATTGAGTTCATCTGTAGGCTTGGTAAGCTTAGCATATGTGCTAATTCCTTAAGTTTATGTAGTTTCTAGTGGTGTTCTCTATCTATTATTTCAACTTCATCCCATACGAGGCAGTGATCCCCTTTCTCCCTCCATATATGGTCAGCTACGCTTGATTTCTCTATTTCTCCTCATGTTATGGCCTTGCAATGTTCTTGTAGCCTTACCTTAAGAGGATGACCTGTTTCTCCTTCATATTTCTTTCCACAGCTACATGGTAAAAATGGGTTACTGGACATTAGGCATATAAATCCCAAAACTTCAGTTGTTGTTGTTCTTAAAGACACATGGCCCAGTGGATATAGACATTGGTTATTTCCTGTGACTTGACCCAAAGAGTTGTGAGTTTGATACCAGGCTACAGCAGTGGTGAACAATTAACTTACAGGGTTAGAGGGAGATAACTCATGACTTCCTAAAGATGACTTCCAAAAGAGGCACTACTATGCAAGGAATGAGAATGATATACCCCAGTGATTGTAATAAAGTGTTTGGTTTAAAATTCCTAGCACCTGAAGAAGGCCGAAGCATACAACAGCTGAAACGTACAAATAGCAACAAAGATGAGGACAATAGTCTGAATAATGTAAATACTGTAAAATAATACCTCATCTCAGAAATATAGACAAAGGCTTCTTTTTGTAAATAGAAGAAGTGGTTTAGGTTTTACTGTGTTCTGTCTGTTATATATATATATATATATATATATGTGTGTGTGTGTGTGTGTGTGTGTATATTAGTGTATTATTCATATATGTGTATATCCTATCCACTTTTAGAAAAATAAATTATTTTTAGTTGTGGTGCACAACTGTCTTATTTCCTCAATCAAGCTCTAAAAAAAGAGGAATGAAAACCAGTCAGCATTTTTAATTTTTCTGAATTACTGTTCACAGTAACTATAACTTTTCTTTCTTTGTTTCATTTTTCTCTTGCTTCAATTAAATATGTCAGTTTTAATGATCATGATTAGCCAAAAAGATATAAAATTATAAACTGTGTCAAAGGGAATAAAACTTTAATATCAGATGCTTAACTAAATGAATATGATTATGTCACAATCTCTTTGAAGAAAATCAAAGATTATTTCTTGTATTCAGTCTAATACTTGTAAAATCAGAAGCCCAGGTCCTGAATGAAGTTTGAATCCAAAATAAGTCATCATCTCTCTGTGCATAGAGCATTTGAACAAATTTTTTTTTATTTATAAATTGGAAAATTTTTTTTAGTAATCTAAGTAAATCACTCTTATTCATGTTTTTCTAACTATGTATAATCCTTAAGATACCCAGGTTTTCTAAAGAGCTTCACATCAGTTAATTTTTATTTTTCAGAAAGAAAAGTACATTATCCTCTTCACAAAAAAAATTGTATTTCAAGTATAATTAAGATTTTGTTTCTTTTTCACAGCGCAGATAGAGGCAAAGAGAGACGAGAGAAAACAGCACATGACATACTTGATGGGCTCAAGAAATAAATGGCAGGGCAGTGTTTGGGAGAAATAAAAAGATAAAATATATTAAGAGCTACAAGGGACAGAAAGGTATGGAGAGCCATAACTGCATACGTCTTGAAGGATCATGGCAAATAAAAAAAGAATTCAAATATTTCTAGAATTACATTCCTGTTTAGTTTCATAACTTAGCACATCACTCAATAAGTCCCGGGCCTGACACATAGATGGCACCACTAATAAAAAGTCTATGTTATTTTTATGAAGTACTAACCTTCAAATGACACATGACAAAATTTGGGTCCAACTGAATTATTAGTTTACAAATTACATTTATTTAACTGAAGCTACTGTTGCAAATTTTCAAAACAATGGAAAAATCATAAATCTGTGTTTTTATAAAGCATTGCTTTCAAAAGGAAAAAATACTATTCAAGAAAAGCAATGGTTTGATAAGTGTTATTCAGACTCTGCTCCATTGGAAACAAGGGTTAAGAGGTGGTATGTTGACTTTAAATGCGCTTGTACAGACTTAAATGATACTGAATGCATAGGTTACCCAAAATTGGCAGTTATCCCAGAAAACACCAAAAACATCACCAAACTCGGTTTGGCCAACTGTAAATTGAAGTTGTGTGAGATAGCAGAGACATTGAACAAATCAGAAGGCAGTGTAATCACCATTTTGCATGAACATTTATTTGTCAATGAGAAAGCTGTGTTTAAAGTGGTTGCTGCATTTACTTTCAGTCAATCAAAAGTAATAACACATTAAAGATTCAGAGCATTGTTTGCAACTGTTTCAATGCAACAACAAGGGGCATTTGCATAAATATGTGACAATGGCTGAAACATTGATCCACCACTTCATTCTGAAGTCAAATCAGCAGTCAGCTAAGTGGGAAGCAGCAGGTGAAAACTGTCCAAAGCAACCAAAGACATAAACATCAGCAGGCAAGGTTTTGGCCTCCGTTTTTTGGTATACACAAGGAATTTTGTTCATCGATTACTTTGAGAAAAAAAGGACCATCAAAAGCTCATATTATATAGCATTATTAGTGCTTTTGAAGAAAAAAATGGCAAAAAATGGCTACAAATGAAGAAGAAAAAAGTGATTTTCACCAAGACAATGCACTGTGTCACAAGTCGATCGCAATGATGGCAAAACTACATGAATTGCACTTCAAATTGCTTCCTCATCTATTCTTCTTCAGATTTGGCTCCCAGTGACTACTGGCTTTTTGCAGACCTCAAAAGAATGTTCCAGGGAAAGAGATTTGGCTCCAATGAAGAAGTGCTATTGGAAACTGAGGCATATTTTGAGGCCAAAGACAATTTTTTCTACAATAAAGGCATCGAATTGTTAAAGAAGCATTGGAGTCAATGTATCACCCTAGAAGGAGACTATGTTGATAAATAAAGTTGAATTTTGCCTAAAGGTTATTGTTTTATTAGTTAGGCCTGGGATTTGTTGAGTGATGTTTTAATATCTTTTTTATACCTGAGATTTGTTTTTAAAGCTGAGAAACATGAAGCCATAATTAAGAACATAGTAAGTGTTCTCCTTGACAAATAAATTAATGATAATACACAACTGACTGACAACTGAAGATGCTAAGTTTGTTTCTGTTTTGTGCTCCAATGGAAGTAGACCATAACAAAACACTCTTTTCCCCTGGATAAACAGATAAGAAAAAAATAAAAGAAGTCAAGATCATAAAGTATATTTACAGTAAAAATTTTTGCCTGCATAAACTGTGGACAAGCAGCAATTCTTAAACATACAACATGTCTGCATTAGAATAAAATAATAAAGTGCTTATTTTGAACTGTAAAAAATTTCCAGCTTTGACAGAGCTCAAGATTTATGGGTGATGACATTTTCTGTTCTACAACCATTTTCCCACAGACAAAATGTTGCAAAACAGTTGGTACTCTATGGAAAATATTCTGATGAGCTACATTTGACAAGTTCAAACCTTTACAGCTAAGACCAAATATGTCACATACATTGGGATGAATCATCTTTATTCCATTCAGACAGCTTTTCCCCAAGAACTACTATTTTGTGAAACAGAATCCCAAGAGGATGCTTTCCTGGTTGCTACAATCTTAAACTTTTCAAGTCTAGAGCCAACTGTTATCTGTCCACCAACATATCTTCATAAACTGCACTTATTACCTCCTTCGCTTACATGTATACAACAACCACTTTTAATAACCCACTACCTTGAGTGGCTCTTGTATTGTTATTATAAAAATATGTGAACCAATTATAAGGAAATCTTTATTATTTACCATTTTTTAAAGTTAAAATTGATTGGTAATTAGTGCTTTGTTAATCATTCCTATAAACAATTTAACAAATGAATAGTGTAAATTTTTGTTGGCATGAAAGCTAAACTGCCAATTTTTCTTTGTTCTAGAAATGCAGAGATTTGAACTCAGACTTTGTTGCTAACAAGAAGCTTACATTTTATATGACCATGTTCTTATTCCTTATTATTATTTTACAGAATACATATTTCATAAACTTTTAACTGGTTGCAGATTTGCTTTTGTTCAATATTGTCTTATTGAAAATATTTGATAGATATTTCCCTGGTAGATATCCTGTTGTTGAGGAGCTAACATGCCTCTGGTGCTCTCAAGAATGGGATCATCTGTAGACCAAAGTAGCTATAGAAATAATGAGGAGTCTGGAATTTCAGAGTGTCATTGATATTCTGAGGAGATTGACTACATGTATCAGTTGTTCACTTTGTCGGACTCTCTGTCTTTGGGTGAAGAGGAACACAGACAAAACTCCAACAAAGTGTCAAATCTCGTCTGATGAAAAGCTGACAAGAATTTTTGTCTGAGCTTACAGGCTTAGTCTTCTCACTTGAATAGCCTTGTGCTGCATCTACCTTAGGCATCTGCTTATGTGGGAAGGTGGTTGATACCATTGGAATGTCACTGACATTCTGAGTTGATCCATTGTGTTCGTCAGCCATTCACTTTGTTAGACTCTCTGCCTTTGAGTTGTGAGGAATCCAGATGAGGCTCCACTGAAGGGTAGAGCCTCATCTGGGAAAAAAACAAACAAGAATTTTTGTGGAGCCTAAGGGCTTGGTGTTCACACTTAAATGGCCTTGTACTGCATCTACCTCAGGTATCCACCCATGTAGGGAGGTGGTTGATACCTTAGAAGTGCCATTGACAATTAGTATCGGACTATGCTCTTTGCAACTCTAATATCTAAACCTCTTCTCTTTTCTACTATTTGCTGTTCTGTCTTCTGGTGTTTGTCTTATTTGTATTAATATCTCTTAGCATGGATATTGTGCTGTAGATACTCAGCACACATCTTCTGGGTATCATCCTACCACTTCAGCGATACAATAGATTGGTGACAAAGAAAATTCACTAAATATTATAATAGTGGGGCATAAAGGTTTATTGTTTTGACTGGTAAAACTACTATATCAAAACAACTCACATTGAAAATAACAGACTGATGATGAAAATATCAATAAACAAAATTTATATACAACAGATTTGGTTAAGTAGATTTTAAACAAGCAAATCTATAATAACAAATTTACGAACAGCTTGATGACAATTTCAAAATAATCAGGAAAAACTGCAAATTTAAAAATGAAGGACTTCTAGAAATGCTTCCTTGAACTTTTTAAACAACAAGAATTAGCACAAAAATGATAAGAAGAATTAGCTCAAAAACATCAACAAAGCAACTTGGTATACTGTTGGAAATTTTCTCAAAAAGAGAAACAAGCCCAGATAAACCAGGTACATTTTCTCAGGATGCTGTATTTAAATCAATAGGAAATTTTGCATATTAATCTAAAGAGAAGATTAAATTTGATCCTTATTATTGCAAGTTTGAGGAGATATTTGTTAAAGACTGCTCAAACTGGATGGATGATAAGAAAATTTGTTTGTAAGTAAGTTTGGTGATTCAGAACATGAAAAATACAGAAACTATATTCTACCAAAACAACCTGGAAAAATTACATTTGAAAAACTGTCCAGATATTGTCTAAAATTTTAGGAGGATGTAGTTCTTTATTCAACATGCGATGATGTTGCATAAATTTATCAAAAAAATGACTATGAAGACTACACAACATATGCAAGTATAGTGAATAAGGAGTGTAAAAATTTCTGACTGAATGAATTAAGCACAGATATGTTCAAGTGTTTAATTTTTGTACAAGGATTAACCTCACCAAGTGAAACAGACATATGTGCAAGACTCTTAACACAGTTAGAACAAAACCAGAAAATAACTCAGCAAAAATTGGCTGTGGAATGTCAGAGAATAGCAAACTTAAAAAAGATACTGCAAATATTGAACAATGAGACATATCATATATTAGAAAAGTAAAACCACAAAGGAGGAAAGTGGAAGTAAATCTATGCTATGGTTATGGTCAGTTACATTTATACAAGGATTGTCCCTTCAAAGATAAAAAAATGCTTCAATTGTGGTTATAAGGGTCATAAAAGTTCTTCATTTCTATAGCCCTTTCAGAGAACATCCTAATCATAAATATGGTGTTCCTTGTTCCAGTGTCTTTGACAAAACCACACTGTTTTTGTCCTATCTCTGGCCTGATTCTGTTTCTCGCTTTATTTATCAGGATTTGGATGATTAGTTTTGTTATATGGCTCATTAAACAGATGGTTCTGTGGAGTTCGCACTCATTTGCTCTTGGCTTCTTAGGCAGTGCTATGAAGATTGACTTGCTGAGGTCACCTGGTATTATATCACTATTATAAATTTCATTTATTATTTCTGCAATTTTCTCTATGTCAAATTCTTCCAGGGCTATCAGCAGCTCTATGACTATGCCATCTGGTCCAGCTGCTTTGTTTTTATTAAGTTTGGTTATTGCAGATTCCACTTCAGACTTTTTAATATTTCTAGTCTGTTCTCATCTTTGTGTATTATTGGTTGCTCTCTCTTGTTGTGAAAAGATCTTTTATATATTCTTCCCATCGTTGGAGTATTTCCTCTTTCTCCAATATGATTGTTCCATCCTTGGAATTTATACATCCTGTTGAAGAGCAGTTTTTTGTCCTGTCAGTTCTTTTATTTCTTTATGCATGTCTGCTTTATTATTCCTCAAGCCATATTTGATTTCAGTCTGCTGACTTTTGAACTCTCTTACGCATACACACATGTGTCTATTATGAACACACACAACAAGCACATTCTTACAGCTAGTTTCCAGGTATTTTTCTTGTATTTCAATTAGGTATACATGCAATCACTTTTTTTAATGCATGCACTAATTGCTGTTTGTTTTAAATTCATTGTTTTGTGTTCATTATTATTGTCCAGCCTCACATTGAGTTGACCAATATTGTTGTGCATGACAAATGTTCTAGGATCCCATAAATATTTATTATAAAATATCAACACACTCATAACAAAAGTGTAGAATCCTGCAACAAATTTTAGGGTAATAAAAACGAAAACAAGTTCACTTGTTAAATATTCTCCTAAGATTGTTTCATCTTCATGGTGTAAAATCAAATTCTACTTAATATGCACCAACATGAAAAAGTATGAGGTTTTCATTTTTTTTATTATATCATGTCTTATCAAAAGTCATCTTTAGTAAATAAGCATAATAAATGCACACTATGTATGTACCAACAGACTCTTATACACACATTGGTATACACACACTTATTTGCATATATTTGCAGTTATTTACACACATCTGCATATATATGTGTATATAAATTCAAAATGTAGCTTGAGAAAAGAAATGAGTTATTTTTATAAAACTGTTTTATATTTCTGCAAATTTTTTTATGAAAAATATTTATAATTTAATAACATTACAAATCAACATATTACATTTTACAAATCCCTTATTCATTTTACAAAATCCTTATTCATTTTATGGTTATGGCCATTTATCTTTGTATTTATGTATTTCCTTTTTTCCCCCCTTTCAATTTTGTTCTTGAACCAAAGTCATTGTTGGATACTGGAAGAAACATTTCTATTGTGAATGAACAAACATGGAAGAAAATAGGTTGTTCATCATTGATGAGTACCAAAAAATAGATAGAGGAATGTCTGGGCAAAAGCTAAACTTCAGTGGTGAATTTAGCTGCAACATATCATTTAGGGAGAGGACTATCAAATCAAAAGTCTATGTTCTTCCAGGTACGACAAATTTATTCAGTATGGATTGGATCGTGCTTTTTGATTTATGGGAATTACCTGTAAATTCATTTTACAACAAAGTGGAAGTGTCAGTAAAGAAAAAATCTGAAGAAACTGAAAACTTTACTTCTGATCTAAAAAACAAATTTTCACACATGTTTTCTGAAGGTTTTAGACAATGCAAGAAAACCGAAGTCAAGTTTGAACTCAAAGACAACATAAGACCAGTATTCAAATCAAAAGAGAATGTACCATTTTCAGCTTCAGATTCCATAAATTAAGAACTGGAATGATCAGAGAAAATGAGTGTAATTTCTAAAGTTGATTACTCAGATTGGGCTGTGCCTACAGTGTTTGTAAGAAAAAAGAACAAAAAATCCGAGTTTGTGCAGATTTTTCAACAGGATTAAATGACTGCCTGAAAGACCACACATACCCATTATCTTCACAAGAAGATATTTTTTCTAAGTTGAATGGTGGCAAAGTGTTTTCTAAAATAGATCTGTCTGACGCATACCTACAAGTGAAAGTGAATGAACAGTGCTCAAAGTTATTAACAAATTATACACACAAGGGACTCTACAAGCTAAATCATCTCCCATTTGGTTTAAAAGTGACTCTCAATTTGTTTCAACAAATAATGGACACCATGTTAGCTGGGCTATAATTTGCCATAGTGTACCTGGATATCTTGCTAAAGATAAAAAAAAATGAACAGTACAAAAAATCATATCAAGGCAGTTTTCCAGAAGATTGATGACTATGGCTTCAAGCTAAGTTCAGATAAATGCAAGTTCTTTATGAAGCAGATAAAATATTTGGAGAAAATAATTGATGAGAACAGAAGAAGACCAGACTTGGGAAGGGTCAAACCTATTAAAAATATGCCACCACCAAACAACGTCACTAATCTTCAGGTGTTCTATAGGCTTGGCCAATTATTACAATATCTACATTCTCAAAATGTATGATCTTAGAGTCCCACTGAATGACTTATTAAAAATGGGTGCAAAATGGATTTGGTCTAAAGAATGCAAAGATAGTTTCCAGAAAATAAAAAGCTGTTTGGTATCAGATTTACCGTTAATGTATTTTGACCCTATAAAAAAAATAATTGTAGCAAACTAATGCAATTAGAGTGGTAATTCTACATAAGTTTGAAGATGGGACTACAAAGTCCATGCTTCCAGAACCCTGCTTCCTGCAGAAAGAAGTTATAGCCAGATCGAGAAAGAAAGCCTGGCCATAATTTACACAGTTAAAAAATTTCACCATGGAAGGAAATTTGCATTACGGACAGATCATAAGACTGTTGTTAACAATTTTTGGATCAAGAAAGGGTATACCCATGCACACTGCTAACAGGTTATAGTGATGGGGAATAATCTTGTTAAACTATGATTTTAATATGGAATACTTACCCTCGAAAAACCTAGGACACATCAGCAGTTTGTCTAAGTTGATTCCAAAATTTGCAGAACCATTAGAAGACAAAGTGACAACTTCTTTATGGGAGGAAAAAGAATTATCAGTACTACTATGCAATAGAATTTGGGAGTTACCCATGACTCCAGAAGATATAAAAAAATCAGCTGAAAAGGACAAATTCATTAAAAAATTGAAGAAACAGGTATGGCTGAAAGAATCTAAAAATATTACCTTTCTCAATCTGCAAGAAAATGCTATTATATGCAGACAGAGTGGTAATAACATATACATAGCAAAAGAAAATCTTGAAAGAATTTTATGTGGGTTATCCAGGCATGTCAAGAATGAAATCATAAATGCGTAGCTATATGTATTGGCCTAGGATGAACCAGGAGATCAAAAAAATGGTACAAGAGTGTAGAGGTTGTCAACTTGCATCAAAAGCACCACCAATGAAAATTCAGCCAAATGTTCCATGGGTGATGTTACACATCAACTACATTGGACCAATAAATGATTCTTCTTCTTCTTCTATGTGCCCTGTCCCTTCAGGACGTAGGCGATCATGGCTTTCCACGTTTCCCTATCCCCGGTGGCTCTGAGCATGCCTTCTCCTGTTACACCATGCAATCCTCATTCTGTCATCTACCTGATTAGGTCCTTCAAATATGTTATCCGTTGCTTTCCCCTGTCTCTTTTCCCGTCTTTCTGGCCTGTTAGTATCAGATTCTCCAAGCCCTCCTTCCTCATTGCATGTCCCAGAAACTTCAGCTGTCTCTTCCTGATGCTCAGTATTAATTTCCTTTTTGTTTCCATCATTTCCAAGACCTCATCATTGCTCACATGCTCAATCCATGATATTCGCAGCATCCTTCTGTAGAACCACATTTCAGTTGCTTCAAGTTTTTCCTTAATCTTTGATGATATTGTCCAGCATTCACTGCCATATTGAAGGACGGACAGCACGTAGCAATCCAGTACTCTCTTCCTTGTTTCTAGCAAAATTGTCCTGAGTCTTAATACCTTACTCAACTTCTGGAATGCTTCCTTTGCCATGCCAATTCGCCTTCGGATCTCTGTGTCACACTTTTTGTCTTCTGTTATAACACTTCCCAGGTATTTAAAGTTTTGTACCTGCTAGTACCCCGACCTTTATTTGGCATATTGGGCTGCCCTTTTTACTGATGATCATATATCCAGTTTTCTTGCAGTTTATTTCTCGTCCTTTCTTGTTACTTTCTTCAGCTATCTTCTGTAGGAGGTCTTGTAGTTTCCTTTCTGTGTCTGCTATCAGCACTGTATCATCTGCGTACCTTAGGTTGTTTAAATTGTGGGCTCCGATTACGAATACTGGCATAACTTTTAGGGTCCTCAAAATATTCTCGCGGTACAAGTTGAACAGATCCAGTGAAAAGACACATCCTTGTCTTACACCCCTTTCTATCTTTGTATATCTACTCAATTTATTACCTGTCCATATGCAAGCAGTTTGCTGCCAATAAAGATTCTTGATTACTCTGAAGTCTTTCCCATATATGTCCAGGCTGTCGAGCATCTCCATCAATTCTTTGTGGCGTATTTTGTCAAACACCTTTGCATAATCAATAAAGCACAGGTATAAGTCCTTCTTCATTTATATTGCCCTTTCAGAGAGCATCCTAATCATAAATATGGCATTCCTTGTTTCCATGTCTTTAACGAAACCACACTGTTCTTGTCCTATCTCTGGCTTGGTTCTGCTTCTCACTCTATTCATTAGGATTCGAATTACTACCTTATAATCATGGACAGTTTCTCCAAGTGGCTAGAAATATTCAAGTGTAGATATCTGACATCTGTAAATATTATGAATGCACTAAACAAGCTTTTTAGATGTTTTGATGTACCAAAAACTTTACTTAGTGACAAAGGGACACAGTTTACAAGTATAGAATTAAAGAATTTCTGCACATCTTTGTCCATAGACCACATTACAACCTCAGTTTACCACCCAAAATCAAATGGGCAAACAAAAATTCGACACTTTTAAAAGAGCTCTAAGAAAGAATCAAGGCATTGACACTGATGAGAGATGTATGTCAAAGTTTTTAGCAGTTTACAGAATCACTCCCAATCCAAATATAGATTTAGGCTTATCACTAGCCAAACTGATGTTAGCGAGAAAAATTCAGTCAGTGTTTGACAGGCTGTTGCTAGTGCAGTGAAAAGAGTGGTAAAAAAAAATTTTACAACCAAATTTTACAAACCAGGGAACAGACCTTTCTTCAGAAATTATAAAGGTGGAAAAAGCTTCTGGGAAGACAAAATTATCACCAAAAGACTTGGCAGATTGATATACATGCTCAAAGGAAGAAGATTTCAATGTAAGAGACATTTAAATCAGTTAAGGCCAAAACATATGAAAAATGTCACACCTAGTGAAAAATCACCAATGGAGGTAATATATGATGCATTTAAAATACCAGCTCTTATATCTCCATCAGTATCGATGGAAGTATCTCCAACCCTGCTAATGCCAGAAGTGTCAGCTTCCCAAAAATCGCTAATGCCTCAAATCTCACCAGCACAAAAATTGGTGAGACATAAAAGTACTAGAAAGAGGGAAAAAGTCTAACAATTATATCCTGATCCCAAAAAGGAAAAGATATTGAGCAAAACCTAATGGGAAAATTAGATTGGGGAAGGTGTTGTAATGGAATGTCTTACACTTTCTGTCACCTATATGGACTGTCTATATTAGTAATAATATATAGTGAGTACAGTAGATACCTATGACTTGCTGCAGCAATTATTAGCCTGCCACCAGATTCCCTGTCTTGCCATAATGTATTCTTGTTACAATAAACCTCACTTCTCTCATCTATGCACATGTTGCTGTTCTTTCACTCAAGTACCACCTTGTCTATTTGTAACCTCTTTAAAGGATACAAAAAATTGGTTGCAAAGTTTTCTTTTTTTACCACTCTTTTCATTGCACTGAATGAATTTTTCTCACTAACATCAATTTGGCTAGTGTGTGTGTGTGTGTGTGTGTGTGTGTGTGTGATGAATCAGACAAAATGGAATGTGTTTTGTTTTGCTTTTGTTAGTTAGGTGCCTTGAGGTCAGAATGAAAGAAACTTTCTTGTGTGTGTGTGTGTATGCATGCATATTTCAATGTTAAATTGTTAATATCTTTCTGCTAGCCTGAATATTGAAGCACACACAAAAGAAGAACCTCATTTGGATTCTATCCTACTAAGAAACACACACACATATATAGAGAGGGGGAGATAGATAACCCAATGTTACCATTTGGTCAGTTAATTGAAACAAAACTGTCAACATTGGTGATGTTGTAATATTACAACATGTAATTGGTGATGTTGTAATATTACAACATATTTTCATTGAATATTTTTCTATTAGATTAATCTAATAGAAAAATATTCAATGAAAATAAGACATATTACAACATTGCCCCCCAAAAAGTGGCTTCAAACAGGAGTTGCACATAGAACCCCACAAAATTACCAGAACAAATAAACCCAGAAATAAAAAGAGAAGAGTATTATGGTTCAAACCACTTTCTGTCAATTATGTTAATATCAGACAATACTTTCTGAAACTGATTGATAAGTGTTTTAAGCAGAACAATCCACTAAGTAAAATTTTCAATAGAAAGACATTAAAAATTAGTTATTCCTGCACTGGCAATATTAATAATATCATCAATTCACACAATAATAGTATACTGAATAAATTTTATAACAATCAAAAAACAGATAATACAACCCCCTGTAACTGTAGAGTCAAAAAGAAATGCCCAGTTGGAGGTATATGCAGATCTGAAGAGGTAATATACAAAGCAACCATCTATCCTAGTGAACACAGAAATGAGAAAAAAGTATATATAAGAATTTCTGCCATGGAACCATGGAAACATGGAAACAATGCCTATATAATCCTAATCAATCATTTTCTAAACCCCACCTAAAATATCGAACCGCTCTCTCTAAACATTTCTGGGAATTAAAAGACAGAATCTCTCCCCTCAAATTAAATGGAAGGTTATATGGAAATAAAGCTTCAGAAGCAGATGCAATTTATGCTTAGACAAAAAGATTAAAATTATCAAATTCAGAGAAACTAGCCAATTATTAAATCAAAGAAATGAAATAATTTTTAAATGCCATCAGAAAAATAAATTTAAACTGTCTAACACATAACATCATAGAATTACCCCATTCTGACACACTTGCTGATTTATTCATATCATATGTGGATCATTCCTTAGAGGATCTTACAGACCGAAAAAGTAAAGATGGAAATCTACCATGCAATGGGTGGACATGCCAGTATATGTACGCAATGACTCTATTTTATTGACGTACAAAGTTAAAAAATGTCCTGTCTCGCACTGTGTGATTGTAAATGATTTCAATATAATTATTTCACATGTATAATGGTGCACCTAACTGTAAGGTTAGATATAATTTTTTTGTGTATATGGGTGCACCTAATTATGTGCATGTTCCCAAGTATAGTTATGATTATATGTATTATTGTGTGTATATGGGTGCACTTAATTATAAGTATATGTCATGTATGAGAGTGCACCTAATTATGTATATGTTTTACATGTATATGAGAATACCTGATTATATATATACCTCCATGTATTGATCATTTTACTCATATGCGTACAGGTTAATATCAAGATCTGAATGATATATGCCGGTATATATGGCTATATATGTGCAATGTTTGTTAAGATGTATGAAATGTGAAATATACCACCTAGATTGGTAGTGAAGAGTGGATATGTATACAAACTTGTATTGTTTTTATACATATGCGTATTAGTTTTTATGGGCAAAGTATTTAAAAAAAAGCAAGAAAGAGCAGAGATAAAGAATTAATACATATATGTTAAAAATTGGTTTATAAATATACACATATATATAAATACGGAGATATCTATAGGTAGATATACATATCTATGTGGGGATGTGTGTAAGAATGAAAATGTATGCATAATTTGTGAGTATGTGTGAGAATTGTTAGTATATTTAAATATATGTAGCACTATTTATACACGTGGAAATCCCATCTTTATAAATATATATAGTTGGTGTGTCAGGTTTTTGTTTTAAGTACAACAAAGATGTTAGCCTTGTCAGTTTTTTTACAATTATGTGAAGGTGGTTGCGTAGTTCGTGCGTGGCACTTTTTAGTTGTTTTGATAGAATTTTTGAGAAGCTTCTGCTTTTATCATGGCGATCTTTGATTGCCTCAGCCTTAAGTAGATCTTTCAGTTCGGGTTTAACGGTTATAAGTTTTTCATCTTGTAAGATAACAAAATTCCTTTTCTTGATATATTAATTAACACTGACAACAATAAATTTACTATCTCACCGTATCAAAAACCCACTAATAAAAATCCCTCCACACTCAATTATATTAGTGAATGCCCCCACTATTACAAAATAGCCATCATAAAAAATCTATTATATCGTGCAAAAGTCAATTCATCTACAAATCAGATCTTCTACAGTGAACTAAAAAACATAAAACAGACACTCATCAATAATAATTTTCCCAACTACATAGTTGATGAACAAATACATTATTTTCTTAAAAAGCTTAACATGGAAAAAACAACACATGATACTAACCCAACCAATCCTAAACATATCACTCTCTTATACCGTAGCCAGATGCACTCCAACTACCAACTAGATGAAAACATCCTAAAAAAACTCATAAATACTAATATTTCTCCGACAGACTCTAACAAAATAATTAAGTTCATTATATATTACACTAAATCCACTACATCTAATTCATTTGTCCGCAACGACTCTTCCCCCACCATTAGTGATTTGCAAAAAACCAATGTAGTATATAAATTCATATGTCCATTTAGAGAATGTATCTCTAACAACCTCAATAATATCTACATCGGCCACACCACAAATTTGCTCTCACGGCGTCTGACGTTGCACTTAAATAAAAATTCAAATATATTCCGACATTTAGAACAACACGGTTATCAATGCACACTTCTGAGAAAAACGCTTGTTGATAACACGTACATACTCAAACAAGAAAATAATAAGCAGAAACTAAAAATCCCCGAAGCACTCTACATTAAACAATTTAAACCTGGTTTGAATACAATCAATTTCGATATTTCCAATAACGTACTCAAATGTCTGTAATCAGACCAGGGACCACAACACCACTATTTTGTCACTGTCTTCGGCCATCCGCCACGGTAGGGATGGACTTATATTTTCAATTCAATTATCTTTATTGTTAATAGCTTAAATGTTCTATGTTTACTGTGTGTTAATATTTACTCTTTGATAATGGCTTATGTGAGCCGAAAGCTTAGACCCGATAAAAAATTCAACAAATACTGTGATTTTTTGTTGTCTTTCAACGACATCACCATCAAGTATATCAGACGGTATGAACGGATCCTACACAAAATTAATTTCTTATCTTTACAATGACTTGGCCATTAAATATCTTTATAATATACAACATATCAAAACTCTTATAATAGGAATATTAAGCGAAAAAGTTCCACAAATGTTTTCCCATTGCTTTTTAATCTATCTATCTATCTATATATATATATATATACAAAAAATCTAAGCAAGAGCCAACAAATCTACCTAGGTTTCACCCTTTGGCTTGTCAGGGTAAATTGGTTGGTTTGTTGGCTCTTGCTTAGATTTTCTGTCTTTGTTGCTCTACTTTTGTATTGAGCGCTTTAGTGTTAGGGTTTTCATCTTGGGTTTTTTTTTTCTTTCCTACAAGTATTTGACTTTTGTTCATGTACTTCGTTTGTTTCTTACTTCTCCTCCTTTTCCATCTGAGTTGGTTCTCGGTGGGTTTTTCAAAACAAACTTAAATATAGTATAACTATTACTAGTATTAGCAGAATTATTTTTGTTACTATTAATATTGTTATAATTATTATAGTTATTATATATATATATATATATATATATATATATGGTTACATAAAATAAAGACAAGAGGAAAAACTGTATTTTAAATCACCTACGCATTTCGTCCTGTTATGGACTTTATCAAGGCAAAAAGACAAAATGAGCTTTATTCTAAATTACATATCTATAAACAAACAGTGTTGGCAACCACAAAGACGCTCACAAATCATTTCAAAAGATCAACAGAATATTTTAGTTTTTACAATTTCATGTGTAGTGCAAAGTCATGAGATATTAAAATGAAGGGAATTCGACCGTTTTCTTTGAAAACTGTTTATTTCATGGGTAAGTCTGTTTTAGAATTTCTTCATGTGTAGCGCAAAGTCACAAGATGTTAAAATGAAGGGAATTCAACCGTTTTCTTTGAAAGTTTTATTATGTATGTTAGTTTGTTTTAGTATAATTTCCATAGGTAAAGGTGAGATTGGGAAAAATCTGGGGCGCAAATTGATGTTTTGGTAGTATTGGATAGCGGCGCTCTCAAGAACTTTTCTTCTGAATAAATTGTTGACTCTTTTTATTAGTGTGGCATTGTTGAATTTATTTCTGTGAATCACTAATGCATTTGTAATATTATTATTGGTGATGTCTCTTTTGTGTTCATATATATGTTTTTTTAGATTTCTACTTGTTTCTCAAATGTAGATGGAGGAACAATCCTGGCAATTTATTCGGTATACACCTGCTTGTTTGTCATTTTGATTTCGGTTATTTTTAGATCTGATAATGTCCATAATAGTTTTCGAAGTAGTTGTTACTATGTATGTATTTTTTATATGAGATAAATTGTTTTGGATATTAGATGCAATGGAATTGGTTGTTAGTATGATGTATTTGTTATTGTTTAGATTATTATTGTTAACAGTGTTTCTTTTGTTGTGGTTGTATATATTATGTGTCTTTCTTTTTGCATTGTGAATAAAGTGATATGGGTAATGCAAGTTTCTGAATGTACTTTCTATGTATTTTTCTTCTTTTGTTAAATATTGGGGGCTGCATATTCTTAGCGCTTTTAAGAAGAAACCTATAATAATACCAGATTTGATTTTGGAAGAGTGACAAGTAGAAATTTATCAGGTCGTTTTTGTTGGTAGCTTTTCTGTAGACGTATCTGTGGTATTATTATAGGTTTCAGCAGAGAAAAATCAAATAACCCTGCAGGGTGAAAACAAACAATAATGTTCTCATGAAGCTTCCAAGTGGACTTGATTGAAATAACACTGCTCAGATTATATATATATATATATATATATATATATATATATATATAGAGAGAGAGAGAGAGAGAGAGAGAGAGGGAAAGAAATATATATATTTCTTTCCCTTTCATATATATATATATATATATATATGAGAATCAGTCAAAAATAATACCTGTTCTAATTTAATTTTAATAAAATATTAGAATTTTTTTTTCTTTAGGTAGAAATCATAATGTGTTTAGAAGCCTGGAAGAGGAAAAATTTGTCAAGTTACCTACTCTTTTCCTTCCATAATCCTCTTTCAAAATAACTGTCTCTGAAAACACATAGTAAAAAAAGAGCTGTCACAGAATTCATGTTTTTATAAAGAAAAATTGATGCAAACATTCACAGAAGATATAAAGGTTGTACTTGATGAAAGCACAGTAAACAGAGAGAAAGGAGAAACTGTTTTCATTAACCAGCTGCTGTTGCTGTAATTGAGAAAAGACCAAACAAATTAATGTTTGCATTACAAATAACAGGAGAATATACTATTACATAATTCTGTGAAAAACTTCAAATAAGCTATGACTACATTAATTTTAGTGCTTTTAGACATGCACAACATAGATAGTAACTTCCTTAGCAGGATAATCACAAGTGATAAGAAGTAAATTCCTTACTACAAGCCAGAAAATAAAATAAGATCACTAAATTGGCAATACATAAACTCACCAAGAAAGAAAACATTTAAGCAGCTCACACTGCAATGAAAGTTATGTCACTGATTTTTGTTACCTTGAGCAATTTATTAGAGTTTATATACAATGATACCATTATCAATTCTGACTATGATAGAAGCACAAAATCAAAACTCAGAGCAAGGCTTCTTTAAGTTTGGCTACATTTGAAGATGAATGATATGCTTTTACAATATGACAATTCAAGGACTCACAGTAGCTGAAAAACCAGATAAGCAATTACAATACATATTTTGAAAATCATGTATCATCTACTCTTCAGTTCTGATATGGCACCTTCAGACTTCCAACTGCTTGGGAACAGAAAAGAATCATAAGGACATAATTTCCTAATGATAAGGTATAAAATTAACTTGTACATGATTAAGGAAGTAACCAAGAAGATTCTATGAGATTAGTTAGTATACATGCCTACATTCAAAGTTGAAATTCATGTTGAAAACAAAATTTGGAATCTTGAGACTTTTGAAGCCATTTTAGTATGTCATGTATGCTTCTACTATTGTATTTGTTGTAATCAAAGGAAAAAAAGACATTACTGACTCTGATTATATGTGCATGTTTGTGTGTAAAAATTCAGATATAAACATAACTCTTGTTGTTTTAGCATATAACTAAATGAATTCATGTACTACAGACATTAAAATATGTTTTTTTTTTTTAATCATCTCACCCCAAGCAAGGCATTCCACTGCCACTATTGCGCATGGGGCTACATAGGGGAAGGTAAAGAGAAGGAGTGGTTAGACATAGGGAATGTCAGGAGGAAGGTGACAGATGAGTAAGGATAGCGAGGATGAGGGTTGGGCAGATGGGAAGAGTGTTTGATAGAATGGGAGCAGGTTAGTGTGTTAGGAGGTGTCTATTGACCTTACATTTAAACTCCTGGAGATTGTAGCCGTCGGGGAAGCAATCATTTGGAAGAGAATTCCACAGTCGGGAAGTGCGAGGAAAGAAACTGTTGGAGTAGAAGTTACGGTTGCATTTTATCGGTTTCACTGTAAAAGGGTGGGATCTAGTTGCTAATCTAGTATCTCGTTCAAATACGTATTTAGGGGGCACCAGTGATCTAAGTTCATAGGAGCAGAAGCCGTGAAAGTATTTATAGAAGAAACACAGGGAAGCCACGTCACGCCGGTGGGAGAGAGACTGCAGGCGGTCTGCCAAGTCGGTATCTATCACATTACAGACCCTCCTCTGAACCTTATCGAGAAGCCCGAGGAGAACAGCAGGGGCACCCGACCAGATATGGCAGCAGTATTCAATGCACGGGCGGATGGTAGATTTATAAATGTGCAGGATAGATTCAGACAGAAAAAACTTCCGGGCCCTACACAGAGAATCGACTTTCATAGCAGCGGATTTAGCAATGGATTCGTTATAGTCATTCCATTTGAGGTCCGCTGAAAGTGTGAGACCAAGGAGGCGCAGTATTTTACTGTCTGGGAGGCAAGCCTGGTCCATGCTAATGGGAGGTAGGTGAGATTGTCGATGATGGTTAATTGAGAGTAGCTTTGTTTTTGAAGCATTCAAATTTACTAACCATTTCTTACCCCAGTCCAATATGGATTGGAGGTCTTTTTCAATCTCAGCTGTGAGGTTTGCTTTGACGCCACACCAGATTTTTGTGGGAGGCGAAAGTAAACTGTGGTGTCATCGGTGTACAAACCTATTTGGGCTCTTATGGAATCAGGGAGATCATTAATGTATATCAGGAAGAGTGTAGGACCTAAGATGGAGCCTTGGGCGACACCTGCGTTTGTATGGTAGTTCTGAGAGGCATGTCCGTTTAATACCACCTTCATTGTACGGCTAGAGAGGAATGACTGGATTAGTTGAAACAAATGTCCAGTTATACCATAGCTCCGCAGTTTACATAGAAGGCCAGCATGCCAAACTCTGTCGAACGCCTTAGATATATCCAATGCAACGGTTCGGGCTTTGCCATTCCTGTCGAGTGCCTGGTATATGTACTCGGTGATGGTCGTTAGCATATCAGCAGTAGACCTGGTGAAGCGGAAACCATATTGCTTGTCTGAGAGGAGCCTGTGTGCTGTGAGATACTGAATCACCTCGGCGTTGATAATGGCTTCGAACTTTTTGCCAAAAATTGGAAGAAGGCTGATAGGGTGGTAATTGGCAGGGTCAGAGGGTTCTCCAGTGTTTTTAAATATAGGAACTACTGAGGAAGATTTCCAACAGGCAGGAAAGCAGGAAGCAGATAGGCAGAGGTTGTAGAGCTTAGAAAGGACAGAGGAGAGTTCAGGGGCACATTTCTTTAAGACTATGGTTGGGATTCCGTCACCACCGCTCGCTTTGTGAGGGTCAAGTTTTAAGATTATCTTAGAGACAAGCGAAGGTGTAATGTGGACATCATTCAGTTGTGCCTCGGTTCTAGGTGAGAAGTCGGGTGTCAAAACTCCAGACGAGTCCAGACTCGAATTGTTCGAGAATCTGCAGGCAAAGCATTCAGCCTTATCTGCTGGGGAGGTGAGGACCACAAATTTGTTGATTAGCGGGGGTATTGTGGACTTGCTCTTGTTAAGTACTCTTTTACAGAGTTGCCAGTAGTCTTTAGAGCCGAATTTAGAGCATGCTATGCGTTGCTTCATTCTGGCAGCAAACAACATCTTAGCTTTGTTAAGTATCCTTTTACACTTATTACGAGCTGAAGTGAAAAGGCGCCTGTTTTGGTCCGACGCGTAGTTACCATAGAGTTGGAAGAAATGATTCCGGTGGGCAATGGCAGCCAAGCAAGCGGGTGAGAACCATGGAGACAAATGAGATTTAAGCTGGAATTTCCTAGCAGGGATGAAGTCATCGATGCCAGCCTTAACCTAGGAGGAGACCTCGGATGCACATTCTTCGATGGGAAGACTAAAGACGTTGTTCCAAGGGATGTCACAGAGGAAGTCTCGGAACGAATCCCAGTCTGCTCTTTGATAGCAGTAGGATATTCTACTTGTCTGGGTTTCATGGGTCGGGTGGGAGTGGAGTGAAATATTGACGGACACTACAGTGTGGTCAGAGTTTCCGAGTGGGCAGAGTTGTCTGGTAGTGCAAGAGTCTGGGATGGAAGTGAAGCAGAGGTCTAGAAGTGAGTCCCTTCCATTAGGGTTGTCGAGGAAACGCGTGGGGAAGTCCACTACTTGCATAAGGGATTGGGTGATTGAAAAGTTCATGGTGTGGACACCAGCAGGGTCAGTGACAGCGTTCTTCAGCCACTTGGTGTGGTGGGCGTTAAAGTCACCAAACACGAATACATGGGCAGAGGGATGGGAAGAAATGGCTTTGTCGATATTGTCAGAAATGACGTCAAGTAACGAACAGTCAGGGGAGGAAGGAGAGTGGTAGAGAAAGAAGAGATAGCTAATCGAGCTGAGAAGTGAGAGGCGAAAGCACATGAAAGAATGATCTGGGGATTCAAAAGATGACACCCTAGCTAAGGGAAGGTGTTCGCTGACATAGACACCAAGCCATGCATATGAACATTGGAGTCCTTCCTGAAGAGGGGAAGGTAGCCAGGAACGTAGAACTCAGATGAGGGGATAGAAGGGTTAAGATTAGTTTCACATAGGGCTAATATATCAGGTGAGTTATTATGGAGGAGAGAATCTACGCTAGGAAAGTTGGTGGAGATGCCGCGTCTGTTAGTGAAAGAGATGCAGACAGGTTTGGGCGTTTTCAAATGAGCTGGTTTAGTTTTGCTATTATGTTTGCTTTTTTCCATAGTGATTCAGTTAAGGAGAGATCTTAGAATAGAATCAGTCGGTCAATCATTTGCAACTTGTGAAGGATGGAGACTGGCGCGGCCTACAACATAATGTGGCCTCGTGGTTGCCCACCGAATGTTCATGCAGGGACGCCTGTCCATGTGCGATATGGCACTACAAGAACCCCGGTATTATTCAACTGTTGATCAGAGCAGCCTCTCAAGACGCTACGCAAGAGTTCGGGCTCCTAACTTCCAGTCGGAAGCAGCAACCAGGAAACTACCAACCCGGTACCCTCAGAAGGCGTTGCCACCATACTCCGTAACTGCAAAGAGCTTCCAGCTGAACTAACACTAAGACCGGAGAAAGGGGATGAACCGGGAACCCCTTCCTAAACAAGAAACAAGGCGATCACCTCTAAACTCATTCAAAAGAAGGGGGTGGAGTGTGAGACCGGGTGATATGTAATTTGATCAATGAGTAAGTAGCTTGACATAATTAATATCAGCGGAATTTTTATATTTATTAAACACCCCCTACATAATTCATCCCCTCTGGCACCAAATTATGTGGATAACTCCATGAGTAAATGTCCCAAGGAATAGGGAGTTCAACCAAGAGATAGAAATTACAGCAAGTTTTGACTGGTTGTGGCTTACTCTGTACATGGGATAGAACTATTGACACTATATCCAGTAGAGTGGTGACACAGCAATGCTGATTAGAGGGCTTCTTATACTGAAGTCAACAGCCAAGGTAAATGGTTCTTCAATGGAATCAATGGCCATGTGTTCATGACCAAAACAAGCTTTCAAGTCAGAGGACATTGACTGCAGTCTGGCCTGGTGAGGGATGGGCTCTGCCAGGTTTATTTTGCTCAAGAAACACTATATATGATTGGATACATCTCTGGTGTTCAACTCAGATAATTGAGAGGAAATGGTAAGGTGCTCAGCTATGAAGCAAACCTACATACATACCTGGTCATGAAACTGATGAAGATGATGATTACATTGATGATTATGATATGTTTAATTTGTACATATGTGTAAGTAAAGATGTATGTATTATTTTAATATAAAAATAGTCATATGTATAAAAAAAAGTCTACATATGGAGATATTTACTTTTCTGATTTTATTAAGTAACTTTGAATCTTTTGCTCTTAATACATCTATCATTTAATATCTAATTCCTTTAATTTATATGTAAGGAGGCTGAAGGTTTAAAATTCTGTTCTCAGCAGCAGAGAGATAAAATTAATTTACTTTAATACAAAATAAAGTTCAACTTCCCAGCTTTGTGCAAAACAACCTTTATAAAAATCTTTAGAGACTTAAGTTAAAGGTAGATAACTATATGGCTACATGCACATAGAATGAAAATGACAGTAATAAAGGGTTTGGTTCAAAATTCCTATCAACTGAAGAAGTGTACAATGGCCGAAATGTTGTAACAATGGCAATAAAGATGAGAAGAATAGTCTGAACAATGTAAATAATGTAAATATTCTCAGAAGTATAGACAAATGCCTAGCAGAACACCACTTTTACGCCTATGTCCAGCATGTACTGGCTTTCATTTAGGCTTGAATTCTTTAAATGTAAGTCATTTTTCATGTATTTTTGCATTTCTTTATGTATACATTTATTTTCCTTACTCTCCTGTCTCTGCTATGCTTAATTAAATGTTTGCTATCACATGGTTTTTCTTTTCTTTAACATGTTAGAAATCTCTGTGGCAGTTAGACTTTTTTTCTTTTTCTCCTCCCCATGGATCACATATATGGTAGTTAGTAGTCTCCATCCCTGCCTGTCCAATTATGATTTTTGCCAAAAAGTTAAATCTCAGAAATTTGCAAAAGTATTTTTACCTTATTAGCCATTTCCATTTGTGGGCTGTGAGTTTAATATTTCTCTACCCCTCTTGAAAATGCCATCTTTTTGCCTGTGTCCGGCATGTACTGGCTTTCAGTTAATCTTGAATTTTGTAAATGTAAAAATCCTTGGACTCATCCAACTATCACCCTATTGGCCTCCTGCCAATTTTTGAAATAGTGTTCGTGGCTATTATCAGTGCTGAGATAATTCAACATCATACTGCCCATAAACTATTCTCAGTAAAGCAGTATGGTTTCCACTTTGCCAGGTCTACAGCTGATATGCTAATGACCATCACAGAGTACATATAACAGGCCCTCGATAAGTCCAGCAAGACTTGTGCTGTTACCCTGGATATCTCCAAGGCTTTTGATAGGGTTTGGCACACTGACCTTCTACACAAGCTACAGAGATATGGTATCACTGGGTGCTTGCTTGATCTGATTCAATCTTTCCTATCTAACCGCATGATGAAGGTCGTCTTGGATGGGCATGCCTCCACATCCTACCGCAAGAATGCTTGTGTCCCCCAGGACTCTATCCTAGGCCCAACACTCTTTCTGATCTTCATAAATGATCTCCCAGATGTGATCAAATCCCAAGTAGGTATCTATGCAGATGACACTACCATTTACTCCAGCATCAGTAAGAAATCTGGTGAGGCTGACAAACATAACCTCACTGCTGATCTTGAGAAGGACCTCCACTCAGTGGTGAACTGGGATAAGGAGTGGCTTGTAAATTTCAATGCTTTTAAAACAAAAATGCTATCTATCAACTATCACAGGCAATCTGCCCTCCATAAGCATGGACCAAGCAAGTCTCCCTGAAAGCAATATACTGCACCTTCTTGGCCTTACCCTATCTTCCAACCTCAAGTGGAATCATTACATTGAGTCAATAGCTAAATCCACTGCTAGGAAGGTTGGGTCACTTTGTCAGGCCAGGAAGATTTTTCTGCTTGAATCCATCTTGCACATCTACAAATCAACCATCCGATTGTGCATAGAATACTGTTGTCATATCTGATCAGGTGCCCCTGCTGTTCATCTTAGTGTTCACAACAGGTTCTAAAGAAGAATCTGTAATGTGATAGGTCCCGACCTGGCTGCTTGACTCCAGCCACTTTCTCACCAGTGGGATGTGGCTTTCCCTCTGTCTCTTCTACAAATATTTTCATGGCTTTTGCTCTGACAAACTTAGGTTACTGGTGCCCCTTCCACAAGAATTTACTCAAGCAACCGGACTGGCAACAAGATCCCACCCATTTACAGTTAAATCAACTAAATACAGCCGACAATTCTACTCCAGCAGCTTCTTTTCTTGCACTTCCCACCTGTGGAACTCCCATCTGTATAGTTGCTTTCCTGACAGCTAGAACCCCCAGGAATTTAAATGCAATGTCAATTCCCATCTCTTATCCACTTAACTCCAGTCCTTTCTACATTATCACATATATCTTGTTCTTTTTCTTTCTCTCTACCTTAGCAACTGTCTTCACGCCAGTGTTCCCATCCTTCTCTTGCTCTTTCTCTGACTCCCTCCGTAACTGGTTCGTCTTTCTCTTCACTCTCCTCCTGCCTAAACTTTTACTCACTGGGGTGAAACAATTAAAAAAAAAAGATGTAACATATATTCTTTCTTGCAGTGCAATGAGACTATCATGGTTGTTATAATGTTTGCTGAAAATTATTACTCATTACAGAGTTATAATAGCGCAGTGTAATTTTTAAAGCAACATAAACTTATGCTGGGTAATTAACATGTTAATTATCTATAAAGTAGAAAAACATATTGCTTTGATCCAAGCCTGACATTCTTTATTTCGATGAAGGCAATATTTATTTCAATTGAAATACTTAAAACGTTTAATTATAAAAGAAAAATTAATTTTATTAAAACTATATTAATAAATCTTAAGATAAACTGTAAGGAAAAAGAACCAAGTTTTTTTAATGTTCAAGGCAATAAAAATAATGTCAGAAAACACTATTTATCAGACAAATTACTGATTTAGTAAACTTTTATTGCAACAAGGATGTGCAACATGGACAGTGCTACAGAAAGTAGAATAATGAGCCAAGTTCAAATTTCAGGTTAGTCTGTTGTATTCACTTTTGCACAAATGCCATTGGAAAAGGGATTAATCAATTTCTTCTCTTCTCAGATATAGGTTAAATAGCAGGATATACTGGGCTCTTTAGCCTTGGGTGGCACAGTGTTATAGAGAATGAATACTGAATTTGAAACTATGAAGAATGCAGCAGGAAACCACTCCTATCAAAAGAAATCATGGTAATTCATAGATAATGAATAAAAGGGATCTGTAGAGAGCCATGATCATCTATGTTCTGATGTTACATGACATTTATGAAATATATTGAAATATAATTTTTTATTCAAAAGTTGACAATTAAATGTAAAAATATACTGATATTAATAGAGCTACAAAAAATAAATTACACAGTTCTTCTTACTTTAATTTATCATGATTATATATATTTATATATAGTCATTATTATTATTATTATTATTAATAAAGAATACTGCAACTTAAAAGCTATTAGTAAAATATACTTGACAGATTCAACTTACAAATCAAACAAAGTATAGAATTAACCCAATGGAGTAATACCACTGATGTCATTAATTGGTTCAACTATATTAACAACAAATCAAAATGTTTGCAGTGGATTATTACACCTTTATCTCAAAAGAAGTGTTTATCTTAACTTTGGATTTTGCTATGGAATATTCTGATCTCACTATTCAGGAAAGAAATATATTAAATTCCAAACAAACAGTTCTCATCCATATCAATGAACAGTGGACAAAGTTTAATTCCAAGGACCAATTTGATATTGCCATGGGAATACTGGATTCGACAGGATAATGGGATCTTGTAGGTTTATTCATTTTGTACAATCTAACTGCACATCATGATGTTGATATAGTTGGTTATTGGGTTATATAGAGACAATGGTCTCATGATTGTCAATAATTCCAAACAAACAGTTCTCATCCATATCAATGAACAGTGGACAAAGTTTAATTCCAAGGACCAATTTGATATTGCCATGGGAATACTGGATTCTGCAGGATAATGGGATCTTGTAGGTTTATTCATTTTGTACAATCTAACTGCACATCATGATGTTGATATAGTTGGTTATTGGGTTATATAGAGACAATGGTCTCATGATTGTCAATAATTCTACCAACTCTAAAGTAGACAGAATTTATAAACTCATACATAGCATAATGAAAATATTTCATCTTAAAGTAATAGTACAACCCAACATAAAAAAGTTGACTTCTAGACATTACTCAAGATTTAGTTAATAAGCATGCTCACCCTATGTAACCCATAATGCTAACACTATCTACATACATCCTAAATCTAATCACCTACCATCTATTGTTAAACACATGCCACAGTCTGTTGAACACACAATAAACAACAATTCCTCAACTGAAGACATTTTTATAAACACAGTCAATACTACAATATTGCCCTAAAAAACATAAAAAGGCAATGACATTAAATATTATAAGCAAAATAATAAGAATAATACCAAACATAATAGAGATAGAAAACTAATTTGGTACAAGCCACCATTAACCAAATGGTTAGTACTAAGTTAGTAATAATAAATACCTTAAACTAGTTTAGAAACACTTCCCAACTAATAGCCTCATTAGCAAAATTTTTAATAAAAATACACTGAAACTTAGTTATAGCTGCACTGATAATCTTGATATGATAATAAAAAAACACAAAAAAATCCATAGTATGCCAAGCTACCATCTCTTCTACAGAAAATTAAAATCTTATCAAACATTATATCAGAAGTACTAAGAATACTTTTAAGACTGGTTTTTATAAGCATAAGCATAAGCTATCCTTCAATAATAAAATCTGCAGTAACTCAACTTTTCTCTCCAATACTATGGGCAATTGAAAGATGCAAAATGGAAGATATTAACAAAAGCTAGAACATGTAAATCATTACATGAAATATGTTTTCTTTGCTTACAAAAAAACAAATCCATACAATTAAATTCCCAAGAACTAACTTATTAAACCAACATGAAATTACTACTTTCTGCCATCATAAGATTATTCACATTCTTAAATATATCTAAAATTATTTTAATATGTTTACTATTTTCTATAATCTATAAACCTATCTCCTTTTAATTCCTTATATATACATTAAAACTAAGCTTTATTAATTGTTACTTTGTTGTGTATATTCACTTTTGCTACTTGTCATCTATTATCTAGTACTTTTCTTTTTAAAATCTAACTTCAATTTGTCACATCTGTTTTCTTTAAAATGTTTTTTTTTATATTAACAAAACTCTTTAAGATGAATATTTTATTTTTATTGTTCTTATTTTTCATTTTTTCAACTCTTCACTTCTAAAAATAATACATGAGCTACTGTCTTATTCATTTCCTTTTTAAATTTCTGGCATGTCTTATCTACGATGGCTAAATTTTGCCTCAATTTTTATGTGCCCTCACATTCTTTTGAAATGTAATAACCTCACACTTCACTATAATCACCTAATATGATAGCCTTTTTTTATTTTTAATTTAATTTAATTTTAAATCTCCTTATCAATATATATATATGACCAAGTAAATCAACTACACTTCACTGCCTGATGATGGTGCATTGAATACTGAAACTTAATAGCTTTTAAGTTGCAATATGTTATTATCATAATAATAATACTAACTATGTATCTAAGCTCTACTTCTGTATTGAGCACTTTTTAAAAGTCTATATCAAACTGTGAAATATATATCCATTAGCTTAAACCAATTATATATATATATATATATATATATATATATATATATGTGAAAGAACCTTTGTTACCCAACTTTATTTTTTATTCCTATAAACAAGTAAGAATGTATTTGTAAGATGACATGAGTCTGGCATAAACAAGGTCAAAAGAGACTCAGTCATATTTCAGTGCATGAACAAATAAACACATAAATATATATGCATGCAAATACATAAACAAAAAACAAAATACGTATGTGACTAAAGCACCACAAAGCATCATATACAGAATAAAAACACACACATTACAGTTAATTTTGGCGTAAATACATACAAATAAGCATAAGAACACTCACACAGAAGCAAACACACACATATATATGTGCATAGACAAGAAAAGATAGATAGATAGATAGATAGATACACACGCATACATGGGCATACAAGCAGATATACACACAAATACACGTAGAAATATAGACATATATATATATATATATATATATATATATATATATACATATATACACATTGGCATGTGAAACAAAATATCAATATGCCTACTAGTACATAATGTATACCTACATAAATATGTATACAAACCCATACACTCAAGTATATATGTTCTAATCTTAACACAGGTAAAAAAAAGACCCAAATGTACAAACAGTTAAAACCAGGCACTAATATGAAATTCAGAAATCATGTGAAATTGATGCTTCAAGAATCAAAATAATTAGATATTAAATTAAAAATTGGTGCTTTAATAAAAACTTATTAAATAATAACCAGATGGTAAATACTAGATGGTATATACTAGATTAAAATCTATCAATTATTAGCACAATAATCTATGTTAGATTAAATACCTCATAACTATAAAATTTGGTGGTCTATGTTAGATTAAATACTTAGCAAATATTAATATGATAATATAAGCTAAATTAAATGCTTAGCAAATATTGATTTGACAATCCATGTCATATGAAAATACCCATGAAATAAAGGTGAATAACAATTGACATCAGTAAAAATAATATCCATAAATCCTTAATATTACAACCCATATTGTAAAGTTAACAATGAACTATGTTAACAGTGAACAGTAAGTTCATTTCTTTGGTTTAAAAGATTAACCTTGTCCTTAAACCTGATGATTGCTAACTTCCCATTGAAACAAAGATAGCACGGTGCATGGAGGGAAATACAAGTTTGAGTTTTAGTTGCGTACGTATTCTGTTTTTTTGCTTGTGTATATATTTAATTATGTTTATATATATAGTGAAGCTAATAGTCAATCAATTATGATGATCTCTTTTTGTATTATGTATTCTGATTGTCACCACTGAATATGTAACAATGTCTCCCTGATTAAGAGATTTGGTTAGTTTTGAATCTTTTAAAACTTTTCAACTTGAATTCAACATCATCACTTGATAAGATATAGTTAGCGTTGAAACAAAATGTCTATTTTTGTAGTGATATTATCTAAATAAATATTATTTGCTCTACTTTGTAGTGTTTTTTGGATAAAGAATTTTATTCCATCAATATGTACCTTATACTTGTGTGTGTATATATATATATATATATATATATATATAGCATTAGTATAATATATATATATATATATATATATATATATATATTATACTAGTGCTATACAAAGATAAGTGAACCCCTAAGATGATATTACAAAATTGTTTATTTTTTCTAGATAATCAACAAGTCTAAATTAAACTATATATTCATGAAGAAAAACCTTTATTAAATGAATCACAACCACTTTCAAAAAGTTTTATCAAGCTGAAATAAAAATATTAATTAAATATTAATTAAAAATTAAGATATACAAAAGTCAACCTTTACACTCTATATTTATGTTTTATATGTTTGCCAGTGCAAATGATTGTTTTTTTTTTGCACATGAAAAATCAAAATGACATGTTCATTTTTTGTAAGTCGTGTATACTGCAGTCAACCAATATAATTCATTGTGTATATAAAAAAACAAACAAACTAAATTTAAAAAAATATATGCCAAGATTAAAAGAACTTCCTGAAGCTTTAAAAAAGTTGGAGATTATAATGATGGAGAAGTTCACAAAAAGCTATCAAAACAATATGGAGTGCATATCTAGACCACGTAACAAATTATTTATAAATGGAACATCATTGGTATGATGGTATCACAAACAAGAAGATGCCCTTCATAAAAATAACTGCAAGAGCAAGTAGACATTTAGTTCAGCAAGCCCAGGCAAATTGTGCTGTGACCTCTGATGTTCTCCAAGCACCCAGGCCAATGTTGGAATCAATGTACATATGTCTACAGTGCAACAAAATTTGAATGGTGGTAGACATCATTGCAGAATAATGAGAAAAAAGCCACTGCTTATGAAAAAAACAGAAACAGTTTAGTTTAACTATGGCAAAGCTTATATTAATAAGCTAAAAATTCTGGTAAAATATTTTATTGCCAAATGGGACCAAACTAGAGCTTTTTGGGAGGAATTATAGGTGGTATGTCTGGTTAGCTTCTAATATAGATTTTGAAGAGAAGAATTTGGTGCCAACAGTTAAACATGATGGTGGCAGCATTATGATTTGTTTTGCTGCAGCTGGAACAGGGAAAATAGTATACACTGATGGCACAATGGACTCTGCAAGATACCAAGAAATTTTGAATAAAAGTGTCTTGTCTTTGGTTCAAGAATTGAATTTAGATCAGGGCTGGAACTTTTAACAGGACAATGTAGTATCAAAGCAAATCTGCAAAACAATGAATTCAGAAAAAGGAATTTTAGATCTTAGAGTGGCCTAGTGAAAGTTTTGATCTAAACCCAATTGAAAACCTGTAGTTCAAGTTAAAGAAGGCAAGAAATCCATGTAATAGCGAACAATTGTGGAAGTTATACCGAGAAGAATTGTCAAAAATTAATGCTCACTACTGTTAGAAACTTCTTAAAAATTATAGAAAAAGACTGGTCAATGTGGTGATCACAAAAGGAGGAGTCACTAAATATTAAATGTAAGGGCTCACTTACTTTTTCATGTCTTAATTTTAAATTTTTAATTAATACTTTCATTTCATCTTCATAAAATTTTTAAAAAATATTTGTATTTCATTTAACAAAGGGTTTTTCTAAATGAATATATAGTTTAGTTAAGATTTGTTGATTATTTTGAAAAAAAGACGTTTTTTAATATTATCTTAGAGGTTTACTTACTTTTGCACAGTACTATATATATATATATATATATAGTGGAACATGTCTTATGTGGCCACCCCTACTACCATCAAAAACTGGTTTCATATGGCAGGTGTTCACTCACTAAAGCTCATCAGCCATTACCTATTTATGCCAGGAACGTATATTCCACTCATCAGAATGTCCATATTAGAATTTTACCATGTAATCTGGTAATAATTAAATGAGAATATAAGAAAATGGCCTAACTTAAAAGAAATTTGTTCAGCATAATTCATTTAAAAATTTTAAAAAACATATTTACAACGGTCAATAAAAAAACAAAATATTTATTCACAAAAAATATTTATTAAGTGGACTTAAAAAAGTCACTCATTGCTTTACTTTTCATGCCAGTACTAGTACTAGCCATTTCTTATAAAATATGTAGGTTGGAAAAATTTGTGACATATACAGTTTCAAAATCTGAGATAATACATGCAAAAAAAAAAAAAAAAAACATACAAAAAACTGACAGAGATCTGGGTGGGGGTAGAGAAACAGAGAGATAGAAATAGAGATAGATATACCCAGATAGAAATAGAGATAGGTACACAAAAAAAATAAAGGAACAAAAAAAATAGACATTTGGGAAAGAGACATAATTGTGATTTTCCCAATCCCTGAATTTATTCAAGTCAATACAGGGACTACTATAAATCTCTTGAACATGTTGTACAAAACAGCCAATGTTTGATGTGAAGTGAACTCAGGCAATGTACATTTCAACAAGAAATAACAGTTTGATACAACACTACAATAACAAAACATGGAGGAGTGTTCCTGGCTTAGATCAAATCAAAATGAAATAGATTACTCATTTAGTTTCTCCTAATTTTGAAGTTCACGGTGTACTACCAAAATGGATTTTTTTTTAAAAAGGTCACTTGATCAGTGATTTTCACTCAATGTAAGTAGCTGGTCACATTCTGGAGGTGGTCACTCACTAAGGGTCAATTAACACTAGGAAATCATCCATGTATAGAAAAACGGTCATTAACAACAGGTGTTTGCTGATGAAGAGGGTCGCATAGGCAATTTCCACCATATATATATATCCAGATAAAGAAAAAAAAATTGAGATGGAAAATTCGACTCGATGCAAACTCTGAATACGAAGAGGAGCCTATGGAAATTTGCCACTCTCGGAGACGGGTACCGATAGAAGCCGTAAGCCCCGCTAAATCTAATAAAAATAATAATAATAATAATAATAATAATAATAATAATAATAATAATAATAATAATAGGAATAAGAACAATAGAAAAGGTGGTAATAGGGGAACTGAATACAAGACTCGCGAGCGGGAGAGGAACGAGAGCGTTGTTAGGTGTTGGAATTGTGGGAAAGAAGGCCACATAGCGAAATTTTGTAGACGCGCCCCGGGAAACGGCAGAGGTCCGTTCGTGCGACGCCCAACGAACGGAACAAGACGGTACCAACGCACATAGTTGGTAATATGGGCGCGCCAAATTCCATCTTTATTAGAATAGAACGTAGACCTTATAGGGCATTGGTAGATACAGGAGCAGAGGTATCGGTTATAAGCTGTAGGGTATTTAAAAAATTGCGACTGGGACTTGAACTGCAAAAGAGGGACATTAAACTTCGAACTGCGAACGGATCCCCGTTATACGTTGAAGGCCTTTGTCGTCTACAGGTCCAGATAGGAAGTAAGTCCATACCCCATGATTTTTTAGTCGTGAAACATCTCAATAGAAACGTTATACTTGGCCGAGATTGGCTGATGCAGAACGAGGTGAGAATGTATTTCGATTTGGGGGCATTGAAGATTGGTGAAGAATACGTGGCATTAGAGGAGGGTGTTCATATTTCCTCTATTGTTAGGTTAGCTCAAAAAGTAACATTAAGACCTCAACACCTGCATGCTTGTCTGGGATTAACCAGGCTGAGAAATGGACGTGGCAAAGAATATGAAATCAAACAGCTGAGTAGTGGATATGTTAGCAACTTATGTGGTATATCAGTAGCCAACGCAGTTGTAAAAATGCCAAAGTCTCGTAAGTTTCAGTTGCTGATAATGAATAACACTAACCAGACAATCACTTTGAGACGGGGGTGTCCGCTGGCTAAATTGGAAAGGGCAGGTAATATTACTGAAATTACTATGCCCGATAAACAAAATAATAAAAATCCTGATGTAGATTTGGAACAGGTACATGTACCGGAGGAATTCAAGTCTGAAATTAACAAATTGCTAAAAAGAAATAGGGACATGTTCGTTAGTGACGACAAAAACCTGGGCAGAACCGATACTGTGGAGATGCGTATCGATACTGGAACGCATGAGCCCATAAGAAAACGCCCATATCGCACACCCCTCAAACAAAGAAAGACAATGGATTCAGCAATCGACGAAATGATGCAGGCAGGTGTAATTGAGAGATCCAATAGCCCGTGGGGTTTTCCAGTAGTTTTAGTAGAGAAGAAAGACGGTGGTAAGAGATTTTGTGTAGACTTTAGAGCACTTAATAAAATTACAAAGAAATATGCTCGACCTCTTCCTGTCATCGATGATATACTGGCATCACTTGGTTCGGCAAGGTACTTTTCGAAGCTTGATTTAAAATCAGGGTACTGGCAAGTTAAGCTTCATGATGATGACAAAGAAAAAAGTGCATTCACCTGCCACAAGGGTCTGTTTCATTTTAATGTTATGCCATTTGGACTTGCAAACGCACCCGGCATCTTCCAGGAATTAATGTCAGTTGTTTTACAGGGACGGGAAGATTTTGCTCTGGCATATTTAGATGATATTCTGATATTTTCAAATACGGTGGAAGATCATTTAAAACATATAGACACAGTCTTGAGTAGTCTACGTAAGCACAACCTTAAACTGAAGCCAGCTAAGTGTGAGTTCTTTAAGAAAGAGACCCAATACCTGGGGTTCAAGATAAGTGAAGAGGGAATACAACCAGACCTCAATAAAGTCAAGGCTATAAAGTCAGTTTCTACTCCAACCACTGTTAGGCAAGTAAGAGCTTTTATCGGGATGACCTCATACTATCGCCGCTTTATTAGAAATTTCTCTGATATAGCCGAACCGCTGGTCAATTTGACAAGGAAATATGCACGATTCCAATGGGACGATGCTTGCCAAACCGCTTTCGATACACTAAAAACGAAGCTCGCGGAGATGGTAACACTAGCCTATCCCAACCCAAATAAGGCGTATAGGTTATATACTGACGCATCCGATCAATCGATTGGCGCATGCCTATCCCAGGTGGTGTACGATAAGGAAAATAGGAAGGATGTAGAAAAAACAATTTATTTATTGTCCCATAAATTAAGTGACACACAAACGAGGTGGTCAACTATAGAGAAAGAGGCTTATGCCATACACTATGCTCTTCAAAAACTGAATCACTACCTGCATGGCGCAACATTCACAATATACACTGATCATAGGACCATGGAGCACTTACTTAATTCGCCCATACAAAATAAGAAGATACAGACTTGGGCTCTGAGCATGTCTGGCTACAATTGCAGCATACAGTATCTTAAGGGTAAGGATAATGTTTGCGCGGATATCTTATCACGCGCTGTTGATGTGAACGAAGACCATATTGCTTCTCCAGGAGATATAGATGATAGAAATTACTTGGTTAGTGTTATAAACTCCAACCTAATGGAGCCGGAAGAATTAGCAGCCCATAAAAATGTCGGAAATTCATCAGAGGCACCCGAACGGCCCACATTGAAAGGAATAGACATAATCAGGGAGCAAGAATCAGACAAAAACATCTTAGACCTGAAGATTAGATTACGAAATGGTAGGGCTACCAAAGCAGAACAGAAGAGATATATAGTAATGGATGAGGTGGTGTAACTATTTGTCTCAGCCTGATGATGAACCCCTCATCAGGCTGTATGTACCATCTCACCTTAGAAAAAGGGTGCTAGTTCAATACCATGATGACAGTGGCCACATGGGGGTGGATAAGACATTCTACTCAATAAAACAAAAGTATTTCTGGCCTTGTTTACTTAGAGAAATAAATGATTTCGTAGGTAAATGTATCCCGTGTCAGACAAGAAACCTAAAGAAGCAGCAACCCCACATACAGGAATGTGACTTCCCTCCTTTTCCTTTCGCAAAGGTTGCTTTAGATGTCTCAGGACCCTACCCAAAGACCCATTCAGGTAACCAATACATAGTTACATTCATAGATATGTACAGTGGTTGGCCGGAGGCATTTGCGGTTCCTAACAAGAAGGCAGAAACAGTGGTGCATCTCTTAGTTGACGAAATTTTCCCCAGATTTGGGACACCACTTCAGCTTTTAACTGATAATGGGCCAGAAAATGTCAACAGGGTAATGAAAAAGACATTAGAAGACCTAAATGTACACCATGTGACAACTTTTTATCACCCCCAGAGCAACGGTAAGTTTGAGAGGTTTCACAGAACAATGCATGATGTTCTAGCAAAAAAAATCGGCAACAACGAACAGTCGTGGGATGTTTACATTAACCAAATGTTGGCGGCTATCCGGTTTCATGTGAGCGAAACCACTAAGTTTTCACGTATTACTTGCTCTATAACAGGGATGTTATTTTGCCCTTGGACAATATACTGAGGCCTCGTCGCATATATTATGGTGATGAGCATCACCAAATTGCACTACAGGAAATGCATCGTAGCTTCACTTTAGTTAGGAATAATATAAGAAAAGCGAGGAGAGCCGCGATAGATAAGTCGCGTGGTAAGACGAAAAATACAACTTTTGAGGTTGGTGATTTGGTGTACTATAAGAATCACCAAAAGAAAGGGAAGTTAGATGTGCGCTGGCGGCCATATTATGTGATCGTTGAAAAGACTGGGCCGGTCTCTTATAGAATTAGAGATCAGTTAATCGGCTCGGTCATTAAGACGCATGCTGAGCATCTTCGGGCAGCGTCCATTGATGAATGGAAAATCCCTACTTCCGATAGGCCGTTACGAAAGATTGTATTGGCTGCACCAGTAGAATCCAGTGATTCGGATGACGAATCTGGAGCGGAACAGACCGACTTTCCAGTGCACAAATATCGACACCAACGTGTGGAATCAGACGATGAGTCTGATGTTCCATTAATGGAGCGTCGCATCATGACGCGACGTAAAATGGCGAATAAAAACGTGTCAACTATTGATAATGATGATAGAATCGGTGGTATAAATAATGTTTCATCCACGTTCGAGGATGATTGCTCAAAGTGTGAAACGTCTGGATCTACTCATGTAGATCAGGGATTTTCTAGGGAATCACCTAGCAGCGAAGATGTCCAAATGAGGCAAACGTCTGTTGGGGCAAAAAGCACGGATAGACCTGCAGATTCCACAGTTGATCGGAACAAAAAGAAAGAACAACTGAAAAGTCTTGTAGACTTATTGGCTGATATGCTATAGGATTGGGAAAGAAAGCAGTGGGAGGATTAACGATAGTTTAAGTGAAATAGTTAGGTCACCTTCCTTATAGCAACACATGCGGAAGATACAAACGTGGAAAATTATTAATGGTATCTAAAGCATAAAGTAAATTATTCGTCTCTTGTGTCAGTACAGAGCGAGACTAACAGCTTTGTCTCTCGTTTCAGATGGCAAACCTTGTTCTTTTGGTCCTGCTGCTTTTTCCTGGATTGGACGTAGCGATTGAAAATTACCAGAACGTCGTATTTATTGAACAGAACGAGATCTCACTGTCACGTGCAAGGTGGCTGGTGACATTTTCGATCAATCTGACATCATACGACGCTGCGTTCCAATCATTGAAGGGATGCATACAAAATGTCCAGTCGGGCGCAAAGGAAAATTTCCCACAGGAATTCCTTGGGGACGTCACATTCGAAACATTGATGAATCATGTAAATGATGAATTTAAGCAAATTGCAATAGAACGTGAAAGGCTGTTATTAAAATACAAAGATTATAGGTCTATGACTCGCAGAACTAAGCGGTCCGTGTTGCCCTTTGTAGGGAATGCTCTTAGTTACCTTTTTGGAGTAACATCGGAAGATGATCTACGTGTGATCAAAAGAGCATTGGGTAAGTTAGCAAATACACAGGAAAGGATATTACATATGACAGAGGATAGCATTTCCGTAGTAAATGTTACGAGACATGAGGTATCTAATAATAGACACAAAATAAATGAAATTATTTCTAGCCTTAAAGGTATTGTAGGTTCCATGGCAAACGCAACACAGGGGTTGGATAAACGAATATCCAGATTAGAGATCCTTACCCATAGATACTGGTTGTACAAGATTGTAGTCGATAAATTAGGGAAATATTTCTTAGACGTCCGTATGGCTTTAAGCTATTTGGAACTGCAGCTCAACTTATTGTCGATTGGTCATTTGTCTCCTAGCATAATCGCTCCGCACGACTTAAGGGGATTGATGCATAATATAGCTCAGACGCTCCCAGATAATTTCAAATTAGCAAGCGATCCAGATAAGGACATCTGGTATTATTATAAAACATTAAGTTGTAGGACACTTTCTGACTCAAAATCGATTGTGGTTGTGGTGGACGTCCCATTGGTGGATAGAGAACACTCCTATGTAGTATATAACATTTTGAATTTTCCTCTTCCGTTGCCCACACGATCAGGTTCAGCGTTCGGATCCAAGTTGTCGGCCAGGTTTGAAATGGAGTCAAAAATGATCGCGGTAAATAGGGCTGGAACACGTTATATTCTCTTGGGCCAGGCTGAAGCGACACGGTGCTCGGCAAGTACCGACGGATTGTGCGAGGTATCCGGTCCCGTTTATGCTACCAATTCAAGAGAATCTTGCGAGATGTCGCTTTTTCGGCATAATCAAGCAGGAATAGAGAGGAACTGTCGAGTCACAGTTAAAACGAATACTCGACTTCCAATCGCAATCAGGGTGGACCGGGAATCTTGGATGGTCGCTGCTACCAGGGATTTGCACTTTGCAGTTCTTTGTGGTGGCGGGTCTCGGAGCAAGCTTGTCGCCCAAGCCCCGCTAGCCAGTATACAGATAAAGGAGGGGTGTACTGCTTACAATGATAATATGGTGTTGGCTGCACAGGTTAACGGTGACTCAAGATTTAGAAACGTAGGGAAGCTACAGCTCACACCCATAAACGTTTATAGTTCAGTGGTTTGGTCCCCAATTACGCAGAAATTTCCCAATTTTTCAGTGGACACCATGCCGGTAGAATTGTGCGATATGGAGGAGATTCCTATCCGCAAACTAGTAAATACCTTGGAACAGATAGATATGGAAAGATTTAGTGAAGGATATGAACAACTCCCGAAGAAGTTGACGATAGGAGTCAGTGCTGGCATAGTCGGCGTAATAATAATCCTTGGAATAATAGCTAGGAAGCGGATTTTTAAGTGTGAAAGAAGCAACAGTGCTTCGGGAAAGGAAATTGAGTTATCCGTTGTGAATAGTACTCCGGGGTCAACGGGTGTTCAACACTCAAATGTCTCTGCGTTAAACAGAGAGATGTCAACAAATCAGATATGCTTGGATTCGAATCCAGAGGAAGTAGTTAAAGGAAAAGAAAACATTGTACAAACTAAGGAATTACGAGTCACGGGTCCATTTTTTTAGACTAAATTAAGATAGATGAAACCTCTAATCCTCCGCAAGTAAATTGCATGTGGATTAACGTTGGAATCAGGGTATTCTATTGAACATTTCTCGGCCAGACTATGAATGATATGTACTGCAGATAATGACCATTTTTCTGTGTTCAAACATAGTATGTTTGAAATTAAATTAAATTAAATGAAGTTACATGTGTAACAATAAACTCGAGCGGAAACACGCATGGTGTTGGTCAAAGGTCATTTACTCGATGTCAGTTTAGAAACTGGGGCGCGGTTACCGCCTATGATCATATGGTCGTGCATCGAGGCGTCTACGCGTATGGACAGAGTCGAGAAAGGAAACGAACATTGAAAGTTACAGAAACTTAAAAGTAAGAAGAAGAAAAAAAAAAAAGAGAAAAAGAAAAAAAGGGAGAAAAGGAGAAGGGAAAATGAAGAAAAAAAAAAAAGAACAATGAAACATCGAGCTGGGAGAACATTATGAAAATTCCACAATGGACACGAACATTGTTGGGTTGCCGATGTAGGCTCCCCTATATTTTTTTTTGTTTGTTTCGGCGTGCACATGTTTTGTACAATTGTCGAGCTTGTGTGGCATGGGGGGGGTGTGGGGGTGTTGCGCTTAAAATGTTCTTATGTGAACATTTTGGAAAATGGGAGGGCGAGGAGTGTAATATAGCAATCTAGCCCCCACCCGAAGAAGGTTGATGCAATCGATGATATTTCCCGTCGATGAAGGGGTCAGCGAACGACAAGACAGGTGTTTGAGAAATACATCCTGTCGGCATCTGGAGCGGATGTCGCAGGGTTATGAGTCGGGTTCATTTGACCTTATTTCCAACAGCGGCGGAAATGACTACGGAAGTAAACAAAACAGGTGTCTCTTGGAATTACGTGGGCGTTGCGTAAGCGAGACAAAACCGGAAGGAAAAGTCCCGGTTCTAGAAGACTATAAAAAGAAATCGACACACAGATTCGCCAGCAGAGAGCGGCCAGTGGAAGCAGAGAGACACCACAGGCAAGACTTACACTCCCGTCAACTCATTCTATGCGCGCTCTCACTCTTCCATTCTCTGTTCCACACAGGCTTGTCGTCAGGAATAGAAATATAATCTTATATTTTTATATATGCGTGTTCTCGTTGTTTGTCGTCGTACAGTGATATATAACACCAAGGTTTTATGATATTGAGTTCCTTGACATTTACTTTTTTATAAAAAGTGCTCAATACAATAAATATTGTAGAGCATAATATAATCATATAATTATGAATTAAAAGTACATTGTGACATGGAAATTTCTATGTTTTGAGATTTGTATCTCGGCATCAGGCAATGTTGGATGTTGGTTGTGAAAATGATTTCACCTTAGAATATGGATAAAAAGACAAAATAAAAAAAAAACTTTATATTAATTAACATGCATATACCCAATAATTTGCTTAAGGAAAATAATAATTGATGAGATATTAAAATAAGTAAATTGGTATATAAATTTTTTTATAATAAATAAATAGATATTAGAAAAATGAAATAATGATAGTCAGAAGTAAATTAAAATAAAATGTAAAAATGTTATTTATAAATTAAAAGTTTTGAAAAAACTAAAAAATTAAATACTACTTATCAGTAGTATTTAATTTTCTTAAGAGTAAATTTATTCAAAATCTCCTTTAAGTTTGAATAAAAATATAAAAAGTTTTCTTTCTTTATTAACCAGTATTCTATGAAAAGAGGTCAAGATACGAGAAAGCAGAAAATATATTTTTGATACAAGAATGGATACATCAAATGTAATAGGATATGGTGAGAAGCAATAAAAATAAAAATAAAGAAGAAAAATAAAATTAGGTTAAAAGTAGGTTGACACTTTGACCATTAGGGATGAAAAAAAAATTAAAAAAAGAGAAAAAGAAAGTATGTACTCCCTAAAAACAGAAACTACTGGTCAAATTTCAAAGTGAATCTTTATTCTGATTAGTTAAAAGGAACTCACACACAAATTTTATATCTTCCCACATATATAAATAGCAAACCTAATGTTTTTTGTATTTAACTGTAAAGCATTTTCACAACCGACATCCAACATTGCCTGATGACGAGATAAAAATCTCGAAGCATAGAAATTTCTGTATCACAATGTAATTTTAACTCATCATTATATATATATATATATATATATATAGTACTGTGGATATATATATATAATAAAAATAAATTATTAATTACCCCTCACAAGACTTGTAGTTTTATTATTCCTCACAAGACTTGTAGTTTTATGCACAACCCAAACTTCAGGTGCTGGGTAGAGACTGAACATTACATAATTTCAGTTTAAATGAAAGTTTTGGTTAATGCAATGCTGGTGCAGTCCATATATTATATGGGATTACTTTTTTATATTAAAAATACACATTGCATTTAAAATTGATAAAAATTTTATTTTATATTCAAAATAAATGAAGACTAATATTTTATATTTAAAATAAACAGAGATTAATGTTGTTTATTAAAAACTATTAAAATAGACAAACAAAAAATATATAAAAAAATTAATTTTATTTGAAGTCATGATTATTATTTTATATAAAAAATAAATAATAAAAAGTAAAAATGATGGTTACATGTAGACATAGAAATAAATATCTGTTGAAATATTTTGATCCTGATTAATTTTTACTGTAAATTATAATATTTTCCTTTTTTTATTTTTTATTTTTTTATTTTCTTCTGTTAACTTATCATATGTTGAGTACTTACAATTTTTTTTAGATTCAATCTATCTTAAATATGAAATATTTTGTTTTATGGTTTCTAGGTTCATTTACTTTTATATGCAAATTTTCTTGAAAATTTTAAAAAAAGTATCCAGTAATCTAATTTTATGTTTCATTTAAAATAATAATAATCACAACTTTAAATAGAATTAATATCTTTTTTTTATATATAGTTTTATCATTCACCAAAATTTACCTTGACTGTTAGCTTGATTTATATTTATGATTGTTCTTAAATTAAAAAATTCTGAAAAATTGATATTTATACTTCTGTTTATAAGTGCTATGGTGCCCTATCTACATTGGAATGAACTCTTTCTCCTTCATAAATACTAACCTACGAGACTTCCTAAAGGAGACAGTCGAGATGCAGTCTAACTTGACAGTTTGGACGGACACTTTTATTTGCTGACTAATAACTCACTTATTTTGTATATATGTTCTGTTATTCAAATACACTGGTTCAATCGACTTTCTTCTTTTCATATCCTTCTTCCTGGCTCTAACAGGCAACAACAATAAGTACTTGTTACAATATTAACACTTATTTTGATAACACTTATCAGATGATGAAACACATCAGCTAAGACAAGTTTTTCTTTTGTCTTTGTTCATTTTGTCCTTTTACAGATATATTCACACACAAACACACACACACACATGCACACAAACACACACACACAAAAATGTTGGGGTAAAAGTAAATCCATTAAATCTTTAGAAATTATTATTACTGAAACATGGACTGGCCAACAGATACCTGCCAATATTAGATGAGATGCTTGGCTGAAATGGTTTGATAGTCAGCTATCAGGCAGCATTGGATAGATAATCAACAATGTGCTGTCGAGTACACGGATAAAGCGATAAAGCGTTTACAATTTTATGCACAGTATGGTTGGCACTTGTGATTTTTAGAGGCAGTTTATGTAAAGTTACATCAAATGTGATTGCATAAACAGAAAGAGAATTTTGTTCATTATGTAATATATTTCTGTGACTCAACAGAAAGATGATTGATGTCAGAGGCAGAGACCAACAAAAGTGTGATTACATCAAAGGCAGCTGTCTTGGCTTCAAAGGCAGAAAATATAAACAGTGACAAACAAAAATGTGATTACACCTAAGGCAGCTGGCTTCAATCGATGAAAATGATTGAGAGATGTTCCTAGCCATAGATGATGCAATTAAGCAGAATTCAAGAAGGCAAAATACATGAAAATTTCAGCTTATATAAGATCAGGGTTTTTGTCAGGCAAAAGGTAGAACATCAAGAGGACACAAAGAGAATGCAGAAGAGAAGATAATTCCTGCTAGTCAACTCCCTCACATGTGCATGATTGCCTCAGGCTACCACTCCACATAACTGTCATCAACAAAGAATAATATAAGTTTATATTTTAATATATACATTGTTCATCGCTGTCTGTAAAGATTATCATCATCCTTGGTTTCTAGGTTTAATACTTCAATTATCTGTTTCTGTTTGGAAGTCTGTCAGTAAAGTTTTTTTAAATTTTATACTCACTAGGAACTTGTTTTAGTAATAAGTTTCAATTTTAGTCATGATTTTTCATATATATTCTAATCATATATATTTGGGTTTCATTTTGTTTATTTAAGAATGCACCAACATATTCTTCTGAAGAAGTGTTGGTTGAAAAAGGATCCTTTTGTGTATACATAAGAAAATATACAAATTCTGTGGTGTCAAAATTTTGTTCAAATCTATATACAGTGTTCCCTCACCATTTAGCGGTTCATCTTTTTCAGTCTCACTGAAAGCTTTTAAAAAATATATTTAGAATTTAAAATTGCAGAAATTATGAAAAATATATTTAGAATTTAAAATTGCAGAAATTATGAAAAATAGCAGAAAATCTATGGAAAGTCAAAAATCATAAAATCATAAAAATTTGTTATTTTAATCTATTTAATAGCAAAATAGGTATTTTCTCATCAGAAAAGATAAAAACAATTCCAGTCATAAAATACATGAATTATAAAGTATATTACACAATTGTACAAAAAAACAAAACAAAACATATGCACTGAAAGTAGTTCTGCAGCTGGCAAACACAATGGGTCTTGTCTTGTGTAGTTTGTACCTATGAGAGACCGAACATAACTCACTGTAATGTTTAACTGTTTATGAATCTTACTAAATTTTCATATAGCAAAAGAAGTTTTTATGACTTATGTGTCTTTTTCACACTTCTTAAATACATAAGGTTATATAACTATATAACTTATGTTTTTAACACTTGTGCAATATGCGCATACAGTAGTTTACGAGTGTGCACATTCATGTGCAACAGTTACTACTGTACTGTAAACTAATATTTTATTATATATTTTCCTCAATACAGCAGTCTTTACATGAAATACTATATAAGAGTGTGGGAAAGGTAACACACATAGGGGTTGGGTTAATATTAGTATGGGGTGGGTTTATATAGGCTTAAAATATACCTAAATAATAACATAAATATTGCATCTGTACTTTGTGGTTTTTCATGTTTCATGGGAGAGGTCTTGGTACACATTAACTATGAAAAGCAAGGGAACACTATATATATATATATATATATATATATATATATATATATATTACAGAGAGAAAAAGAAAGGAAAGGAGTGCCGAATGTTCTCAGCACACTTCATTTCAAATGGTCAGTATTATTAGACCCAGGAATTAAAATCATGATTTTTGGAGTAGGGCAAACTGAGAACAATACATTTCAGCACATTTTTGTGAATATGTTTCTATATTTTTAAGTTATTTGTTTAAACATTATTTTCAATGGATATCTATATTTGAGTAAATGCTCTGTTTTTCTATTATTAAATTATATATTTATTTATTTATTTACATCTACAGGTCTGAATATTCAAGAAATTTTGTTAAGGAAAGTATAGACCTTTTCAGCAAAATGCAAACCTGCATTCCGAAAGGGGGGAAGCCATCATTAGATCTAATATGCTTGACATCTTGTCCAGATAGGACCTCCTGATCAAACAAAGCCCGAATTGTACTTCTGAACATATCTTTCCTGATTCTCAAAATAGACATATCTGCTCTGTTTTCATATCCTAATGCATCTTGCTGGAGGATGCATATTTTTCCTAACAAGATTTCTTGAATATTCAAGCCAGTAGTTGTAAATAAATAAATATGCTGTTCAATAATAAAAACAGAGCATCTATTCAAATATGAGTATCCATTAAAAATATCATTTAAATGAATAAATTAAAAATATATTAGATTTAATCAATTTTTTAAAAACATTTATGTGTCTGTGAGTGTTAGTTTAGTTACTTTGAATCATACTTTCTGTCACTTTTTTGTTGTTGCATATTCCAAATTTGATGTTATGATGTCAGCCTTAATCTCTTATAAAAGCTAGTTTTACTTTCTACCATATTTCAGTGTGTGTGTGAACCCAACTCAGAACCTAAAACACCTTAACTAACCTACTTCAATATTTTTCTTTTATCATTTTTCTTCTTTTACAGTTATTTTTTAATATTTGTTTTCATTTCTTCATGCCTCCCAGACTTTATCATGAAAGTCAAAAGTGCCATGCCAAAGCTTTCCTACTTTTTCTTCTTTCATCATTTGTTTCTTTCATATCTTTCATTTTCAACTTTTCCTTTGAAAAGTATACAAGAGTGAAAAATTTTCTTTCTGCAATTCCTTTTTATTTTTCTTTGATTTCCAGCTTTCTTTTATTTCTTTTTTCCAAGTTTTCCATTCTCAATTTTTTTACATTACCATTTTGATTTTTTTTAGAATTCTTCAGTTTAGAACAAATCAAAGGTGTGACAACTTGTTTTGATTTCTTTTCATTTTTGTTTTAATGACACATTTTGAAATCTCTTCTAGAGACAAGGTACTTTTTTTAATAAGATATCTTATGTACATTTTTTTATTTTCTAATTTATACCATTCCTTTTTTCACTTAAAAGTGCTTCACTTTTAAAAGATAATCTTAAAAAGCACATAACATTAACTATTCATAGATATTAATACAGCTTCAAAATGAAGATATATTTGACTCATTGAAAAATCTTTTTGTATGATATCGAAATGATATTAATAAGACATAAAAATATCAATCAGTAGCAAGTTTTTTTTTTTTTTAATCGTATCACCCCGAACAAGGCGGTAATGCCACTGATGTGCAGGGGGCTATGTAATAGTGAAAAGATTGGAAAAGATAAAGTCGGAAACCACATCCTAAACAGGGAACAAGGGATGAGCCTCTTAACCTGTTCAATAGACGTGGGTGGAGTGTGAACCGGGCGATAGATAGATCTATCTACTCCAATTGTTTATAGTTTAGTAGGAACATTAGATGTGAGCAGCATAGTTTAGATGTGGTTGTGAATTATTAAAGGCCAGGTTTGTACAAACTTTACCATCATTTTTATTTTCGTTGTTGACACTATTAATTTACATATTTTTGTTTCGGTGATTATTCATCGTTTTATGTGTATTTCGGTGTGAAGTTTATAAAGAGTTTCATATGATTATATCATGTTTGGTTTTATGTGTATGTCTGGTGTAACATAGTAGTTGATTGTTGTTGGCATGTGTTAGGTTCTAATTTGTTCCGGTATCTGAATGTGTGAATTGTCTTTTTGAATTAACGCTTGGTTTTCTGTATATCTTTTTCGTGTGTGAATATAATTTCAACATGTCTTCTTTTTGGGTTGGATGGCATTCATGGAATCACCAACAGCAATATTGCAAGGTTACACACATAAACATGTGCAGACTTGGGCCACTTCAGATTGAAGAGAAGAGAATGAAGCACTTGTTTTTTTTGGTTCTTTTATATTGTTGTAATGCCTACACATTTCTGCTTTGATTTTGGCAGGAGCATTAGTGATTGATTGGTTTCTGCATGATGTCAGCTGATTAAGTAAGTTAGGAAAGGATATATGTGTACAGAGAAAAATGAGAGAGAGAGAGCTTTTCTGTCTTTCTATTAGCAAAAAGTATATTTCAATACATTTTTACTACTATCACCACAGTTTTAAATATTTTAAACCTGTTGTGTACAATCTTTGGTATAAAAAAATGCAAAATCTAACTTCATAACATTTCATTTTCATCTGGTAGTCAATGTAACACTTTTATAGATAATTATGGTTGTAGTCTAATATTATTAAATAAAAGATCCAACTTACTATAAACACATGTAAGATGTCATCTAAATAATGTACATATCAGTTGCGTCATCTGACACTAATAAACAATTTTTGCTCATAAAACACCACAAATGTTAGCCATTGTAGAACCTAAAGGGTTACACAATGACATCCCATCAATCTACCTGTACATCACATTGTCAGAGTTGAATTTAGAAAACATGATTGTAATCTTAATAAGCTTAACACTGTTTCAGGAATATGATGAGAAGAATGTCTATTGTATTCATGAAGCAGAACATAAATAAATAAATTACTGATGTTAAAAGTACACACAAATTTGCCATCAAATTTAAAAGGAAAATTTTATAAGTAATTAACAAATGTAAATAAAGCCTTGATACAGTATTTAGAATACAGATTCAAAAAAAGTTGTAATAATGTAGCCAGTTAAAAAACTAATTTATGCTGGACTGACTCAGTCATCTTCAAAATAAGTCAAACTAGGACAGTGTCCTTATGGGTCTTGGGTAACCCATAGAGCAGTGGCCTTAACAAACCATTCAGCATGATAACCTCATAAATATCTAGTATGAGTACTTTTTCTTTCACTAATTTGAGCAGACATTTCTGAGTTTAGTAATTTTAGTTTTGAATCAACCAGCATTAATTTAATACATTTCTCCTTGTCACTTAATAAAAATATCAACTTATTAATGTAATCATCTTGACTAAAACCACCAGCTTCTAACCCTTTATAAGGTATTGTAATCAAAATAGATTTATTGCAATGTAAGCTTTTTAACACATGAAACTGTTTACGCTTCCATGGAAATTCAGTGTAATCAAAAAGAGTACCAAGAAAAGCATGAACCATACCATTAACTCCTGAGAACACAAACTGTTTGTTTTAATAAATTCACCCCAAGCAAGTCAATAAAGAAACTAAGGTGCAAGAGATTACTAAATGTTGGAGGATATGAGAAAAAAATTATCAAGTAGAGTGAACAATTAAAAGAATAAGACAATAGATAATGATAGATATTGCACTTTTTGAAGATCAAAGTTGACTAGGAAGTAAGAAGCCAGAAGAGAGTTCCACAAATGAGCAGTGTGATAGAAGAAACTGTTAGCATAGAACTTATGGTTACATATAGCCATTTCAAATATAAAATGATGAAACATTACTGCCAATCTAGTACTGAACTTAAATTCTTGAGGTCTAGGTACCACAGAGGAAAGTTCATCCAAACAATTACCATGAAAACTATTATAGAAAAGGCACAGGGAAGCAACTTTATAGCAGAGGGAAAGTGACTGAAGCTGACCAATCAGGACCAATAATATTACAGATTCTTCTTTGGATTTTATCAAGAATCTCTAAACATATAACAGAAGCACTAAACCAGATGTTGTAGCAGTATTCAAAGCAAAAACAAATGGTAGACTTATAAATATGTAAGATAGATTCTGGTAAAAAAAAAATTTTACATGACATGGAAAACCAACTTATCTAGCAGCAAACTTTTTCTTTTTTATAATCATTTCACTCCAAGCAAGGCAGAACTGCCACTGGTGTGCAGGGGGTTACATAAAAAGTCAGTGATGAGAAAGAGGAACAAGTTACAGGGGGTGTCAGAAAGTGGGTAAGAGAAGGATGAGAACATTGGTGTGAAGTTATCTGCATGAGAGTAGAGTGAAAAGGGAGAATGTGATACAAGGGTTGTCAAGGAAAGGATGCTAGTCAAGGAGATAAGAGATGGCAGTTGACATTGCATTTAAATTCTTGAAGATTGTAGCTGTCAGGAAAGCAAATATACAGAAGAGAATTCTGCAGGCAGGAAGTGTGAGCAAAAAAGCTGATGGAGTAGAAGTTGCAGTTACATTTGATCGGTTTCACTGTAAAAGGGTAGGACCTAGTTGTTAGTCTAGTAGCTTGAGTAAATTCATGCAGAGAGGGCACCAGGAAGCTAAGCTCATCAGAGCAGAAGCTGTGAAAGTTTGTAGAAGAGACAGAGGAAAGCTTCATTATGCCAGTGAGAAAGTAACTGCAGTTGAGCTACCAGGTCGGGATGAATTACATTGCAGATTCTCCATTGAATTTTGTCAACAACCCTGAGATGAATAGCAGGGACACCCAACCAGATGTGACAGCAGTATTCACTGCACAGGTAGATGGTAGATTTATATATGTGCAACAGGGATTTAAACAAGCCTTCTGGCTCTACACAGTAAACTAACCTTCCTACCAGCAGATTTAGCTATGGATTCAATGTAGTCTTTCTATTTGAGGTTGGCTGATAGAGTTAGACTGAGGAAGCAGTGTTTTGCTTTCAGGGAGACTAGACTGTTCCATGCTGATGGGAGTAGGAGAGATTCTCTATGGTGGTTAAAGGATAGCGGCTTTGTTGAGGAAGCATTAAAATTTATGAGTCATTCCTTATCCCAGTCCACCACTGATTGGAGGACCTTTTCAAGATCATCAGTCAGGTTTGCTTTGTCAGCCTTGTCAGATTTTTTATCGAGGTGGGTGTAAATGGTCGTGTTGACAACATAGATGCCTACTTGATTACATCAGAGATTGTTGATGAAAAACTGAAAAAGCATAGAGCCTTGAGGGACACCTACATTTGTTTGATAGTGCCTGAAAGCATGCCCATTCAATACTACCTTCATTACATGATTTGAAAGGAACAAATAAATTAGGTCAAACAAGTGTCCAATTATACCCTAGCCCTGTAGCTTGCATAGTAGGCCAGCATGCCAGACTCTGTCAAATGCTTTGGAGATATCTAGTACAACAGCTCGAGCTTCGCTGTTCTTATCGAGAGCCTGATGTATATACTCTGTGATGGTCCTTAGCATATCAGTAGTAGACCTGGTGAAGCCAAAACCATACTGTTCATCAGAGAAGATACCATGGGCTGTGAGATGTTGAACCACTTCAGCATTGATAATTGCCTTGAACACTTTGCCAAAAATCTGTAGGAGACTAATAGGGCAATAATTAGAGGGGTCAGAGGGTTCTCCATAGTTCTTAAGTACAAGAACCACAGAGGAGGACTTCTAACAGGCAGGAAAACAAGTAGCAGGGAGGCAGTAGTTGTAGAGTTTGGAGAGAACAGAAGAGAATTCAAGGGCACATTTCTTCAGGACAATGATTGGGATTCTGTCACCTCCGCTCACCTTATGGGAGTCAAGTTTGAAATTATTTTAGAAACCAGTGAGGAAGTAATGTGAACGTCACTCAGTTGAGCCTCAGTTCTAGGTGGGAAGTTGGGTGCAGATACCCCAGACAAATCATATATTGAGTTGGTGAAGTGGGGATTAAAGGCTTGCTGTTACTTAACACATTTTTACAGAGCTGCCAGTAGTCTTTGAAGCCAAACTTGTGGGATGCTATACACAACTTCATTCTTTCAGCAAACAACAGCTTCGCATCATTTAGGGTTCTCTTGTACTCATTACAAGCAGAGGCAAAAAGATGCCTATTATGATCAGATGCGTGGCTCTGATAAAGCTAGAAGAAATGATTCCCGTGGGCAGTAGCAGCTGAGCAAGCAGAGAAGAACCAGGGGGATGAATGGGGTTTAAGTCATAACTTCCTGGCTGGGATGAAAGCATTGATGCCAGCTTTAACCCAAGAGGAGACTTCAGATGCACAGTCTTCAATGGGAAGACTAAAAACTTTGTTCCAAGGGACATCACACAGGAAATTGTGGAACAACTTCCAGTCTGCTTTTTGATAGCAGTAAGATATTCTGCTGGTCAAGGGTTCCAGAAGAAGGAGAAGTGGAAGGAGATATTAATGAAAACCACAGCATGATCAGAGTTGCCAAGAGGGCAAAGCAGCATGACATGGGAAGAGTCAGAGATAGAAGTGAAACAGAGATCTAGCAGCGAGTCAGTTCCATTAGGGTTATTAGAGAAATGCATGGGGAAATCAACCACTTGCATAAGGGATTGAGTGATTAAAAAGTTCATGGTATGGACACCAGCACAATTTGTGATAGAACTTTCCAGCCACTTGGCATGGTGGGCATTAAAGTTACCAAACACAAATATATGACCAAATGAATGAGAGGAAATAGCCTTATCTATATTGTTCGAGATGCTGTCAAGTATGAAACAGTTAGGAGATGAAGGATAAAGAAAACCAAGCTTAGTAGGGAGAGACAGAAACACATGTAATAATCACCTGGAGATTCAAGAGAAATCACCCTAGCTAGAGGAAGATGTTTGCTGACATAAATGCCAATTCCATGCATATGGACATTAGAGTCCTTCCTAAAGAGGGGAAGGTAACCAGGGACATAGAAATCAGAGGGAACAGAAGGGTCAAGGTTAGTTTCACGGAGAGCTAAGATGTCAGGTTAGTTTATTTGGAGGAAGGATTCAACGCTGCAAAAGTTGGTACAGATACAATGGATGTTTGAGAAAGAGATGTTAACAGGTTTAGGTAATCTTTATTTAGCTGGTTTAGTTTTAATTCTTACTTTGTGTGATGTCATAATTAGAATTTTTTGGTAAAAAGTGTCCTAGAGTAGTAGCATCAGTCGGTCATCAAATGCAACAAGTGTACGAAGGAAACTGGCGCAGACTACAGCATTATGTGGCCTCAGGGTTGCCTACTGAAAGCACTTGCAGGGACACCCATCCATGTACAACATGGCACTACAAGAAACCTCAATATTATTCAACTGTTGATCAGCACAGTCACTCAATATGCAACACAAGAGTGCATGTTCCTAACTAACAGTCAGAAGAAAAAAACTGTCAACCTGATGCTCTCATAATGAAGAGACATCGCCACCATCCACACATATAAAAAGCTTGTGACAGCTCTAGTATTAAGACCTGAGGTGATGGAAGAAAGTAAGAATTCTTTCCTAAACAAGAAACAAGGGATGAGCCTTTACTCCTGTTCAAAAAAGAGAGATGTGTATGACCCAGCCATTGGAGGGCCTCTCTACTCCAGTTAAAAAAATAAATAAAAAATAAAAAAACAAAATAGATAAAAAATAAAAATTAAATATTTTACTAAGTTTTTAAGTCAGAAGACTTAGCAAATGGTTCAATATAATCTTTCTGCTTTATGTTAGTGGAAAATGTGAATCTAAGAAGTTACAATAAATCCCTCTCCTAGAGGTTAGCATCAGCCATGTTTATGCATAGTAAAAAGGGTTCTCGCAGATGATTAAAAGAAAGTAATTTCATTTTGTAAGTGTTAAAATTAACAGCTATTCTTACTCCAGTTAACTACAGAATGTTGATCATTTTTTAGATCAGCTGCCAATTTAACCATTTTGAACTGCGCAGACTTACTGTAGGTGGTGGATCGGGGAATGACCTCCAGATACTGGAGGTTAGCTGTGGATATTCAATAAGCAGTCCTGGACCAACTAGCAGGCTACTCTGAGGGTGTGTGTGGGGTATGCCCTGGTCAGGTGTACTTCCTTGAAATGCATACAGATACCTGTTGTAAAAGGTAGTCTCAGGCAAGTGTTTGGCGCCTTGTAACCAAACTGACTCAAAACCCGGTTGAGCGAGGTCTGTTGACCTTGGTTGGTGACTCACATAGTGTCAATCACAAATAAATAGCGTTTGGGTGTTAGTAGAGATGACAATTGTGTGGATTTAGAGAAGTAAACCTTGATAAACTATCCTGCTATTTCCTTGGGTAGTAGTAGTTCATGTGGCACCCAACGTAAGAGTGGTAGCAGTTCATGGTTGTGCAGATGACCATCTATTTGACAACGGACAAGCACATTGCTCCAGTTAGTGGCGAACTATGGCAAGATGGTGACTTGACAAATACCCGTCCCCTTTGGAGGGGTTGGCATTAGGAAGGGCATCCAGCCGGAAAAATTTGCTTCAATTTCATATGTCATGTCAAATCCAGATATAGTTAGTAATAATGAGGCTGGAACTAATAGTGAAGGTGTCGTTCATGGTTGGGTGGGTCACTTTGTTGTGGGTTCCATCTGACTGTTAATGAACATCAGTCCTGGATGGCATGGCAGAACTTCCAACCCTCGAACACGGGGGAAAAGGAAAGTAAAACTGGATAGAAGGATATATATATATATATATATATATATATATATATATATATATCTTCTTCCCTTCTTTATATAAGTTTAAGGTGTCAATATAGTATTCATGATATTGTAGTAAATATGTTGAGGATGCTTTTAGCTACAATTTGTGCACAAAGTAAGTCTGACGCTTGTTGCAGTTAATAGATTTCTATAATTATTTCTACAATATTACTGAAAAATGGGTACATATTAATAATCGACAGTATAAACTTAATTCTGCATTTGATTTTGCATCTTTTGGTGTGGTTGATAGTTAATTTCAATCAAAATTTTCCTACGAGTTTTTGTTTTCACACACACATACATGCAGGTGCATGTATTTGGATATCTGCAGTTGGGCAACCTGCCATAGACATCCTGCTGTCAATTACTGGTTTAATGCTAGTTCCACAAAGCTTAGTGGAAAACAAAAAGAATTTTCAACTTTATGGAAACTACTTTTCAAAATAATCCCACAGGTATTACCTAAAGAGCTTTCCAGTTGCAGACTCTTAGCTGTTATCTTGTAAACATTCTGAAACCAGCAAACCATTATGCTAGTGAGTAACCATTCTATAAAATAGCCAAGCATCTGCAAATGTAGTTGAGCAGACCTTGTTCTTTTATTATACTGTTTTCTATTACAGTGTTCAGTTGAAGACTGGTAAAAATTCCTTGTTAAGGATTTTCTTTATTTATTTTTTCTAGATTTTGAACCTGATTTTCCATGAAAGATTAATATCTAATTTGCTTAAATGTTCTGTCTATGGTATTCTCAGAATTCATTGGCAGAAACAAATCTCTGTTGCTTTGCATTTCTTCTTAAATATTTCATCACAAGGCTCCATTATGCAAAACTAATTTGGTAATCAGAATTCAAGAATGTTAGAACCAGCTAGATATAACATATATAATATATATATATATTATTTATCATTAGTGAAGTGAATGCCTAAAAAAGAATTAAGACTGTTATAAAAGCCTGAAGAGGAGCAACAAAGTACTGATTATAATGCCATAATTTTTTCTCCTGTTTGATCTGGAAAAAAATATCTCATTAGTTAAAATAATTACATTTAATTTGTTTATATGCTATGAAGTAAAATGGATAAACGTCATCTAATTGTATTGGTTATGTAATTTTTGCTAAAGGTTGTAAAATGATCCAGATGTTCCACATGAATACAATGTCTTTTAAAATATTACTATAGTTATATATAGAGTAAATATTTTTTATAAGCTGTGAATTGCATTAGATTCTAAAAGTGAATATATACATCATGATAATGAGATAAAAATTTGCTACTCAGTGCTGAAAGTAGTCAATCTATTCAACTTCTGATACTTAAAAATACTAATGCATATATATTTATTAATAAAACTGATAGTAACAGGGATCTTGATTTTGTAATGGAGAAAGACTGCTTTCCAATAAATCTTCAATATAAAAAATGTCATTGAACTAATTTTAATTAATCACTAGTCAGCTTTTGTTTCTAACAAAATATTGTTTGTTAATACTTTGCTTTTTGAAAGGCATCTTTAGCTATCCCAATGTGACTTTGGATTTCAGAGTTGCATTTTCTGTTTTCCATTAAAATACTTCCTGGATATTTGTTAGAAACAAAGAAAAGACTATTGAACTGTTATGTAATATATGTCCTCCTGTATGGTAGTGAATGTTGAACAATCTCCTCACAAATGAAGAAGAGATAAAGCAACAGAAATATGATTCTACAGAAGGATGCTGAGAATATCATGCACTGAATTTGTAAGCAATTATAAAGTTTTAGAGAAAATAGAAACAAGGTACAGTTATACTTAACATCAGGAAAAGAAAGTTAAAATTTCTTGGACACATGAAGAAAGAGGGCTTGGAAAATTTTATGCTCTCAGGACATACTGAAAGTAAGAGGGACATAGGAAAACTATGCATAACATACTTACTAAGCTTGAGTAAATGAATGCAGAATAAATTTTAGGAGAGATAACAAAAAGAATTACAAAGGACGTGTACTTGGGACAAGGCGTGATTACCTACATCCTAAAGAGCAAGTAGAGGAAGAAAGAGCCAGCCTTTAAGAACACCTGCAAATTACACGGTATAAAGATGTCTTGATCACCAAGTCAAACCACAAATGATAAATGTTGCTGTTCAAAACAGTTACAATTTCAGAATCTCTTCTTTATTTTCTTTTTCTTTTGAGGTATTATAAATCATCAAGACAGTCAAATCAGTCAAATCAGAAAAATGAAATGCAGTTATCAGAAAAGGGAATTCATTGGTTGCTAGGAACTACATCCATGGTCTTTGGAAATAATTGTATGCAGGTGTTTGTGTAGGATTCTAGGGATTAGCTTGCTATAATTTCTACTTACTTTCAAAGCAGAAACTCAATAAAAACATTCGTTTTAACATTTTATAATATCATATAGATTGATCTATTCCTATGCAGATATACAGGTGGTATAGTGGCTAACAGATCAGAACAAGAAATCAGCAAATTTTGTTTGAATTCCAGTCAAGTTTGTTACATTCATTTTCACACAAATACCTTCTTTAAAGTTATGAATCCATCTCTTCTTCCACTAGTTAAATAATAGGACAGGTTGGACTCTTCAGTTTTGCTTGTCAACAAGTCCAGTATAAGGACAACTGTGAATTTAAAATTGATTGGGCATGGAGCTAACAACTCCAGTCTATAAAAAACATTTACTCACTACAAAAACCACAGCAGCTGTTAACTCATACATTTTAGTAGTCAACAGGATAAGAGTGAGAGTTCTACTATATATATATATATATATATATATATATATATAGTAGAACTCTCACTCTTATATATATATATATATATATATATATATATAAATAATTCTTTTCAGAAGAGTAATGATCACTCTAATAGTTACTTGACATATTGAATTTTGTGTCATTTTTGTTGTTACTTCAATGTTTTGGCTAACACATTCAACAATTTTCTCCGGGTTTCCAATTCATAAAGAAAGAAGAGTTTCTTTTTTGAAAGAAAATAGTAGCAAACCAAATTGAATGAGTTTGGTATATTGGTCAAAATTTATTTTTTCTGTTCTTTACTTGTTTCTTTAAGAAACAAGAGAGAGAGAGGGTACCCTCTTATTTTATAAATTGTATTCCTGAAGATGTCTTTAGAATAGATTAGTCAAACACTGTAGTAATAATAAAACTAACAGAAAAAAGAAAAGTTTAATAATCTAACAACTGTCAAAATAAAAATATAAAAAAAAAAATGTTTTTACTTTTTAATATTATTTTCGAAATTGTTTTCACAATGTTAAATTTTATAAATGTTTTCTGTTATTAATCTTCATTAACTTCTGTCTCATTTATTTATGAGTTCTACCTACATAGAAGAAGAGACTGGAGATTATATAAATAGGAATAATTAATTATATATCATGTGTAACTGCCAATTCTACTCTAGAAGTTTCCTCTCTTGCACTTCCCATCTGTGGAACTCCCTTCCAATATATTTGCTTCTCTGTACAATCTTGAAAAGTTTAAGTGCAATGTTAATTGCCATCTCCTATCTTCTTGATTCCCAACCTTATCTTGTTCTTTCTTCAACATCCCTAGTAACTCGTTCTTGGTTTCTTTTCTTTTCTTTTCTTTCACTGTAACTCCCTGTGCACCAATGGTGAAACTGCTATGCTTGGGATGAAACAATTATAAAAGCAAAAACAAAAAAAAACTTTGCCATGCATATTTTAGAGAAGACTCCATATCTAATCTTATTCTGCGTCCCCCTCTCTCCTTCTAGTTTATTCTCTATGTTCCTCTCAATATATGTGATAGCAAGTGTGAACCACACCATACATAGGTAAAAGCAAAGTAGGTATCCCATTCATTTTTTATATGTAAGTTTTAAAGAGAATTTTGAAAATAAAAAAGCTTTTTTGAAGCTTTCATTTTTGGAAGATTAGCAAACTTAAAGTTAAATTAATTTAATTTTAAAGAAGTATTACTTGTTTATAGCATGAAATTTAGAATAAAAGTATTTCTTAATCAGGAAGGTCATATATTTCTGAACTATAAAATGAGTAATGACAGCTAGATAAGCTAAGTAAGGTTGACCAGAATTGATATAATTGTCCAAAGTTTTTTCTGTAAGAGGAAAAAACCCAGGAAACAGATGACCTTTTAATAGCACATATGAAATATCACACTTAAAATTCAACCTTTATACACACAAAAAAAAAATTAAAAATTATTTTAAACATCTTTTGGATTAAAAACTTATATTAAGCTTTTTAATTAATAACTTAATAACCTAACTGCCAGAAGGCTTTAAAAATTTTTAAAAATATTTTTAAAACTTTATAAATCATTATAATTAAAAAAATGAAATCAATTCTTGTAAAAGTTTATTATTAATTGAAATAAAAATTTTCTCCAGACTACAATGCTCTTAATAGATATATATTTTAAAAGCAACTAAAAGCTTATCTATTAAATAATGCCATAGTCTTATTGAATTTTTTATTTTACTACTGAAGCAGATTTTTGGAAAAAATGTTGACTGTTTGAAAAAAATAATAGATGATTTACATTTCCCAAGGAGTTATGCATTTAACTAATAAAACAAATTTTTAAAACGGAATTCAATTTCTTGAAATTTCATGATATTGCATGGAGGGTTTTAGCAGTTGTAAAAGGAAACATATATATTTCTATCATGATTTTCTAAAAATAATAATTTTAAAGATAATTTCATTCATTTGTGAATAAGTCCTGAAAGTTTCATTAAAATCTGACAATCATTTGACTTTTGCAAGAATTTTCAAATTAATGTGTTTTTACCAGAAAAAAAAGAGTTTGATAATATTATATTATCCATAGTAAACTTTGATACAAATTTGGTTACCCACTGACAAAAAAATAAACAAGATTTTTTACCAAAATTTCAAACATGCTAGAAAGGATGAAAAAATTTTAAAATAATTTAATCTTTCCTCTTAATAATGACATAAAACATTGTGACAGGAAAACTTTGTTTTTATTAAGTTTGAGCCTATTTTGTTCGTGCTTTGCTCTTTTTTTCAGCAAATTAGTAGCGGTACCTAAAATTTACACAAACTCATAATGAAAATGGAAGTACTTTTCTACATATAAGGTACTCTAAATCAGAAACAGACAGTTGAAATATATTTTTAAAATAAAAAACTGTAATCTCCATATCATATTTGGAATGTGCTAACATGGCATTAACCAGATATTTTTATTAAAAATTAAATTACATAACTGTCAGTCTATACTTAGTACTTGAAGACTGTGTTGTGCATGAAACTCTGAGTTGTGCTATCAGCGAGGGATAACATGTATCTTTATTAGTATTTACTTAATAGCTCTGTTGTATTACATTGAGCACTGTTTTATTAACACCAGCACTTAATGTGCGATATATATACATACTAGCAGTTTAGCCTGGTTTCACTCAGGTAGTTTAAGGAATAATAAGAATAAAAAACATATGATGAATTTACATAGCAAATGCTTACACAACATCCACCCTAGTCACTTTTATAGATATAGATATAGATAACAATGTAGAATGTCTCTATTGGATTAGGGTGGAAAGGAGAGGGGCAACATATATAGATATAGATAATATAAAGTGGGGTGATTCTATATTATAATCTATACATAAACTGATCCCTGACTTTGTCGGGTGATATTATATTTTTTTATGGCATCTGCTACTAAAGAAGTTCACAGTGTTATGTTCTGTTATTAACTCACAGTAAGTGGTAAGCACTCAACTTTCTCATGGGTAATAACTGTAGCTATTCCATAGGTGACTTCCTATGTAAATGAGTCACCTCATCTCCCAATACTGAAGAGGATTTATCCCCTTACTTTTCCTGGTACTTCTTCTGAGCTTTTGCCTGCTCACTATCTTCCTCCTTCTTCCTAAGACATTATCTCAATATGAAAGATTGTTATCTTTTCTTTTTTCAAAGAAGTATTTCTCCAACAATCTTTCATTTTCAGAATTTATACTGCTCTTGATTTCATTCTACATAAGGGATAGTATGTGAGTTTTCACATATTTTGTGTTTTATGTTTATTTTGTATTCACCACAAATGTGCAGATCCCCATCTTTCTTTCTTGCTTGCTTTCTTTCTTTCTTTAAATTACTAACAGGGAGGCCAATTTGCTCTCTCCAAGCAGAACTCATTCAAGTAATTGTTGTTCCAGTAATTTTTTTAGCTTTTCCCCAACTATTGGTAGTAGATGGACAGCACATTTTTGTAGAATTTATAAATAGCAACAGACAGTACTCGACCATAGTTGAATTCAAATCTGACAGCCAAACTGATAGATGGTTTATATAACAGCCTGGGAGATTCCATTCTGCTATCCAGGCAAGTCTATTCTGCAGGTTCTGGTTGGCTGGTGATTCCAGTGTGGATATTGTGCTCAATGAATATTAACAAAAAAAGAAAGGGACAGGAATAGTGTTGATTGAAGTTTTTTCTGCCAGAGAAATTCAAGGATTTAATTTCGGGGAATGAGCTAATCGTCATCTGCGAAGTTGTGAATGTAATTGCAGCAAGGACGATCTCCCTGCTGATCTCGGACCAAAAAACCCGAAAGTTTGTTGGGGTCAGCAGAGAGAACATGGAGGAGATACTCAAAAGCCTCAAAATCATCCCAAAGATGTTAGTGCATCAGTCCTGGGCTATGTGGGATGTACTTCTGAGCATGAAGAAGCCAAGAAATTGACAGGAACAACATTGATGGCTAAGGGAATCAGGCTCCATACAGAGTATATATGGGGACCCGAAGGACCTGTATTACCAACCACAGGGTTTTGCTTAAGATCTCTAATGATCACATTGGAGCTTTCTTTGTCCAGTTTGGAGCAGAGGATGAAGTGGCTTGAGTCAACAGTAAGGAGAATGTCACGGTACATGTAGTTATGGACAGGCTTAGCTTACTGTGTGTGCCAGACATCCTACTGTGTAAAGGCTGGAAACTTTTTGTGGCAGTAGAGGAGCACAAGCTGCATTATTGAATATGTTGAGCGGCAGGTCATTTGGCCAAGGTGTGCTCCTCAAGGAAGTTGGACGCAGAGCAAAAGACACCAGAGACACTGGCAACACAGCCGGTGGTTAAAACTAATGTGCCCGTGGAAAAAAAGTTTAACCAAACAGCAGCAACTGGAGAATGGATGGAAGTCGTAAGGAGGAGGAAGAAGGTTGCTTCACCTCTCCAAAGAAATTGGCATCACCAGTGAAGAAGGACCACAGACAGCAACAACTACAACAGCAGCAGTCACAACAACAAACAAGCCTCCCCCACATGCCTCTTCATTGAAGAAAGGAAGGGAGGAGGATGAGGAGGAATCAATTAAGAAAAGAAGAAAGAAGCAGCAGAACACGATAGGGTGGAATGGGTCATGGTTGCGGTCAAGACCCAATTTGCCCCTGCATCACTAGTAAAAAATATACATACATACATCGTTGCCTTCTCCCATACCATCTTCCCAACCAGTAACTCCTTTTTCCCAACTCCCTTCTCTACTAGAAATTTCCCCTCTGCAACCTGAATCTCTCTCCTCCCAATTGGAAACATCCTCCCCTAGCAATAGCCAACCCACCCCCAAGGAAAACAAAGAAAAGAGAAAGAGGAGGGTTAACCCCTTCAGAATTGATAACATCTGACAGGCCGGGCTTAGAGAGGGACCTTTCCTTGCAGAGGAAGGCCTGCCTAAGGCCATTGTTTAAATTGACCTCAATCGATAGAATGTCGATCGAGGAAGCTGCTAATTTCCTAAACACACTCAGGGTACTGACCCTTATCTGAAACACCTGGAGCAACTTAAAAGTTTGGGGCGATTGAAGCCTTCCCCAATATAAAAATTTCTTAAATAGGAACCAAATATTTACAAAGACTTTCATCATTTTGTGCTGGGAGGGTCCCTGCCATCCAACATTCCACTCTGTATAGGGCAATAAAACTTATGTTTCTTACAGACGTCAGCAGGATTGTCACAGAAGGATGAGTTACATCCGATATTGGATCATGCAGTCTGGAACAATCCATCAGGGTCTCGACTCAACTCCTGCAAATTTCTGTTAAGTCTGTATCTAAGGGGTAATACTTAGAAATGTCTCTCAAACTAGTCAGCTAGAATGCAAGGGGTCCTGAGAGATCGGAGTAAGGCTGCCTGCCTACTTCCTGATCTCTTGTCCTTTGGGGTGGATGTGGCTGCAATCCAGGAGACACACTTTGTTTGTGATGTTGATGTTTGTGTGTTGTCTATCGACTTTGTTGTCTATTCAGCATATGGGGACCAGCATGCCAGAGGTGTTTCCTTGTTGGCTAAACATACTCTGGGTGCAAGGGTGGACCTTGTCCATCTTGGCACGGGGGGCTGGTTGATCATGGCCAATATTGCCGTGAAAAGTAGGTCGTTTAGTGGGGGACTGGAATGCCATCCTGGACCCCAAGTTAGATAGGGGGCAGGGAGCTAGATGGAGGTTGTAGCTTGGTCGATCTGATTGACGAATTCGGTCTCGTCGATAGATACTGGACCGATCACCCTGGGAGGAAAATGTGAACATATGCTCTTAGTTAGCCATCTATCCAGGTAGTTAGCTATCCAGATAGAATGTTAATCAGAAGAGTCAATCTAGATTTGTTAGATTGTCCCACATTCCACTTGTGTCCAGGTAGTGTTAGACGGTAGGCATAGGTTGGCTGGACACTGGAAGTTCAACGTCTCTTTACTGAACAATTAGGTCTTTCACCACTGACTATAGCCATCGACTCACCCTACCTAAGGCTAATAAGGTAAAGACACAGGCAGAGCTTGGAGGGATGCCCTAGACATAGTGTTGGCTAGGCAGGCCTTGGACTGGTTGATTAGCAAGTGGTACCAGTATCAGGTAATCAGACATAGGTTAAACAAGATGTCTAATGAAGCTGTGAACATGGGCACTGAATTGTGCAAGGAAGAAATCTGTGGGGGTGGCGATCGATATATTCGAGAGGTCAAGACCCCAGAGAGGCATACTCTGAGGTCAACTGATGATATGTGTGAGACATTTCAGTGGCATTTTGAGAGCCGTTTTGCCAAGGAGCCTGGTCTCTGTGAAGAGGGGTTTCATAGCTATTTAATTGACTTTCCTTGGCTTGGGCCGACCGAAGCAGCTAGCTGCGAGGGAGAGATCACATTGAAGAGGGTCAGCATGGGCAAGTCTTCGGGACTTGATGGTCTCACCTATAAATTGTACTTGAGGCTGTCGCACATCTTTGTATCAATTTTGACGATGGTCTACAACAACTGGTTCCGGCAGGGTTCAGTGCTCGACCAGATTTCTAGGGGTGTGATCACGCTGTTGAAAAAGGTCAAGGATGTTAGGGGTTTAGATGATTACAGGCCCATAACGTGGCTAAACAAAGAGTTAAAGATTTTGGCCAAGATCCTGATGGAGTACTTGCTGACAGTTGTCGAGATTCTGTTGGGGCCAGTGCAGACTTGAGCTGTGAGGGGCCAAACAATTCAGAGCAACCTGCACTTGATCCACACAATCGTAGAGGATGTAGAAGACAATGAATAAGCCATGCTCATCAATCTGGATCAGTCCAAAGCATTTGATAGGGTCCACCATGGGTATCTGGTAGCTGTCCTGCAGGCTGCTGGATCCAAAGCCGACTTCTGCAAGTGGATCAGCCTGCTGTATCACTCCCCCAGTGATGTGGTACAGGTGAACGGAAAGTGGTTGGGCACTTTTGCACTGTCTTGGTTGGTTCATCAGGGTTGCCCGCTGTCGCTCTTACTTTACACTTTGGCATTGGAGCCCCTCTTTTGTTGGATAAAGGACAGGGCATGAAGTCTGGTCCTGATGGAGCTCAAGCCAGGGTTTCTGTGTATGCCAATGACGTATCCATTTTCGTGTTATCCAGGGACAACATTGAGGTGGTACAGAAGGCGCTTGAGTGGTACAAAAAGGTGACAAGGGCGAAAATTAACCGCAACAAGTCTTCCGGCTTGTGGTTAGATGCCTGGAAGGGCGTTGCTCTCCCGAGGTCCTTCCATTGGACTGACAGTCCTGTCTGCATTCTTGTAGTGTGGTTTGGACCGGATCTTCAGCTGGAGAAAAATTAATCGGAGATACTGGCAAAGGTTGGAGCCTCAGTCATGACTTGGCTTCAGCAGTGATTGTTTGTGAAGGGTAGGGCTGAGGTGTGTGTTACATACATCTTTCCCCTTGTTCTTTAGTGGTTGTCGGTACTCCCTATTTGTAGAGACTGTAGGATGGTGATCAAGTGCTTGTTGTTTGAGTTCTTGTGGGGAGGATGCAAGCATCTGGTCAACAAAGAGATCTGCACTAAATGTTCATCTCAAGGAGGGCTGGGATTGCCACACATGGCATCACCGTCATGCCTCAAGGTTAGCTTTCCTATGCCCCATCTTAACAGAGGACTTGATTTTGGAGAGGAGTGTTAGGGATGCTTTCCTTTGCTTTATTATCACTTCTCCTGTTTTGCGAGCTGAATGCTGTCGTAGGCCCTGAAATCAATTGGAATTCTTACTCGAGTGTTTGCGGGCTATTCCTTGGCCCACTGACTTTTCTCGGCCTTGTAGGCACTTGTATCATGGCAACAAAGGACCCTCTATGTGATTGGCTCAGTTTGTCGGTGGATGAGTCATGCTTGTTTTGGCCTTGGGTGCTAGCAGCGAATTACCTCAGCAACCCTGAGTTTTTGCTTAACTGGTGATTTATTTGGAACTTGCTATTTCTTCAAGGGCCTTCAAGTGGGGTAGGGCAGATATCTTTGATTGTCATCAGTGCAACCTTGGTTTAGAAGAAATGGTTGCACATGTCTTCTACCATTGTCCTCAGGTGCACCCCTTTTGGGACTATGTAGGTGAGTTGACGGTTTGTATCGCACCGTATCTTCTTGTGTCCATCGATCTCACATATGCATGTGTTAATGTGTTGCCCCCATATTCTGGGGTGAAATGGATGGTGTTTCTCACATTGCTGGCCGTAGCTCGAATGGCAATTTGGACATCACGAAAGGAGGGAATCTTGCGATATGTGCGTTATTCTTATCAGCATCTGATTGGATTCTTTAAGCATCAACTTAAGATGAAGATCAGATCTGATAGAAAGCACTTGATATTGACAGATTTTAGCAAAAGCCTGGTTCGTGTGGATGGGGCCAATTTTGATTTTCTTTTTTAAAGTTCTTTTTTGCACAACGGGACAGTTTCCTGTAAACCACTCCATGGTTAAGTTAGTCATCTTTTGTGTACTTAGTTAATGTGAATGAATGGGTTCCCAGCCTGTTCCTGGCTTTATCTTTTGTTATGATTCAAGTCAAGATTCCCAACCTTCCCATTTTATTTTGTCCCTCATTTTATGCTGACTGGGCCAGTATTTGATCTTCCATTTTATTATTTATTTTATCCTCTTCCACTCCCTTAGCAAATGTGCTTCTTGATTTCGCCATTTTGGTGGAATACAGCAGCCACTCTGGTTTAGTGGGATGGATGGGTATTGCTAACATTTGTTTATTTTAATCTGAATATTTTGTGATATTTAGTTTGTTTTGGAGTATTTCATCCCCCTCCTCTTTATCATTTCATTTTCATTAAATTTTTTAAATATATTTTTATATTATTGTAAATAATAGCATTTTTATGTCATGGGTTTGTTTCCCCTATTTAAGTTTTCCTTGTAAACATGTGGTATTGCAGTGCATGAAGGATTGGGAGGTGATGGATTGGTTCTTGTGGTGAATGTGCAAATTGTTAATGAGTGCTAGGGTTGTGAAAGTGTTTAGCTAGGTATAGGATAGCTGCAGAAGACCTCCTTCTACCCATCCCATTTTTGGCCTTGTGCCACATTTTTGTATATTTTATACAAAATAAATATCCAGTCAAGAAAGGGACATGTATTGAGTTATGACCCTGTTTATTTTTGTCTGTCAACTGAACACTAGTTGGAAACATTCTTGCAAAGGTGAGTCTCACAGTCTTAATTGTTCAATTTTGTGCTTGAAAATATAATGGGGAGACATTTTAATTTAATCTTAACTTTGCTTCATAATTTTTTAACATTTCAGGTTTTTTTGCCTTGACTTTGTTCTCTAATTTTGTTGAATTTATGTTCAACACATCATTTCCTATTAGACCGTGATTGTTTTCACAGTTTGTCATAGTAATTGGTAATATGCCAAACTTAATTTTTAATTCCACATAGGTTCAAAATAGCCTAATGTGTTTATCACAAATCCATCAAAATGATTCAATTGGACAAGGCTTTTCTTTAAACTTAATTTTCTTAATTTCTTCCAAAAATTTCTGGGTGCTATTACTATTATCAAATTCACATCACTTTTCTAGTTGCATCTCCAGTAAACATTATTGATTTGGATTTTTAATAGCCCTTTTTTATTTCTTTTTTCAATGAAAAATGTTCATGCTTATTTTCTCTTTATTTTGTTGGACATCTCTAAGTTTCTCTTCCTGGATTTACATGATGACTCATTTTGAAACATTTTTGACATCAGTTTTTATATGCCAGACAATTTAGCTTTTTCCTTTGATGTTTATAAACACACCAAATGCACATTATTTTGTTGTTGTTTTTTAATATTGCATGTGTATCCTTTTCCTCTATCAGATCTGTAACTGTTGTTGAATTAAATTTTTTAATCAATTCTTGTTGTTGAACAAATTTGATACACTGTTCTTGTAATAACCTTCCCAGTTGTAATTGCACTAGAATCATTTGTTGATACTCCTCATTTTGAAGGTTTTTTTACCAATTTCATTACCAAGAACATATTCAATGACTGGTTCATTTCCTTTTTGAGAAATGTTGATGAACTTAGCTCTCTCTGCATTCACTAGCTTTTTCTTGGGTGCTATGTTTTTTACTATTAGCTCATTTATATTGTCAAATGTCATTTCCTCCAACTGTCTTGGGTGTGCAACTGCTAATATGTTTGCAATAGCCCAACAACCCATGGTTGCTAAGAAGAGACAGTTATTTAGGTTTCTCCTCCAACTGATTTCAAATTCTCCAGCTTTTTTGCTCAAGATTTAGCTTCTAGCAAAGCTTGTGTGTACTCATAATTATTACTTGATGATTGTTCACTCGATTCTTTAGATATTTGTCATTGTTATATAGTGTTACTAACTCATGGGAAGTTGTAAGCACTCAACTACCCCATGGGTAATAGGTGTAGCTATTTATACTCTTGGTGACTTCCTATATAAATAAGTCAGCTCACTAACTTTGGTCCTCTTAATAAAATCTGGTTAGAAAATCATTTATATTGGCTAGATTTAAAAAATCATTTAAAAAAAGGCTGAGGCTACCAGTGTCTTTCAGTCATGCACATGTGTAATCACAACAAATGTCAACAACCCCAATATGATGAAGTTCTAATTGATGAAAAACATCACAAATAAAATCTTTACATTTGGTCATATATATATATATATATATATATATATAATTTTTACTGATAAATGTATGTGTATATAAAAAGAATGATATAAAGTTAAATGAAAAAAATAATCAAAAGTTGACACTGTTAGTGCCATTTTTCTCTTGAAAGCATGTAAAGATAAAATAAATGACAGTCAATGAAAATATTGAAAACTGGAAACACGTCAGAATTTCTTTTTGTTCTAACACTAAATCAAAATTAAATATAGGAGGGAAATGAAAAGGAGTTAAAAAAAAAGGAAGAGATAGTTTGACAAGAAAGAGCAGAAAACAATGCTGAAAAAGCTCATGATCAGTGGCTTTTTGTTTGTGTTAGATGAAGAACAAATGTAAACATTTATATGACAATGGGTAATAACCATGTATCCATCATGTGGTCTATTTATTTTTGTTCTCAATATTTCAGTTAGTAATTATTCTTACAAATCAGTCACCTATGCTGTGAGAATAATTCAATAATGAGTTTATAGCCATATGAAAAAAGAATGAAATCTAGATTAGCCATATAGTCATGTTTTCAGATTTACATTTGCACTTCCAGTAAGTAAAATTAAAATTTACAAATTTTAAAAACATTTAAAATTCTTTTTTATTAATTCTTCACAATTTCTCCAGTTATTTTAGTAACACAGGGAAATACACAAAGCAAGAAATCAGCATTAAAGTTGTAATTATAAAGATGTTTGTGCTGATAGCTCACAAAAGTATGTTTGAAAAAGCAAAAACAATTGCAACAATGATACAATTGATAAAATTCAACTATTTCTCCATAAAAAATTGAATTCATTCAATCTAAACCTGTACAACTTCACCACTATCTGGAGATAAAGTGCTTTACATTAAAGAGGTGAACTAATCTTCAGGATAGTACTGAAGATAGTAAAATCATAAGCCTTTTCAAAATTGATGATAGAATCAAGATAAATGCAAAAAGTTATTCCAAGTTCTTGGACATAATATTTTTTGAGTTGAAAAAAAACTTTAAGTTAAAAAGCATATTATTACAAGATGATATGCCTTCATATTCTAAAACGTTTTTCATAAAATATAATAAAAAATTAAATAGACAGACAGACCTTGTAGCTGAATTAAAAAATTACTTCAATGAGTTCTCACTGCCAAAATATTACACATGTATATAAGTCGAAAATGTAACTGCAGTCTTTAAGAATACTTGCAGTAACTTTACCAGTTTCACGGATTTATGAGTGTTCAAAAGTTACATTGAGATAGAGAGATTTATGAATATCCTATGATGTGTCTTACATCTAACCAGAGTTTGAGAATTCTTTCTATTTTATATGAAAAGTGGCTCAAATTGATATATTTTAAATATATTGGTTGAGTATAATCTTGTGATCAGCCATAGTAATTTTATGTGCTAAAAATTGATGGTCATAAAATTTTGTTGTCCAAAATTGGGAGTGTCATCATGATTCAGTGAGTGTGATAAATGACTATGACTCAGCAAAATGAAAACAAGGTATATAAGGACTGTGACTTACATGTGGGCATATAAAAGCAGCAGTCTAGAGTTAAATTCTCCAGTAGCTGGCCCAACTTAGGTGAAAGAGCTTAAAAATTTGATGATGTTTCAGCAACCTGACTGATGCTGATAATTCTGACTACTACCACAACTACTACTACATTGCCCGACACCTCTGACCACTACTACAGCTGTCCTTTTCAGGACAAAAGCAACTGTCCTTTTTCCAGCATAGTAAGCAGTCCAGCTTGACCTGGCAGTGTCCCAGAGACTAGTTCAGTTTGACTCACCAGTGATCTCCAGCATAGCAACCTTAATTCCAGACTGATCAACCATCAACTGCTAACATGTTCTACACACTCGTCACCAGATCAAATTATACTTTGAAAGCACCGTCTATGCCACCTGACTGCAACAACACCTAGCAAACCAATATAATCAACTCAGTGCAGCAATGACTAACAACTCAGGCCTCACTCCTTGGCTAATGAACTGCTGCATGCTCTGATCAACTCAAAAAACAGCTCAATCAACAAATTTTAGGGCAACCCAAGAGATCATTTAAACTGTAACGACATAACATGATAAAAATTTGGGTAGTGAACATCTTGTTTTTGTTATTCTTGTCTTTCCTATGTCACTTCACCTTTTCTTAAAAGTCCATAAAGTCAGTTACCATAACTGGTTCTGCAACAATATGCATACATACACATAGATACATTTGTTTATATGTATAAATAAAAATAAATAAAAACTTAGCTAACTTACTTACAAAGAATATATCCTTTGATTTTGTAAGGAAAAGGACATTTTAATATGTTCTGTTCAAGAGTGATTTTTATATAAAAAGTTTTATAGTAATGGAGAGAAAAATAAATGGAAAAATATTGGTTTTACAATCCTTTCATGAAAGAAAACAAGAGCAAAGAAATATAATAGCAATATTGCAGAGTAAATGTGATTATATAAATCCAACTCATTCAAAACAAAATTGAATTTGTCCTGGTACTGTTAATTCATTTATTTTAAAATTGATTTCAAATTTTTACTGTAAATACAAAAAGAAAAATATGAGAAAAACTTTTTTTAAAAAATAGTTAAAAATTAAAATGTAAAATAATTACTAAAAACAAAAAAAAAATGCTAAAATGATAATTAGATTATTTCTCATGCACTTATAAATAGATGAGTATCAAAAACAACATAAAACTGAATTTTGCTTATCAAGTGTGCATGGTACTTATATGAGAAAGGAGACTGTAATTATATTTAGCAGACAGACTTGGAGGAAATTTTGCAGTTTTGTTTATGAGGTGGATGAATGTCAAATTTAGAGGATCCTTAAATTTCATTGCAAATTTTGTTTTAGAAAATGTAATCAATTACAGTTACGTTTAGACTTATTGGAAATAATATTTAGCAATAGATATTTGATAAGAGCTATGCTCAACTTCAAATAATAAAACCCTGCTATATTTGGATTAAAAAAACTTTTCAAAAAATAGCAGGGTTTTTACTGTTTATGAGTTATGCAGTGTGTTTTAATATCTCTGTATCTTTTTCCTTGATTTTAATTATTATTTATATTACACTCTATCTTTTATTTCTATCCTTTCTTTGTTAATATTTCCTCACTTCTTTCTCTCTCTTTTTTATTTCTTGCTCTACTTTTGTATCTTTCTCTTTCTTTTTTTTCTTTCATTGTACCTCTTTTCTTTCTTTTTTCATATTTCATTAGTTTTTCTTTTTTCATTCATTCTTAATATTTTTCCACTATCATATGAAAAATTGTTAAGGATGTACTTATAAAAAAGAGATGATAACTACAAGTGATGAAATGAAAAGTAAAAGAAACAATGAAGAAACAAAAAAAGAATTTTTGTTAAACTTTTCATGTAATTCTTAACTACATATATTTATCTCACGCAATGAATATAATATTTACAAACATAATATAGAAAAAAAAGGACCATATAAATTTAGATTTAATAAATTGAATTAAAATATTACCTGAATGTCAGGGATGGAGAAAAAGTGACTTACCTAAAAAAGAAAGATAAAAGTAATTATTAGATTAGTAAAATTGTTTGTTTTTTTATTTTTTTAAATAAAATTACCAGAATTAAATATTACTACATTTACATTTACATCAAAACCATTTCATTTGTGTCTTAGAAAAATGAGGGATTATCTGCCTTTAGAGGTGGTTGAACCTTCAAGAAAAAGGTGAGCAACTCATGTTGCATGGAGTCTCACTATGGACATAAATTACTACACTGAGTCTTCCATATGAAAGTGTTAGCATTATAACCATGAAATTCAGAAAATCATTTTTTAGTACCTGTAACTAAGATCTGTTTAGTATAGTTGCAATATAAACCAGAAGTTTAAAAACTCAAAGAAATCAAAATTTATCTGAGGGATTAACCAGGCACCTGAGCAGACAGACATACTTGGATAAGTCACATTAATACACACTGTGGACATAGAACTTAACATTACAGTTTGAATGTTCCATACATAACAACTTAAGAAAACCTTTCCTACTGTTTTTTCTCCAGGGTTGGGAATGTGTACCAAGATGGAGGCAAAATTCCAGCTAAAAGAAAATGCACAGGCAGTATTCAAGAACAAAAGAAATGTACCGTTTGCCTCAATTGAACAGATAGATAAAGAATTAGACAGATTAGAGAAAACCGGTGTACTTAAAAATGTTGAGTATATTGAAAAAGAAAGTTTAAAGAAATTCGTGTTTGTGTTGCTTTTACAGCGGGTTTGAATGCGGCACTCAAAGATAATAATTATACCAACAGCAGAAGAAAGATTTGTGAAGCTAAACGGAGGCACAATATTTACAAAAATAGACCTCAGCAAATAGTGGGAGAAAAGGAAACATCAAAACTTTTGTGTATAAACACACATTGGGGTCTATATAAATTTAACAGACTACCTTTTGGGATCAAGATCATGCCCACCATTTTCCAGCATGTAATGGATTCAATGTTGGGTGGTCTAGATTTTGCCATAGCATATCTGGATGACATCCTCATGAGAAGTACAATTATAGCAGAACACGTGGAACATGTAAATGCAGTAGTTTCAAAAATACAGGAATTTGGATTTCAACTCAAAGAAAGCAAATGTGAGTTTTTTTATGGAGAAAGTAAAATATCTGGGGTAAATCATTGATAAGAATAGTAGAAGGTCAGACCCAGAGCAATCAGCGGCTATAAAAGACATGCCGGCTCCGAAAGATATTATCACATTACAAAGTTTTTTGGGATTAGCAAATTATTACCAAATATAGATCCCTAAAATGTATAATCTGCGGGCACCATTAAACAATTTATTGAAGAAAGGAAAACCCTGGAAATGGACTAATGAATGCCAGAAAGCATTTGAAAAGATAAAGGAAGTGTTAGCCTTGGAATTATTTTTAACCCACTACAACCCGAATTTAGAGATCGTAGTAGCTTGCGACGAAAGTGCGTATAGAGTAGGAGCATGCATCTTACACAAAATGCCAGAGGGTCAAGTAAAACCAATTGCTCATGCTTCCAGAGCACTACTTCTGGCTGAGAAGAATTACTCTCAGATAGAGAAAGAGGCACTAGGAATAATATTTGCAATAACGAAATTTCACTATTTTGTCCACAGTCGACATTTTAAGCTACAAACTGATCATAAGCCTCTAATTTTAATTTTTGGGTTGAAAAAGAGTTTGCCAAAGCATTCAGCCAGCCAATTACAGAGATGGGGTATAATACTGCTAAATTATAACTTCAGCATGGAGTACATACTATCGAATAAATTTGGCTACACTGATGGGCTGTCCAGGTTAATTCCTAAAATGAGCAAACCATTGGAAATCACAGTAATTGCCTCACTGAAGTCAGAAGAAGAGCTGAAATTTACTGTGTGCAATGCAGTTCGGGAACTTCCATTAACTCTAAAAACAATAAAAGAAGAAGCCACCAGGGACCAGTATATCTTGAAAATAAAAGAAAAAATAGCTGAGAGGGACCAGTACACAACAAATGTTTTTTCATTTTGCAATACAGTATTGTTATACAAAGAACATGTGGTGATTCAATACACACTGCAAAAGCAAATACTACAGAATTTTCATACTAGTCATCCGGGCAGCACTAGGATGAAGAGCCTAATGCGAAGTTTTGTATATTGGCCAAATATGGACAGGGACATTGGGAACACAGTGGCAAAATGTAAAGGCCGTGCATTAGCTGCAAAGGCACCCTCAATAAAATTTAATTCCTGGCCAAAAACAGACCTACCATGGTCTAGGTTATATGTGGATTTTGCAGGTTCACTAAATGGATACCATTACATCATAGTAGTGGATAGTTTTTTGAAATGGCCTGAGATACAAAGGATAAGAAAACCTACGATGCAAAGTACTAAAAACTTCCTGTTGGAATTGTTCCCAAGGTTTAGTGTGGTAGACACAATTGTGACGAACAACAGAAGTCAATTTACATTGAAACAATTTAGAGATTTCTGCAAGGAATACAACGTCAAACATGTTACCACAGCTCCTTATCAGCCAAGATCAAATGGGTTAGCTGAAAAATTTGTGGACTCCCTAAAAAGAGCTTTAAAGAAAGCTAGGAAAATATCTGCAGAGAGAGCTCTACAGAAGTTTCTACAGGTATACAGAATTACCCCAAATAATGGAACACCAGCCTCACAATTGCCAGCTGAGGTGATGTTTGCACATTGGGACAGATCTGTCTTTGTCAAATTACTACCAAAAAAAAGACAAAGCCAGGTAAAGAAAAATTTATTCAAGTAAAAAATACGATCCTGGTGAAAAAGTATATTTTAAGGTCTACAAACAGAATAAATCATTCTGGGAGATTGGAAAAATAGAAAAGTGGATTGGCAATATGATGTACTCGATGAAAGGCAAAAAATTCACATGCAGACAGTACATTAACCAGATCAGACGGCGCTCTTCAGACGTGGTTGATAGTGGTCCTGTGGAAGAAATGCCTATGGAGGTGATTTTCGATATGTTTGATCTACCAATGCCAGCAATGATTTTACCTGAGGTATGCCAATCCAGGAGGAAAAGAAAGGCAACTAATCATTTTAAAGTGGATCCAAAACATAGGAGATATGCTTTGATGTTGCTAAAAAAAATGAAGTGTTTTTTTTTAATGAAATGAAGAAAAGTTTTACTCCTACAAAGAAAAGTTTTAGGAGGGGTGTTATGATGAAACACACCCATTCTATAGTGAATAGACTCTCCCACCTAATTTAAGTAGGAGTAGTAAGAGAAACGAGGGTTAGTCAATGTTGGACGATAGTAGTCAACAGTTAGTCGAATATGAAAGTAGTCAGTGACCTGGCAAGATTACACTGCGTAATACATATTATATCAAGTTCCTAACATTTTGTGCATCAAACCTATTAGGACTGACTTTAGCACAAATACTAGCCTCCACTGTGAAAATAACTCCACAACACTCTCTAGCATAATGCCCTGCAAAAATGTTGAGGTGAAATCAAGAGTCTCAGCCTGCCAACCCATAACAGAGGCTGTTAACATCACAAGAGGCATAGCTCTATGGCTACATGCTGGAGAGTCTCTTTTTAAATTATGAGTGTCTTCTTTATAACCACATGCAACAAGACAGGCCTTTATTATCTTTTTATTATCTTTGTATTTCTTAAACATAACCCCATCTTGTCGATATACATTTCTGACCTGTCTAGAGCATACATTCATACACCCCATCATTTTTTGTATTTTGTATTTTTTTATTTTTTGCATCAATCAAATCTTCAGCCTATTCTTGTTAAGATATGAGCAAAACCACATGTTCTTGAGAATTTTCATGATTTACTCTCTCACTTGGAATAGCTCTCTCTATTGCTCCACATGATCCCAATTAATATGGACAGGATCTTTGTTTTTTTCTTTGGTATTATATTCAGTCAATGGCTATATTTTCAAGTTGATTTTGGTTGTATAATCATCTTTTCTCCTTTTCATTCATTACTTACTCTTATACTCCACAACCCCTGCCTCTACTTGCATTTTCAGTGTTGCCTTTTAATTCTCTAATATTACCATCAGGTTTTTTATTATTATATCCTTCTTCATCTTCCCAATCCAGGACTTCATTCATCTTATCTGATGAATTTTTATATCCGTTATTCTTCATGATTCCCAATTTTTTGTTTTCTTGCTTCTTGTTATTTACCTTCATCAAATGAAATGTAAAATGCTCTTCCATGTCTGCCCAATACTTTGGTAAGACCATGCTGTCCTTTGTCATGTTGTCTCCTATAATAAACATTATCACTAGCCAAAAAAACCTTCATCCACTTAAATCTTCACATTAGATTGCAATGCTCTCTGGATTTTTTCACTTGCTTTAGCTGCTATTAGACTTTTCCTTGATACATGTAGAACATTTAGATTTACTCTAACCATGTCACTGGTTGTTGCAGACTCCAGTACAGGTAACTTATCAGTCAAAATCGAGGGCATGTTTACATTGAAACCAAATATGTTCATTAAGACGGTGTCCTGAATGGTTCTGAAGTGAAATTTTAGCATTAACAGCCTAAGTCACTGCTATTTCTGGCTCACATTTCTCATCTTCTAATGTTTTTTCATTGCTTAAGTCACTATCAGATTGTGGTGTTCCACAATACCATTATTAAATGGACTTTCCACTGCAGTAGTACAGGTTTCAATGTTAAATTTTTCATTCATTTGTTGTAGTTTCATTATTAAACTTTTCCTTGTTTTCACTCAAAAACCACTTAGGAGCTCCAAAATAAGATATCCACATTAAAAATATGTTGCAAATAATTTCTTCACTAATTTTGGTCTTAATCAGTTTGAAAGCAGAGTATCCAGTGCATGTATCAATTAGATGTTGAATCTAATATTGATTCTGTCCATGCTCCTTTAAATCCAGACATACTGTGTCATTAAACTAGTTTCTAAGAGGCAATCCTATCTCTAGGTGTGGCAGAGATCTTCTAAACTTCAGGCAAACCAAACAAGAATCACAAACATTTCTCAGATTAGATCCAGTAATGAAAAATTCTACTGCTTTTAACCAAAGATATCAGTTTCTCCTTTGATGCATGTGCAAATTATAATTTCTCAGCCTTCCTTTTTTTCTCTACTCTAAAGCATTTATCTAGAGCTTTAATATGCAGTACAGCATTTAGTGATTTTCTGACCTCCAGAAGCATGTTAGTCAAGGCTAGACTATCATGTCTAAAAGTAATAGTTCTCAATTTTAGTGATTTCCCTAAAATTTAACAGCAGTGGCTTAGTAGCAGAAGTAAATAATTTTTGACAATGTCAGCTTCAGTATAAGTTTGATACATTTTACATTGCATATAGTTACAGGAAATGCTTTAGTGGCTTCTACCGCCACTCCATCTCCAAAACAAATGGTCCTGTTAGACTTTAAAATTTTTACTAGATTTTTATCTTTGTCACTTAATGTATTTTTATACATTAAACCAAACTTCTCCAGCAATTGTTTATGAGTATGCAGAGTCTAATATTGCTATACCAAGTGTCTTTTTCTCAAGATTAGACATTTTTCATTAGAGTCTGAAACTGTATTATCATTTATCAATGTTTGATAAGGTGTATCAGTGTTAAATAAGATCATATGTAGCTGGTCAGATTAAATGAGAGCATTAACATCAGTTCTAGAAGTAAAACTATCTTGGGCAAAATGCATAGTAGAGTTGCATTTGAAAGACTTCATAATCTTACTTTGTTTATCTGCAGGAATCTACTTACTTCCATGATAATTTCTTTGGTAAGTTTTTTGTCTTTTGTTATTACTATAATGGTTAAAATTTGCCTTTTCTATTTCCTCTTTAATAGCCAGAACAGATGAATTTGGATGAGAAAATTTTAGCAAACACTTTCTTTAACATGTCTTTCATAGATGTATACTATAGACTTCCACACATGGTTTTCAGTAACTTTTCATTTTCCTCAGATACGTTTACTGCATTCAGTCTAAAAAAGGGCCTAAATTCTTTCCAGGTAAGTGATTCTAAATTTTTCTAATCTCTAATACAAAAACTCATAATGTACCAAAAAGTTGTTCATATTAGTTCCAGCCACTTTTCTGTAAGAGTAAAAATCTTTGAAAGTCATATACACCATTATTTTTTTGTCATAAAAATAAATCTCATCTAGTTTTTCTATAATAATTTTTTAACCATCTCCTAAGCTGGTATCAGTTATGATTAAATGTCACATTCCTGTATATCAGAAAGCAATGATAAAAATACTGCTGAGCCCTGTTTTTCCTTCAGCAAGTTTGTGTATAGGGACCAAATCTGTATATCCTGATTTCACTCTGCATACAAGTCCTCATCTTGTAAAATAGTTGGCTGTTTAATAAGAGAAGCCTTATTTCTTTCAAATATGTTTCAACAGAAATTAAACAAAAATATTTGTCACATTTCATTATTAACACCAAAATACTCTACAGCACCCAATGCAAGGAAAGACTCAAAACTTTAGAAACTATTATTATACAAAATAAACAGCCCATATTAAATATTATTCACCACAGAAGAAGGTATCTTGAAGTGCATTTGATATAATTAATGTGTACATATATTTTAGTAATATTATAAAAATAAAATAAATCACATTCTTTTTATGCGGCCTTGTTCCTAATAGCTGTTTTACCTGACATCATACCAGACCATTTTAAATGTCAAGCTTTCAGAAGAATACCAGTATGCAGACAAAGAAAATTCTAACAACATACAAACACCACATCAATTCTTGATAATGACTGTGAAAGTCAAAAGTACTAGAACAAAAATAACAAAATATGAATTTTGAACAAGTTATCCACAACTTTGAGAACAATATTCAACAAATCTGAAAATTACTGTAAAACATTAAACAGACTGACTTTGTTGATTCTTTTTAATCAATCTAGTTTGTATATATATAAAATATTGCTGCCACCTTTGCTCTGATGCTTCTTCTATACTAGAAGTTTTTAGCAATGTTATCAGTACTGACCTGGCATCCTGGCTTTAGTCATTTTCCCAACACTATAATGTAGAAAGTATTTCCTTCTTAACCTTCTTTTGAAGTATCATAGAACACCAACATCACTATACATTAGATAATTATTGTGAAACATTAATGGTAAAGTAATAATACTCTTATAACTATTAATTAAATCATGACTTGTTCTTAATATTTGTTTACAATTTATATCTTGAAACCTGAAAAGTATTGATAAACTGAAAAAAGGAATTTTGCCTTTTATCTTATATTTTCAAACAGTTCTCTCCCAGTCCACAAATTACTGCATTCTTCAACAGTTTTAGAACTTTAGCAGTGACAATAAGACAAAACATAAAAACAAGTTTTTTTCAGTGACACATGGACCATAAAAGTGAAATAGTTGTGTACTAATCAAAGAAAGTACCAATCAGACGCTTGATACAAGTCAAGTGAGACATGTAATTATTTAGAAATTTAGGCTCTAGTAAAAAAAAATAGTTACTGAGACATTAGGTTTATAAATCTCTAAAACTCATACACTGATTTCCTCAAGAACATTAGTGTATGAATATGTTGGTTAGTATATGTATGAAAGTGTCTTGATCCAGTGACTTGTTCTGATAGTGGGGCAGATTAATGCAAAAAAAACTCAAAATCTTTCACTTAATGACACAAACATGAAACTTTGCAGGAATGATCCATATGCAACATTTGCCAGAAAAAGCACATTAACCATGTAATTTTTTACCTTTGTCACCACTTCCAGTCAAAACTAAAACCCCCACCATTGGTACTTTTCATTTTTTATTTTATACATTATATTCATTATAATTGGACAATTGACATACACAGTTGTTTATAATCCCATATTTTTCAGTCAAATGCAAGAAATATATATAAACTTTCTTAAAAACACACATTTTAATGTGATATTTCAAATTTTGTATTCCAAATATCAAAAAGAAAATCCCTACTCCTTGCCGAAAACCTTGAAAAGTTGAAAAATCAGCTTTCTATTCATATCTTATCCTACCAAAGGCAAAATAATAATTATAAATTGACAAAAAGAAAGCTGACACATTTGGCAATCTTAATTATTTTTTGTTGCTTATGCAGAACTTGTTTTTTATTTGAATAATAGAGTGAATGTCTAAGCACTACCAGGACACACTGGTGACATCACTGCTGTGAAACTTGGCATGGGGTTCAGCGACAGCTAAACTATTTCATTATAGTTATTTCATTATAGCTATTTCATTATAGCTGAGTCTCCAAATTCTACCATACTAGCCTCTTTGATATTTTATCATCACAGGATGTGCCAGCATGGAAAAGCTGAGCCAATGGTAACAGGGGCTTAAGTTACCTGGAAGGTGTACAGATTGCATGGGACTTAATTGTTACTGAATTAATGATTGGGCTAGGTGGAGGACAATTTTTCAATTCGAACCTAGTTGTATCCCATACGACAAATTGCTTTTTGACAATTTAAGGTGGTAAAAGAATAAACCCTTGGCCATAAATATTGTCTGTTTTCATTTTCAGGCTAGAAGGATAAGTGCGTCAACATCAAAGGTGACAACATTAAAGTCTCCTTTAGAGACTGACTGGGATAAATGTTGTCTGTGTCAAACAGAGAAAGATGAAGAGTTAAAATTTCTACCAACATGTTATGACAGTAGTAAGGAACGTGATGGCTATGCTATGATAGCTCGCAATGTTCCTTTCTTTAAAAATATCAATCAAATGCCAATGATCATGAACCCAGCTAGATTGGGCAACGGAGAAGAAATAAAGAAAACATTCAGGCAAAATGAAGCTAGGTATCACCAAAGGCTTTTATTTAGCAACAGTAAACTTGAAAGCAAAGAAAAGATCAGCTAAATTAGTGGACTCAAGTGAGTGTCCAAGACCAGCTAAAGGTAAAAGAATGATCCTAGAAAATAGTGTCTGTTTTTTTTGTGAAAAAGTTAAACCAAAATCTGATCTCAGATGTGCCATGAAGATGGATCTTGATAAAAGGTTAAACAAATGTGCAAGAACCCTAGAGGATGGTAAACATTTAGGTATACTTAGTGGAGGAGATATTGTTGCCCAAGAGCTGAAGTACCATTGCAAGTATTTAAGAGCCCTTTACAATAGGGAAAGGGCACTTCTGAACAAAAGAGATAATAGTGATAACAACTCTACAAAGGATAAAGATTTGAATGAGTTTTTTGAACTTTTCATTTTTGTTGTCAAGACCAAATTCAGCTCTGATGGACATATAGAGTTCTGACTTGCTGATCTGGTAAGTCTGTACAACCATTGACTTGAACAGTTAGGAGCAGAAACACAGTGTGTGAATTCGGCTCAATTGAAAGACAAGTTACTTGATGAAATTCCTGAACTGGAGGCCCATAAAAAAAAAGAAACATTGTGTTGGCATTCAAGCAAGATGTCAGTGAAGCCCTGTCACAAGCAATGGATTATTCAGATGCTCTCATGGTAGGGAAGCAGCAGCAATCTTAGGCAGACATATGATAGAGCACAAATATGCATTTGATGGAATGTTCAGCGACAAATGCATAGAAGATGCAGTACCATCTATTCTTCTTCAGTTTGTGTGTATGATTGAGCATGGAGCTAACATCAAATCCCAATTACAGTTTGGTGCCTCAAAAACTGACCCAGCTCAATTAGGAGATGCAGCTGAACAACGATACATAGATGAGGGAGTTGCTTGTCCATCTAAGCTATGGAGGGATCTTTTTACCACTGCTGCCATGGACAACATTGACCACAATCCAACAGCCACTTCTACAACATCTTTGTTCCATGGTACCAGCATTTCTGTATTTCAACATCCGACACCAGATAATCAAGGTCAGACATGAAGAAGGAATATAGTCAATAGCTTAGCAAAGAAAGTGCCAGAACTACCAGACACTTACACAAATATACATCCTGCTTTCTTTACCCAGAAGCAGCCACGTCCTACCACCATTCAAACTCCATTTGTACTTCATGTGCTAGATTTGAATCCTGAATTTTGCTGGTTACAAAAAGTGAGAAAAATAGAATCTATTGAGTAGGAAGATGTCAATGTCTCCTGGTCGTCTTACCATGCTTCCATGAAAAGAGGAACAGACTTCGAGATTAGTATCTCCTCTCTTCTACCAATGTTACGGGATCAAGCTCATTTTGTCACTAACATCTGTCATATTATGAACAGAATAATAAAAATATTTGTCCATTTAAATCTTGGACAGGTGCTAGTTATAGCTGCTGGTCAACCACTCTGTACCTTGGCAAAGCAAATTCAATGGCACTGGCCAGATCAGTATGGTGAAGATAAGTTTGTAATCATGTTTGGGAGATTGCATATAGAAATGGCTGCCTTCAAGTTCATTTGGAGTCTTCTGCAAGATAGTGGTTGGACTGGTGCTCTGGTAGAGTCTGGAATAGTTTCATCTTGCACTGCAGAATCATTTCCGTTAGCTTCAAGTGTGACAAGAACACGCCAAATCCATCAGGTTACAGCTTGTGTTCTGTACAAGCTCTAACATGAAGCATTTGAATATATGACAAAGGATGATGGACAACCTAACGTAACATTTGAAGAGTGGTCTAAGTGACAGGAAGAAGACAGTCCACAATTCAAGTTCGGGAACCTTATCTTGTGCATGGAACTTACAATAATTTTACTCATACATTGATTTTGAGAAGTAAACTTTGATTTGTACTGTCAAGCTCTTCATGGACTAATACCTTATTTCTTTGCAAACAACAATGTGAATTATGCAAGATGGCTGCCTATTCCCCTCAAAGACATGCTATCTCTTCAGGAAAAACTGCCTGCAATTGCAGCTGAATTTGACAATGAAATTCACAAATCCACAAGGGGGTTTTCTGCTATGGCCATTGACCAAGCCCACGAACAAGCCAATGCCATCATAAAAGGCAACGGCGGTGCCATTGGTATAACAGAATACCCATCTGCATCCAGAAGATGGATGGTGGCAGGTCCAGAAGTAAGCCATTTGAATTCCCAGTACGAAGCATTGCCTGAAATCAAAGATACAAATGAACCAACAAAACACCATGAATAGGCCAGGCAGTTCCAGAAACTTTTTATAGAGAAGGTTAACATGCTGCTTGTTAGAAATGGGTAATCCATTTTTGGATGATAGTAAAGAACCTGTAGCACCAGATACAAAAAGTGTTGCTCATCCTACTGCTGCTGAGATAATGTTTCATCATTTTGAGAAGGGGAAAAGAAACTGTGAAAGTTTTATAAAAAATCTACAAGCTGGTGAAGAATGTCAGTTTTATGATTCAATAAAGAACAAAACAGACTTTTTTGACATAAACCAGAGTCAACATCGAAAGATCTCAAACAGAAAAACATAAAAGATGACAGTATGCTATTTTTCAAACAATTCATCTAATGTCAGTCCAGGAAATGGGACTTGCAAGAATTTTTCAGCATGAAAACCAGCCTTATCCAGCTGCACTCAGTGTTGGTGGCAACTTATATTTCTGTCAAAAATCTCAACTGGCATCGGTTCTAGAAAATAAGGTATTGCTACCAGACAGTGCTCTAAATGCTGAGCTTCTCGTGGTCAATGGGTCTGCTTTTGTTAATTCCATTCAACCATGATTTCGAAAACTTTTGAAGAATATGCAACATTGGAGATAATACAGAAAGGTTGAGACTTTTGGATCAAAGTATCAGAGGATGGATATCATGTTTGACGTATACAGGGCAGATAGCTTAAAAGCAGAAACAAGATCATGGAAAGAAAGGATATGGGTCAAGGACAAGGGTAACAAATAATAGAAAGATCCCACAAAACTGGCAGAGCTTCCTTAGAGACAATATGAACAAAACTGAGCTCTTTAGCTTTCTAGCAGACAAGATTATTGATCATGTTAGTACCTGCATTGTTGCAGTCTCAAAGGTATACATTGTTGTGCACAACAGACCAATCAACACAGAAGGACTTATTCCATACAACCATGAAGAAGCAGACACCAGGATCTTTGTTCATGTTAAGCATGCTGTTGTGGAGGGTTTTAAATCAATCATAATAAAGGCAAATGACATGGACGTTCTTGTAATTAGTGTCAATGCATTTCCTTCCCTTTGATAGTTTGGTTTGGAAACATTGAAGTTTGATTTTGGCCAAGGCAAAAATCAAAGATGGATTCCTGTTCATGACATTAATGCCTACATTGTAGATGATAAGTCTGTAGGATTGCCATTTTTCTATGCATTTACCGGGTGTGATGTTGGATCAGCTTTCAGGGGTAAAGGCAAAAAAACTGCATGGCAAACCTGGAATGTGTGTCCTGATGTGACGACGGTTTTTCCTAAACTCAGCACATACCCCTCCGAAATATGTAAGGATGACCAAGATATTTTGGAAATGTATGTCATTGCCATATATGATAAATCAAGTCCCACCTCAGACATCAACAATGCAAGACTTGATTTGTTCTCTTGAAAGCAGATGTCTTACGAATCAATCTCTCCAACACGTGGACCTCTAGTCAAACATACTAAGCGAGTTACCTATAAAGCAGGCTGCATCTGGGGCCGAACCTTAATCTGTAGTATGGAAACAGTGTGTCCTGGCAACTGGGAATGGTCTAAGGAGGGCGATTGTTGGCAAACTGTGTGGACTAAGCTAGCACTAATTGTGGAAAGTTGTCAACAACTCACCAAGTGTGGTTGTAAAACGGAGTGCTGTGGTCAGTGCAAATGTTTCAAGTTAAGCCTGCCTTGCACCGCATTATGTAACTGTAATTGTGAACAATAAGAAAGGTTTTGTAAATATGCACCAGTGAAAGTTACAAGCAGTAACATTTGCATAATAAACAGTTTTATATAAAAAATACAAATATAAAAAACAGCTTTTTTGTGTGGATTTTTCTCTTTTTATTTGTGAATATGTTGCCTAAGGAAGGTTAAATTTGCTCAAATAGGGTCTTTTTTATTATTTGTATCAAAGAATTTAGTAGGCATGCTTTAAAAATTCATTTTAAGCCTCAAAATTTCTATCATCATCAATTCTTTGCTAGAAATGTGTAGTTGATCTTTTCAGAAAATCCTTATGGTGACGATCTTGAAAAAATGGCTGCCAGTTTTTAATTTCTGGTGGCTAATGTGCTTTTTGGGTAACATACTGTCTAAAGAGTATATATGGCAAGTTTCATGTTTGTGTCATTAACTGAAAGATTTTTTCACTAATCTGCCCTACTATAAAGAGTTGTGAGTTCAATACCTGGATACAATAGCACTGCATAAATAACTAAGGGAGATAACTAAGACATCCGGAAGTGGCATGGCTCATGGAATGACAACAGTATACCCCAGTGATTGCTTTAAAATTCCAATCACCTGAAGAAGGCTGGAGTGTACAGTGGCTGAAATGTTGTGAATATGGCAATAAAGATGAGGACAACAGTCCAAATAATGTAAAAACTACCTCATCTCAGAAGTATAAACAAATATTTCCTCTTAGTTATGTCATGTGAGTTTTAGCTCAAATATTGTTATGTTTTATATGTCTTTAAAAAAAATTAAGTCTTTCTGAAAGAATTTTAAAAAAATCTGTATATATCATATTATACATACATGATTGAAATCAGTTCAAAGAACTTCATCATGTACAGCTTATCATTTACAAGGGAAGATCAATAAGATTTGTAACTTGATACATAATTAACTGAACTTTGATCAAAAAGTTTCACTGTATAATGATCAATTTCTATGATTAAATAAAATTGTTAAAAATGGAACAATAAGCTAAAAAGAAAAAAATTCAATTATTTAGAAATTGAGTAAAGACAACATAATATTTGAAAAAATATAAATGAATATCAATAAAATATTAATTTTTCATGGACATTGAATTTTTTTTTTCAAAAATATAAAGATACTAATTACTAGATAATGTAATTGTGAACAATATGCTCCAGGAGAAAAATATGGGACTTTTATCTGAATATTGACTGATGTTGTTGCAGTTAGAGATGCTTATATAGACTGGTTGTTCATTTATGGGTACACCTGACTGCTAGGGTGGCTAGCTAATCCCTGTTGCAAATACTTGTTCAAATACATTTGTGTTTCTTGAACATCTATAGAGCCTATCTACTATAACTATGTTGAGCAGGCCTTAGTTACAGTTTCTAGGAGAGAGTGCATAATCTGGTGTGATCAACAGTTTTGAGCAAGGATATATGCTTGAACCTTTAATCATGAGGAATTGTGACTTTATACTAGCAAAATCATTAATAGCTTCTGAACACTTTCATCTACCCAATTTCATTCTCAAGGCTTGAGCTAATCTGTGGCATGGTTTTCAGGCACTCCCTAACAGTGTCACATGCTGGTATTATTAAGAAGTCACTTTCTTGACAAATCAACCATAGTGAGGTTTGAACTCATATCTCATAGTTGGTTGGTTGTTGGGGTTTTATGGCATATCAACCACTATGGGTTATTTAATGCCAAATCCAGTTACGCATATATATTAAATATATATAATTTGTATCTATAATTTAAGGATAACATCCTTAATCCACAGCTCATTAACTCTTACTCGAGTAAATGGTTTCAAATGTTTCTATCTCACATGAGTTAGTTTATTTTATATAAATAATTAATTCATTTGCATAGCCAATTGGTGTAATTATTTCTCACTACCAGATTTACTTGCAGTGATTAAAGACACAACGTAGTACTATTCAACAGTAGGTTGATTGTGTGGGTTTTGATGGCATATCAACCTTGATTGGTTGAATATTTTGGGTTATGACGAGGCATTATATTTTTGGATATAACCCCATCTCTCTCAAGAAAGAGAGAACATCACCAATGTCAACATTCTCAAACATATTCCTTATATTATCTATTTTAAACTACTACTCTCTCATTCTAGCTCGTGCACTGCATTCCATTAGAATATGTTTAATCGTGCAATATGTTTGACATTTCAAACACTGTGGTTGCTGTTCCTGCGGGAGTATAAATGAATGAGTGAGTCTTGAGTGGCCAATACACAATCAAGATATAATGACTAGTTCCTTTCTTGATTTTCTAAAAGCTGGTCTCCATTCTCCCAGAGCAGGCTTTATTTAGAAGAGTTTGTTATTAGTATTGCTATTGCAGCATTGTTGCTATTTTGTCAGAAAGAACTTACATATTTGGGGCTTCAAGTCAGTATATGGAATACTGATATTTTCTGGCTTGAGATCTAAGGCCAATTTTACTGCTGAATCAGCTCTTTCATTTCCACTCACTCCAATGTGGCTGAGTATCCAGCACATAATTATATCTTTGTGACTAGATATAGAGTCTAGTCTACTCAGCAGTTTAACTATTTATGAGTTTACTAGTTGTTTGTTTTTCACTGATGTTAACACAGTTAATCTGAAAATATGATAAATTTGTTGTGTTTGTCACTGGAAATGATGTTGAGTGCAAGGTCAATGGCACAGGCTTCTGCAGTAAAAATGGAACTTTCTATAGGAGGGGCTTTTTGGTGCATGGTTTTATTAAGGATAGCAGCACATGCTGTTTTACTGCCATCCTTGGAGTCATCCTTAAATATATATTGGTGGTCAGGATGGTTTAAGATGATAGTATGAAATTTTTCCAGAAAGATGCTGGGGTGTGTTTTAGCTTTCGGTAGTTTGTTTAAATGCAGGATTACTTGAGGTTTTTTGATGATCTAAGGTGGAACTTGTGTGAGGATGCTTCTGTATACTTTTAAGAGAAATTGTGGATTTGTGGAGAACAGGCTCCATCTGAATGCCAAATGGTTTGATTGAATTTTCTTTTTGTTGAAACTGTTGCTTATGTTTAGAATTTAAGGTACAGTCATAAGTTGGGTTTTATGTAGTATTAGACAGCCAATTTTATGCATCTGAGTTGTAGGGAAGCTTCATGGGCTTTAGTATATAAACTTTCAGCTGGAGAAGTTCTAAAGGCTCCTAAGACAGGTCTTAGGCCTTCATGGTGAATTGGGTCGAGCTTTTTAAGGTAAGATTTCCAGGCAGATCTGTAAATAAATATACCATAATCTAATTGAGAGCAGAATAAAGCTTGGTATAATGTGAGTAGCACTTGATGGTCAGCTTCCCATTTTGTATGGGCGATTACTTGTAAAAGGGCGATTTTAGATTTTAAATATCTTATATGAGTGACGAAAGATAATTTCCTGTCAAATATAATTCCCAAAAATTTGTACTCATTAACCACTCAGATTTCTGTGTCTTCTAGCTTCATGACCGGATCATTGTGCATTTTTCTCAATTGACAAACATGCACACATTTCGTTTTGCTTTTCGATACTTTGAACCCATTTATATTTGTCCAATGTGTTATTTTATTGATGCATTGTTGCAGTTGACGTTCTGCAGTCCTCATATATTTTGATCTGGAAGTGATGCAGAAGTTGTCAATGTAAAGATAACCATCAATTCCAGGAGTAAGGCACATTGTTATACTGTTAATCTTTATATTAAATAGTTTCACAGATAGAATACTCCCTTGGGGACTTCCTCTTCTTGCTTGTGTAGGTTAGAAAGTGTTGATCTGATTTGGACTCGGAACTCCCTGTCCAAAAGAAAACTGTCAATGAAGTTCAGCAATCTACCTTGCAGTCCAAGGTTATGGAAATCTTTCATTATTCCAAACTTCCAAGTGGTTTCATCAGCCTTTTCCAGATCAAAGAAAACTGCTATAAGATGTTGTTTTTGGATATTAGCCTCTCTAATGAAGGTTTCCAATTTAACCACATGGTCCATTGTTGATCTCCATTTTCTGAAACCACATTGAGAGTTGGTGATGAGTTTATTGGATTCAAGTTACCAGACCAGTCTTTTGTTAACCATGCACTCTATTGTTTTACAGAGGCAACGAGTGAGTGCTATTGGATGGTAGTTGGATTGGTTTGTGTTGTCTTTCCCAGGTTTAGGTATAGGGATGACAGTTGTTATTTTTCATGATTCTGGGAATGTCCCATTTGTCCAGATATCAATAAATATTTTGAAAAGATAGATCAGTGATTTATTTGGTAAATGTTTTAGAAATTCATAATGGATTTCATTGGGGTCAACTACTCTATTATGTGATGCTTTGATTGCTTCTTTCAGTTCTGCTGGTGCAAACGGCGGAAGATTATATTTTTGGAAATTATTTGTCTTAAAGTTGAGTTTTTGTTTTTTAACGAGGCTCTTGTAAGAAATGAATTGTGGGTTGGAGGTGTTGAGTGAGGAATTTTGGGAGAATGTCTTGGCTAGTATTTCTGCTATATCTTTCTTTATAGATGCTTCTGTATGATCTTTTCTAAGATGTCTGAGAGTAGTTGGTTGCGGTTTTCCAAAGATTTTCCTTATTATCCTCCAGATATTGTTTGTTTTAGTAGAGGATCCAAGTTGGTTGACATATTTTTTGCCAACTCTCCTTCTTGGCTTCCTTAATGATTTTTCGGGATTTTGCTTTGAGAAGTTTGAAAGCATTGAAATCAATGGTGGTAGGTGTTTTATGAAATTTTTGTAAGCAGCCTTACAAAAGCGGATAGTTGTTTTGTATTCATCATTGAACCAGGGAGTGCTGTGTTTGTCTGAGGTTAAGGTTTTTCCAATAGATTCATCGGCTATGGAGATTAGGGTTTTGGTAAAATATTTTGTGTGGTCTATGATGTTAGAGTCTGGGAAAAGTTTTTGATCACAGAGGGTTTCAAAAACTTCCCAGTTTGCCTTGTTAAGTTTCCAATGAGAGAGTCTTTCATCTTTAAGAGGTTGTAGAATTTCAAGGAATGTAGAGAAGTGGTCACTACTGCAAAGATCATCATGAACCTTCCACCCATAGTCCATATAGCTTACGGTATTGCATAAAGTGAGATCAATGGCTGAATAAGAGCCTGTGAATGGGTTGAGATATGTGTTGGATTTATTGTTTAGTAGGCAGAGGTTATTTGATTTGATGACTTGTTCTAGGTCTTTGCCCTTTTTATTGGTTTTCTGGCACCCCTAGACAGTGCTGTGGCTATTTAAGTCACCCAGCAATAAATAAGGTTTTGGTATTTGCTGGAGTAATTTATTCATTTTAGAGTTACTGATGGGCTCATGTGGAGGAACATAGATAGAGCAGATGTGTATTGGTTTATGTAGAGTTGCTTTAATAACGATCGCTTGGAGGTTAGTATCTACCTGAATTTGGCTTTGAGGTATGTCTTTCCTAACTAGGATCAACACTTCTCCAAAGGTTCTGTTTCCATCTTTGTTAAAATAGTTATAAGTATGGTATTGTTTGAATTTAATAAAGGTAGTTTCTTTTAGGAAGGTTTCTTGTAGGCAAACTATTTTGGAGTCATGGCTGGTCAGAAGTTGTTGAAGTCCCTTATAACTGGCCTGGATTTCTCTGCAATTCCACTGTAGGATTGCATTATTTTGCAATTTCATTGTTTACTGTGTAATTTGGTTGAATTGGAGTTATTGCCCTTTATTTTTTACTTATTTTTAATGCTTGACTCATCAGTTTCCATCCTTTCTATAAAGATAAAACTTTTTTCCACATCAATCTTTGAAGTTGATTGTTCTGTAGGTTGGCTTGGTAGATTTGAACACTTTAGATGTTCCCATGATGAAGTTGGAGTATGGTCTCTCTTGAATTGTGAGGGACGTTCTGTTTTTTCCTTGTTTAATTCGGGGTTTTTGTCGATTTTGGAAGTTGGAAGACAGATTGGTGATCGTTGCAGGTTTTGTTTTTTGGAAGGAGTGGTCTGTGGCTGTGATATTTTTTTAGTTATTTTTTTATCATCCTTTATTTTGTCATAAGTTTTATTAATCTGAGCTGGAACTGAGCAGGATGTTTGTTGAGTACTTTTGGTGTGTTCCTTCTATCTGAAATTTTGTTCACTCGCTTGGATCCAAATTTATGAGTTTTTCAATTAGGGTTCTATATTTGTTATCTTCATTGTTAGTTTCCATGTAACAGAGGCATAGCTAGTCTCACCCATATAGAACTCTACAATGTTTTTGGCCTCCAGAAATGTCACATTTCTCTTATGTTTTACCTCAAGGATCTCTTTTTCTTTCCTGTAGACATCACAAGATCTTGCACATGCCGGATAGTCTTGTTGGTAATTTGGGCATCTTAGTGGTTTCAAGCATTCCTCCTCTTTATGATTTGGCTCTTTTTCTCCGCACTTGGCACATATCTGTTGTCCTCTGCAAGCGTCCCTGTGATGTCCAAATTTCTGACATTTGAAGCACCTCAAGGGAGCTGTTCAACTCTCTCCAGACAATAGACTATTTTGACCACTTTAGGAGTTTGGGGCTGGTTAAAAGTCAAGATGTAGATGTTATTTTTTACTTTTTTACCACCCTTTCTTATAGTCACTCTTCTTATATTTGTCACTCTCTGTTTTCCCAGGGCAGCTGTTATCTCATCTTCTGTGGCTAAAGCCAACTCCCGATTTCTGATGACACCTTTGTAAATATTAAGTCTCTCATGTGGATAGGTTTTACATTTGGAGTTATGAAAACTTTTCATTTTTAGGAGGTTTTCTGCTTGTCTTCTGATATCCACCTCAACAAGCAAGTTTCTATTTCTCAATTTTTTAACATTTTTTGGTGTTGCTCATGCAGAGATAATGTTTTCAATCAAAAAAGGAGAGAATTTAGCAAGATAGACCTCTTCCAGGGATTCAATGACAATGAATCTGGGGAAATCTGCTGCTTCACACTCAGAGTCTGATTCAGATAAGTTTCTTTTAGTTTTTTTATTTAAAGACGCCATGTCAGGGTTTTTATTTTCACTGGCCCTGTGCTTCACTACCTACCACAGAGTCCAACTTGAGAAGGGAATGAACCAAGGGGATAGCCCATTTGCCTTGGCTGAAACAGATACATGACCAGTATACTCATATTAAGAGTGAAGTCTTGAGCCTCTGCAAAAATCTGGTTATAAAGCCCTTCAATTTAATAGTGGTCAAAAAGTTTTTTTGCTCTCAACACAGATGACCCTCAGCCCCCGCCATCTAGCACATATAAAATAAAGGGTTGGGAAATGTTCCACTAAAGTAGATTTGATAATACAATTAGGAGAAAAAGAAATATATATGAGCTAGGGCATGTTGGGACCAGCCGATTGATCGGATCGGACCTCTCCAACCACCCATCTAGCTCAGGTAAGAGCCAAAGTGATGTATGATTTGAAGTACACCTGAGAACAGAAAAATATCTTTTTTCTGGGCAAAGGTATCAACCAGTGATCTTGTTACAGGGCAACTATCATTATGATAAATAATTGCAAAAAATAATCTGTAGGTTTGGATCAGAATTTTTTCAATATGCAACATATTCCCCAGACCTATTACTTTCAGACTATTGTTTGTCTGTTTTTTTCCTTCTTAGTAATTCTAATATTAAAAAAATATTTTTTTCTTATGTAATGAAGTCATGCCAACTAATTATAACATGGAGTTTAATCTTTCATACTTGACATTATATTTCAGTTATGTACTGAAAAAGAATCTGAAAATTTGGAGTGATCAACTAAATAAAATAATTGTTATTATCAAGTACTATTTCATGTAATGAGATTACCTCCAGGGTCTGGTGATGACATACTTATAGCTTCCACTAGATAAGAGTTTTCTCTCAAAGTTTCTCAGTTTGACATATCATTTATCCATTTCTTTGCTAGGATCCTCTTATTTCAGTTATTATTTATATTTTTCTTTAAAATTTTGAATATCTTAAGAATGTACCAGAAAGACCCACTTCTTTCAATTGAGTATATCTTTTAACTGCTTTGACTAAGTACAATAGCTACAATAACATTTGTGAAATATTTTTTTCAACTTTATACTTTTTAAAACTTTAAAGTTATTTATATAAATATATTATGTACATTCAGAAAGCTATAATAAACAAAATACTTACAACTAAAAAGAGTATTGTGTCACCCTTGAACCATGCTAGAAAACATTTACCTGTATATAGTGCAACTGGTCAACAAAAATACATAATTTTTAATATCTTTAAAAAAAAATTTCAAAGTACAGTATGACCCTCTATTTTTTTGTGTAAAAAACTGATCATAAAAGCTCAGAGTATACTGAAGTATATACAGTAATAGTTCAACATTACTTTAAAAGTTTAGCAAAAATTTTCTAAAAGAAAAGAAGCTTCATATTATTTTTGAAAAATTTTAGACTGAAATAAGAAAATTCTAAATGAAATTAATTTAAAGAATTGTGCCAAAAATCTACATTTTCAACACCTTTGTTAAATATTTAATTTTTCTTTTTCATACTTTTAATACAAATACTTGTGTGAGATTTCATTTCTATTAAACGATGCAGGCAAAAAGGCTTAGTTCCCCAAGAAAAATAAAGATTTTAACTTTCTTTTTAAAATGTGTTGGGTCTAATTTTGAAATTTTCCTGTCATTGTAGTTTTAACATAATGAAACATCACAAACCTGTTGTAACTCTATCAACACTTCCATGAAAAATGTTGAGACAAGCTACATTCTTTGCTTCCGCTAGTTCAAACCTTGAGAGCTAACACTACCTATGTCACATATACAGGATTGAATCATCCTCATTCTTTGACTATTTCATTAGTAAGAAGGAAGTTCCATTCTAATAGCTTCTGCACAAAAATTACTACATTTAGGAATAAAGTCTGAGGAGGATGCTTCCTCATTCATTAAAATCTTAATCTCTTCAAATCTAGGATAAACTCTCATCTTCATACAACATCCTCATTCAGTAACCATCTATTTTGAGTGATTCTAGTGCCTTGTATTAGGTGAACATTAGTAAAAAAAAAAAATAAGGATATACTAAAGGTTAGAGAAGTAGTGGGAAACAGTGAGTAACTGACTTATTGAGTTTTAGTGACTGGATAGCAGAATAGGGAAAAAGAGTTAGTTATACTACAGAGTCAAAATTGACTTCAAACAACATATGACAGAAAGCTGGAGTTTTTTTTGTTTTTTTTTTAATCGTATCACCCCGAGCAAGGCGGTAATGCCACTGATGTGCAGGAGGCTACGTAAGAGTGAAAAGATTGGAAAAGAAAAAGAAAAAGACGGAAACCATATCCTAAACAGAGAACAAGGGATGAGCCTCTTAACCTGTTCAATAGACATGGGTGGTTGCCCACATATGGAAAGGACTTTGCAGAAGACATATATATATAAATTAAATGCTTAAAATATTTAATAAATAGCCATTTTCCTTGAATTAATAACTGAGCAGTGCAGGAAGAAATATGAGATGGAATATTGCAATTTTCTCTCAATAGTGTTACATAAATGTTCATAATAATTAAGCATAGAACTGACTTTGAGGTGTCAAGCCATGTGTGTAGCCTACAAGAAGGTATCCCAGTAATTAAAACTGGTGGATGAAAGGAACTCTATATATTTTGACAGCTGAAAGTCTAAATTGTCAATGTAATAATTGTATTAGTAAATATAATTGTATATTTAATCTCATAAAAATGTTATCATTTAATGTATGAGTGTGTATTTGTAACTTGTATAATAGTATCTGAAACAGAAGTGAAGATGATAAGACAAAATAAAAAAGCTATAAACAATACATTTCACCAAGAGTATCTGCTCTCTCTGGCTCCTTCAGGTTAGAATGAAAGACAAAACTGTATGTAAGGAAAAATGCACTGTATGCATGTGTGTGTGTGTGTGTGTGTGTATATATATATATATATATATATATATATATATATATATATATATATTTCATTTGGAAATGAATTATTTCTGCAACCTAGATTTCAACCTTTTGGTATCTTCAGGTGATTTACAATAACTGATTTTTGCGTTTTTCAAACACTTGAACAGAAGTTTTTTTTACAAATACACTACTGGAATTTTAAAACAATCAAAAAATTTTCAAAATTAGGGAGGAATTATTTAAGGATCATAGAGCACTTTTATCCATGTTTGTATCATCCTAGTAAGTATTTATGGGTATGATCACATCTGGACATAATTTCTGATATTTCGTTTAGTAATTTTTTTTTTTCTGGGAAAAACATTATAGCTAATTTTTCCTCCTGGAACAATCTGCATACATTGCCACTCTTGTATAGTTTAGCTATTTTCACTATACTCCAAGTTATATCAGGGTCTTTTCCATATTTCCATTTTAGTTTCTACATGTGGATAGCCAATTTGGTACAATATTTGAGGTTTTTATCAGTTTAAATGTAGATTTATGATTATTCTATCTGATTTTAAAACTGTCTTTGTTAGCTATCAAATATGTTTTACTTTGTCATGTACCTCTGCTTTGTAAATAACCCCTTCTGTATTACAAAGTTCATTAAATGGGCATTTGTTTTTGTCCCTACAGTTACATTCCTTGTCAATGATGTTAATTAACTCATTATATATGTGTGTGTGTGTGTGTGTGTGTGTGTGTGTGTGTGTAGTTTATCCAAAATTTTGATTCAGATATGCAACAACTTATTTGAAAATAATAAAAATACAATAAAAATATAAGCAAACAAAATGTCGTAATTGAATTTAATCCATTAATGCTGACAGGAAATGCCAGTATTAATAATGAAAATAAAAATGCAGTATGAATTATAGGTTTCTAAAAAATGATGTTAGTTATAGCTTCATAAAACTCCAATATTAGTTATTAAAAATCCTGTTATAATTATAGGCTTATAAAAAATCTAATATTAATTATAGCTATTATACATCTTATCCATTACCCACAATGGCATTTTTAGTGCAGAGAGTATTAATAGGTCAACAAAAATTAAATTCTCATTGCCTAAATATATACACATGTATATAATTAAATATTAATATCACTTACCGATTATATGTGTGTGTGACTGTGTATGTGTGATTTTAATTATAGTATATGAAATTATCAAATGATTACCTCTTTAATTTTAATAAACTTAACCTTGTTTATCATAGTAATTAATTAGGCAATCCTAATTATCACTTTGCTATTTTTTATTCTCAACAGAAATTATGTAGAATGTAATATTCAGCCTTACTCTTGAAAATTGGTTGTACCTCATTTTGGATTGTCAGTCATGTCTCTTTTGAGACATGATCATCCAAGTGTGTATCACGTATGGCACTTAACTGACTGACTGATTACAACCAATGAGCATGACTGTAAACTAATTACAGTTGAAGAATTACAGTATAACCCGAATATAAGAGACCCTGATATAAGATAGTTTTTCTCTGGTCCCAAATCAGTGCCTGTGGTAATGTATATAAAATAGACCAAACCTGTGTATAAGAAAAACCCGGATATAAGATAAATTTTATCCGGTCCTGACAACTCTCTTATATCAGGGTTACACTATACTGGTATACAGTGTTTATTTTAGTTTGTGTTAAAGTCACATGCTAGACACTACAGAGTTTTAACTTTCCAACAAGTGACAGCAGGATTTAAATGATAGAATGTAAAAAGAAAAAAATGCCCTAAAATCAACAGAAAGAAGGATTGGTTTGTGATTTTAGCTGACATAACATTTACCATAAAACTGCAATAAGATATGAGTTCTGTTTTACTCAGTAGGTTAGACAGAGGGAATTAAGTTCCTTTCAGATTGGTTAGGACATTTAGAAATGCTGAAAGTTTTTAAAGTGCTGGCACCTGGCTGTTTTTCTCATAAATTCCCTCATGGCAACAGAAAAGTAAGGGGGGAAATTGTTATTGAGAACAAATACAAAAAAAAAAAAAAAGATTAGGGATTACTAAATGCTGTTGTATGAATGAAGTGTGAGGTGCATTAGAAAGGAGAGCTACATAGCTAAGGGTATAAGGAGTAGAACTAGAGAGACGATCATGAATATAAAAAAAGAAAAACTTGGATTAAAATTAAAAAATAATTGGAGTAAGGTTTGGTCAAATGTACTATGATGAGTTGAGATAGAGGTAGAAATGATAATTCATATGACAGTCAAAGAGAAGCTGGAAAAATTGGCATAAAAGGAAAAGAGAATGTCTTCAAGAAAAAAATGAGAGTAGAAATTAGTATAATTTTTTCATTTTAATTTCAGTTGCTTTTTATCAAAACTTCAGGATTGTCATTCCACAATTATTAACAAGCAATGTAGATTGGAAATAAAACTAAACTCCTGGTAAAACTCAAAATTCTTTACATATTCCTAGCAGTCTGACTATCTCTGCATATTTTTATGTTCCTTTAAAATATACAGTTTTCTCTGAAATGTATATGAAACCTTTTATCATTTTTGTTTATGCTTATTGTGTCGTATCTTGTATATGACATGTTTGTAATTTATAGTTTACAATTGTGGGGATTATGATGTCTTTTTAAGCCCAAAACAGAATTATATATATATATATATATATATATATATATATATAAGAAGTATACTAAGACAAGTCTGATGCATCATCAGAACAAAAATGTTTTAAGGCAAATATTTTATGAATTTCAACTGATAGTATGCTATTTAGTCAATGAATTCTGAATTTTTCTGTATGAAAATCGCTAATCTCACTATTACCAATGTTTCTTGCATACTTTTTCTTCCTAAACACCATTTGTTTGGTCACATACACAAATAGTATTAGTAATATTATTTGAATTGGTAAAATATAACTATGACTCACATTTTCATACAAAAATAGTATCTTGGAAAAACTGGGTGCAATGAGAAAACAAAACATAAACGATTATGCATTATTAAATTGTAAGACAAACAAAAAGAAAACAAAAACATAAGGGAAAAGTGGTATTTGAAAAAAAGTGTTAAATAATTCAAGCTATGAAAATTCAAAATAACAGTAATTTAAATCTAACTTAGTAACATAGTTTTCAGTTGTTATTTTTTCTGAATGCTATGTTCTTTGTTTACATGTACAAGTAATATTAGCAGAAATATGATTTGAATTTGTAAGATCAAACAGTAGAAATTCTACTCATTTTTATCAAGTATGCATGACACAAAAATCCAAAGAAAAATTAGAACAGTGAAAGATACCTTTCAAAAATGAAAGAGTATTTAAAAATTCAAACAAATAATTAGAAACAAAGATAAATTACAGAACAGCTATGTAATATCAATTGTTCTATATAGCAGGGAATGCTGGATATCTTCTTCAGAGTTGTTGAGGAGACTTGAGACACCCTATATGTGATTTTCTAGAAGGATGCTAAAAATACCATTAATAAAAAATGTGAGCGACAAATAAATCTTAAAGAAAATGGAGCTAAACTTGCACTTAGAAATAGATAGCTGAAATATCTTGGACACATAATTAGAAGAGAGGCCTTGGAGAATTTGACACTCACAGAACATACTGAAGACAAGAGAGGCAGATGTAAATATTGAGTGACTAACATAATGCACTTATAAAAGTCAGTAAAGAAAATGAGAAGAAAGGACTAAACATCAATTGTAAGAAGACAGTTTATGTTTCTTAGCAAAAGGAACAGCCCAGATGTGGACTATGAATTGGATGCACCAAAACCAAGCAGATGAAAAAATTTAAATATCTAGGAAGTGTTTTAACAGAAGATAGAAAATGTGAGATCAAAATCAGAAGATACATTAGAATAGTGAAAAATGGTTTCCAAAAGTTAAACAAAATATTAAGAAATGGAAATATTTGGATCAAAACAAAGACAAGAGTACTGAACTATTGTATAGTATTGGTTCTTCTACATGGCATTGAATGCTGGAAAATCTCATACCTGATGAATAAAAGAATTAAAAATATTGTTTCCAGAATGTTGCATGGACTGAATATGTGAGCAACGACAAAGTTTCTGCAAAAGTGGAAACAAAAAGCACACTCATACTTAGAATCAGAAAATGTTGAAAGGTCTAAAGCACATAATGAGGAAAGAAGGCTTGGAGAATTTGATATCCACAGGACATAATGAATGCAATAAATAACCTACTTAATGAGCTTGTGTAAATGCTTGGAAGGACAAGGATTAGAAGAGATAACAAATAGATAAACTTTATTAAGAGCTATAAAGAACATGAAGTTATGGAGAGCCAGGATCATCTACATCCTGAGGGAACACTGCATATAGATAACTGTCTGGCAGTACAGGAAGTGAAAGGAATAGTAAGGTTTCAAACGCCTGAAGAAGGTCGAAGTGTACAACATGAGGATAATAATTCAAACAATGTAAATAGTGTAAATAATTACAATACCTCATCTCAGTAATATAGACAGATATATCTATAGATAGATAATCTGACAAATAGTTATTAACTGAGTTTTGATCAATGGTAACTCATGGCTAAAATTAGTAGAGTGGTGCTTCAGAAAAGTTTTGAGCATTGTTTTAATATTGTGTAAAAAAAAAAAACATGAATTTATACATAATCTTGATAAAGTCATAAAAAAATTCTTTTTAACTTACTTATAAGTTGTTACAGTTCAAATTGATTAATTCATGTAAAAATGAAATCCATTCTTCTTGTTTTACTTTGAGCAAAAAGGTTAATAATTTTCTTCTTGATCCAAATAATTCTTGGGAATAGATACATATTATAGTGATATTAAGAAGAATGTTTGAATAGGCAAAATGTTACACAAAATATTCTTGCATTCTATTATTATACATTTCTCATTATTCAATTAAGATGATGTGCATAGCAGTGAATGAAATGAACACTACTATAAACTGCTTTTATTTTTGGTTTGAACTTCTTTTTTTTGCCTTTTATGGCATTTACACCCTCAAATGTCTGCGCTATCATTTTTTGTCCATTTTCTTGAAATTATAAATAAATATGAATTCTTTTCTTCTTATTATTATTTAATTTATCTGCTTCTCTTAATGATCCTGATTGATTAATCAACTAGTTTTCTTATCTATATTATTTCTTAAAGACTATGATATTAGTGGTTGATATTTCTTGAAAAATATGATATTTCTTTTTACAAAGACTACGATATTAGTTGTAGATAATGCTAAGTATTTTTGACCTGAATAAATAACTGAATAATATACAAATGTTGTATTTCAAAAAAGAATTTTTTTTAATTATCCACTTACTGTTATATTTTTGTTTATTATATTATGGTTTTTGTTATATTATTATGCATTTATAATCTTTAATTATTAACACACATAGGTTTTTATTTTTTTAAGATAATTCGTGGTATTCACTGCTTTTTTTACAGTTATTTTTAAAAGTAAATGTCATGTCACAAGTTTAAAAATTATTATATTAAGAACATTTAATATCTTGTATTTGTTAAATTATACATTTATACATTGGTATGGATAATTCTAATTTATTTCATATTTACATATCATTTCTCTTTTTATAAACAAGGATTGTAAAAAAATCATTTACAAGTTGTGTTATCTGTTTTTCGTTTATCTTTGACTAGACTAGAGTATCATTGATTTCCTTTCTCTAACATTTGCTTTTTTGGTTTTCTTTTTTTAATAACATTTGCCTTTAATGTCTGAAAGTAAATTTTTAATTTGGACAGGGACATATTTTCGAAATTGTCTTAATGTTTATTTTATTTGAATGTTTAATTTTGGAATGTAATAAATAAGTTAATTTTGGAGAAGATTCAAAGTAATTTACTTTACTCTTTTGATGTTTATTTTATTTTATTTTATTTTTTGAGCTTTCAGAGGTATTACTTTATCTGTTTTCTTTTGTTGTTTTTTTATCCTTGAATGAATCAGTAATGGATTATACTAAGTTTTTATGACTCATACAAAGTTAAAACTTAATTTTTTATTTCTATTTTATTTTATTTTTTCAATAGAAGTAGATAGGCTCTCCTATTACCTGGTCCTTACTCCTCTCCCTTCACCTTGAACAGGAGTAGATGCTCATCTCTTGTTTAGGAAGGAGTTCCTGGTTTCTTTCCTCTCCTCGAGTCTTAACAGTGATGCATGAGTTCTTTATTTTTTTTGTGATGTGTGTGGATGATGGCAATGTCTCTTTATACTGAGGGTACTGGGTTGGCAGTTTTCAGATTGCTGCTTCTGACTTATAGTTAGGAACCTGAACCCTTGCATAGCATCTTGAGAGGCAGCTCTGATCAACAGTTGAATAATATCAGGGTTCTTGTAGTGCCATGTTGTGCATGGATAGGTATCCTGCAAGTGCCTCTGATGGGCAACTCTGAGGCCACATTGTACTGTAGTCTTCACCAGTTCCCTTACTACACATGTTACATTTGACAATCAGCTGATACTGCTATTCTAGGCCTCTCTTTGCCAGAATAACTCTAAATCATGACAACACAAATTCACAGATATAAAACTAAACCAGACAAACAAAAAACACTTAAGCCCCTACACATCTTTATCTCTAATGTCTGTGGTATCTTTACCAATATTTGCAGTGTAGAATTGTTCCTCTATAAAAGGTCCCTTGACATTCTATCTCTCTGAAAAACTAACCTCAACCCTACAATTCCCTCCTCTAATTTTTCAATTCCAGGATACTTTCCTCTCTTTAAGAAGGACTCCAATGACTACATGCATGGCCTGGATTTTTATGTCAGCAAACATCTCTCTCTGGTTAGGGAGATCTCTCTTGAATCTCCTGTCTACTCCTACATGTGTCTCCATCTCACTCTGCTAAAATCAATGAACTATCTCTTCTTTCTCTATCACTCCCCTTCCTCTCCTGATTTTTGCATGCTAGAAAGTAAAGACAAGGACATTTCCCTTCACTCATTTGCCAATGTATTTCTGTTTGGTGACTTCAATAATCACCATGCCAAGTAGCTGGAAAACTCAGTCACTGATCTTACTATAGCCCAAACAATGAACTTCTCAATCATTCATTCTCTCACATTAGCGGTGGATTTCCCCATGTATTTCCTCAGTAACCACAATGGACACACTTTTCTTCTAGATCCCTTCCTTACTTTTATCCCAGACTCTTGCTATGTGATGCAGCTCTGCCATCTTTGCAACTCTGATCATGATATGGTGTCACTAAATGTCTCTTTCTACTCTCCTTCCATCCAAGAACCTCCTGCCAGCAGAATATCTTACTGCTATCAATGAGCAAACTGGAATTCATTCTGCAATTTCCTTTGCAATGTCTTTTGAAATAAAGTTTTTAGTCTCCCTGTTCAAGACTGTGTCTCTGAAGTCTCCTCCAGAGTGAAAGCCAGCATTGATGCTTTCAACCCATCTAGGAAATTCTGACAAACCTTGTTCATCTCCTTAGTTCTCTCCAGCTTGCTTAGCTGCCATCATCCACAGGAATCACTTCCAGCTTTACTGGAGTGACATGTCTAATCAGAATAGACGCCTCTTTGTCTCTGCTTGTAATAAATGTAAGCATGTCCTAAATGATGCTAAGTTGATGATAGAATGAAGTAGTATATACCATCTTGCAAGTTTGACTCTGTGAGAGTGTGCTGAATAACAGAAAACCCTCAATTCCTCTTCTATTCAATCAATACAAAGTTCTCACATCCACATCAGACAAGTTTGAGTGCTTTGCTCGCAAATTCTCATCTATACTTGACTCATCTGGAGTACCCATACCCAATTTCTCACCTAGAACTGAGGCTCAACTAAGTAATATATATTGTTCTATACATGAATGAGATGTTCCCGTTCTCTTAAATATATAGACACTATTAGAGTAAATTGTAGTAGAGTGATTATACTGACTAGCACTTCGTGCAGTTTACCAGTCTTGTACTTGTTGATATATTATTATTCACAACTTTCGTTTTGGTGATTACTCATGCAGTAATCTTTTAGGGTTATAATATCAGAAACAAAGATTATGCTGTTAACCAAAATGGAATATTTTACTGACGAAGATTGTGCCGTAGATCAAATAATATTTTGGTAATGAAGATCGGGCCATGGACTATAATAGAATATTTTGACCTCAAAGATTGTGCCGTTAAGAAAATACAACATTTTGGCATCAAAGATTGTAGCATTCACCAATATACCATTCTGGTGACAAGATTTTTGGTGGCAAAAATTTTCACCAAGCTTAAAAAAAATCACCAATATAACATTTGTTGAAAAAGATTTTGGGCCAGAACTCAACTAAATATTGGCCGATGCAACGTGTCATAAACATAGTATTGCTAGAAATGCACAGAAAAGTTGCCAAGTCAACTTTTGCAAACTACAGTTTTTTATGTAAAAATTCACCAAGAAACATTGGCAAAGAAAGATCAAAGAAATTACAAAAAAATTATAAATAATTTTTTTGCTACAAGAATTTTCAAGGATTATAGAATATCAATCAGCTGAGCAAAACACAAAAGGAAAGAAAAAAGACATGATTATTCCATCTAAAACATAATAAAACGGTATATGGAATTAAAAATTCAATATGCAAAAACAAATGTAATATCAAGAGGATGTCCTGAGATAAAAGTGAAAGTAAATTGCAGAAAATTAAAAGTGTTTTTTAAGACAGTTGAAAAAAAATATATATAAATATGTATATATATTCATATATATTTTTTAAGTACATGTAAATATAGACAAGTTTTAAAAAAGAGTTATTGGAAATTTTAAGACAACAAAAACAGCAAAAACACATTGAACAAAGGCTAAAAAAATCTGAGAAATTGTTTTTGAAACAGCACAAAATGTTTACAAGCAACATTAATGACAATTCAAATTTTTTTCTCAGGAAGCTATCACGAAAACAATAACAGATTTTAATTACAAGTCTGAGGAATATGTACTTTTGGATTGTATTCTGCAGATATGAAAACATTTACAAGATAGACTGCATAAATTGTTCAAACCAGAAAAAGGTGGGACTACTTTTACAAAAATTAGGCATTGTCAAACATATGAAGTTCATGAATTATATTCTACAAAAGACAAGTGTTTTAACATTTAATGAAACTGTTGCATTACTTTTGAAGCAGTTTAGCCCTAAAATGTCATTATTCCATAAGAGACAGAAGTGTATGAATTTACTGAAAAATGACATAGATGACTTCACTACATTCATAAGTACTGTGAATAATCAGTGTGAAAAATTCAAAATTCAACTAAGCTCTGACAATTTCAAATGCTTAATATTTACTAAGCTTGTAAATGACTACATTTCTATAATGCTTGTCCATTCAAAACCAAGGAATGCTTTTGTTGTGGCAAATAAGGACACAAAATTCTCACTGTATGATGGAAATTTAAAAGCAAGTTAAGAATTTTATTAGAGTGACTAAAGATAATGAATTTTCAAGTCTGAATATGAGAAAAGAGAAAATTTTTATAGGTGATAGTCCTGAACAAAAATGTCAAGTTACATCTAGACAGTGGTTCTGATTTAAGTGTAATCAATGTTTATACTTGGAGAAAAATATGAAAACCAACATTAATGGTTTCAAAGAAAATAGCTTGTTCTGTCACAGGTGAAAAAATTAAATTCATAAGCAAATTTGTTGTGAATGTAATGTTAAACAAAAAACGTTAAGGTTAAAAATATTCATAATAAAAAACATAAATAATCTTTTCGGTACTGATTGGATGGAAAAATTCAAATTATGGAACTGTCTAATCAGTTTATTTTGCCAAAAAGTTAGTTCTACCAATGAAACAGAGGCTCTAAAAAGAAAATTAAAAAATAAATTCCCAGATGTATTTTCCAGTGGGTTTGGCAGGTGCAACAAGTTGAAAGTAAAATTCAAGTAAAAAGAAAGTGTACAACCAGTTTTCAATAAGAAAAGCAATGTACCTTTTGTGTTTATCAAACAAATAAATGATGAGCTTGATAAACTTGAAAAACATCGGTGTGTTATCCAAAGTCAAGCATAGTGATTGAGTTTTACCAACAGTATAAATTAAAAAAGTCAAAGTAGATACATGTCTGCATGGATTTTTACATGGGCTTAAATGATGCCCTCAAAAATTATCATAAAACCACTTCTGGGGTTGGAAGAGGTTTTTGCATAGCTTAGTGGAGGTAAAATTCTTTCCAAAATAGATCTTAGTGATGCATATCTTTAAATTCAAGTCAATGATGAATGTTCAAATTTTTTGACCACAAATACGCATAGAGGATTATATAAATTTGTTTGCTATTTGGCATCAAGGTTGCTCCAGCTATCTTCCAGCAAGTCATGGACATGATGCTAAGTGGTATCAACTTTGCAGTCACATACCTTGATGATATTTTGCTGAGAAGTAAATACACAAAAGTACATAAAAATGTTTTTGAAGTGTTTAAAAGAATTCAGGATTATGGATTCAAGCTAAGGGACAAAAAGTGTGAATTCTTTATGGATAAGATTAAGTACTTGAGACATATTATTGACAAGAAGGGCAAGAGACGAAGTCCAGCATAAGCTAGTGCTATTAATGGACATACCTGCTCCTGAAGATGTCAGCTCCATACAAAGTTTCCTGGGATTAGCAAGCTATTACAATGTTTTTGTAAAAAATATGCATTGTTTAAGAGTGCTGCTAAATAATCTTTTGAAGAAAGATTCAAAATGGGTCTGGACATCAGAATGCCAGGAGGCATTTAAAAAAAAATAACACAGAATCTTAAGTCATTGCTGCTCTACAATCGAAGGTAGAGATTAAAAATATTTTGTGTGATACTGTGCAAGAACTACTGGTAACGTTGGGGGATATAAAAAAGAAAGCATTGAATGACAAATTCATTATTAAAATGACAAATAAATTTCTGAAGTTTATTCAATATGAGACAACTTTCTCATGTACAGCAATAGAGTAGTAGTACTTCTTGCACTACAAAAAGGATCCTGAAGGACGCATGCAGGACACCCTGCTATATCTAGTAAGAAGAGCATAATGAGAAACTATGTTTACTAGTGTAGCATGGATAGAGACACTGAAATGTTGATAAAGTCATGCAAAAACTGTGCTTTGGTGGCTAAGGCACCACCTATTAAGTTTAATCTATGGCCAAAAACTAATATTTCTGGACAATTAATTGATTTAATCCAATCGTTCCTATCAAGTCATGAAATGAAGATTGCTTTGAATAGGCAAACTTCCAGATCCATTCATATAAACACAAGCATTCTTCAAGGCTCTATTCTAGGTCCTACATATTTTCTGATCTTCAGCAATGTAATCCGTTCACAAGTAGGCATCTATGCAGATTAATCCTGTCTTAATAAGAAATCTGCCAAATGTGATAAAGCAAACCTGGCTGCTGCTCTTCAAAAGGACCTCCAATCTGTGACTGAATGGGTAGGAAATGGCTCATAAATGTAAATGCCTTTAAAATGAAGCTGCACTTCTTTAACTACTATAAAGAAACTTTCCTGTCTACCATCAGAATGGATGACACTAGCCTCCTAGACAACAACACACTGCACCTCCATGCCTCACTCTCTCAAATGATCTAAATGGAATGACTGCCTCAAATCCATAGCTGCATCTACTGCTAGGAAATTTGGGTGACCATGTCAGGCCAGGAAGTTTTTCTTATAAGAATACATTTTGCACATTCATAAGTCTACTGTTGTTGGTGCATTGGATATTGCATATTTAGTCAGGTGCATTGAATACATGCATATTTGGTCAGATGCCCCTGCTATTCATCTTAAGGTTCACTACAAAATCTAAAGGAGGATCTGCATTTCCCTCTGACTTTTCTACAAGTATTTTCATGGCAACTGCTTTGACAAGCATTTTTTTCCTGGTCCCCTGACTACATGTATTTGTGCATGCTACTAGATTGACATCAAGGTCTCACCCTTTTACTGTCAAAACAGTTAAATGTAACCACCTCTTCTACTATGGTAGTTTCTCACACTTGCCATTTGTTGAACTCTGTTCCATTTGCTTGCTTCCTGAAAAGCCATCTTCTATCTACTTGATTCTCATCCATCTCTTATCCTTTCTTTGATATCCTCTGCACATTGTTTTTCTCTTCCTGTAACCTCCTGTGCTCAGTGACATTCCTGCCTCTCTTGAGGTAGAATGATTATGTATAAAAAAATTTGTTCTAAAATACAGTTTGATATACCATCATCAGTTCGATTTTCTGAAATAAAGAATCTCCTAAAAAGTTCTAATATTTCTTCATTCAACATGTACCATTGAACAATGACCATTTGAGAGTATCCCAAAACATCTGTTGTATCATTAGCCATGACAGCTATAAATGAAGCTTCCTATTTTTTGTCCTTATCTCCACATGGTATATTTGTAGCAGACAGTCAAGTATCTCATTCTGAATGGTCCTAGAAACACCTCTGAAAACCATTTTGGTTTCTCAATAAATTCTTCAAATCTAGATCTAATTTAGATTTAAAATATATTAATCCTCTAAATATCCATGGATTCACTGAATCATCATTTTCATCATGACCACATAAGAGAGTTTCAAAGTTTCCACAAAATAAAATACAGTCAATTATTTAGGATAACATTTCATGGTTCTTTTTAACCTTTATGTTATGCTCAATGGTTGAAAGTCTGTATGCCTCAACTTAAGTTTCTCCTTAATATTTATGTTTTCAAAAAGTGAGAGTAAAACCACATTTTCAACATACTTCTTTTGACTCCATGTGTTTTTTCAGTTTTTTCTTTCTATTTCTAAAACCATCTTTTGTCCAGATTACATCACCTCCAAATAGCAAGCAATGGAAGCAAAACAATGCACAGTAAACATTTCCATTGGTACCATTCAGAATTAAAACTATGAATACCTTTTGTTGTTGCTTATTCCTGGCTAAGATATTTGAATATCAGATGCTGAACTGTTTTTTTTCTTAACTGTTAACTTTCTCATGGACAAACAACTGTGAAAACATAAGCTGTTGAAGTTCACTTACTATCACAGAACTTATTTCTTGAGGATTCAAGGAGGTCATGGTTAAATTATTGCAATTTTATATACAATAAAACAAAAATAATGAATTAGAATAACTGAAGACATGATAGTTTATCACATTCAAGAATATGTTGCATGGTTTTAAGCACATGCTGAGTCAAAAATGAACACCCTGTATTAAGACAACATTGTTGGCAAAATATGAGTGACAGTACTCTCTCAATCAACATTCAACTTCTTTCCTTGATATATGCGCATCCACACAACAAACACTGCATTACTGAAACTGAATCACAGAGTTCCATACATGGATTTTTGTAATTTTATGAATGCAGGTGTGGCTACTGACATTAAGCTTAAAGATTATATAATGTACAAGTATAAATAAAAAATTAAAGAAATAAAAAGGCTCATTATATTAGATGTTATCAATAATATTGAGTAAAAATAGTGGGTGCTGCAGTTCTACAATCTGTGCTACTGGTTTTGATCTGAGATTTTCACTATATAACGTTTGTTCAATCTATGTGATTAATATTCACCATTAAATTAAGTATGGATAAAGAAGGAGATCGTATTGAAAAATGGATATATAGAATAAATGCTTTTTCCAACAGTACGTTGCAGTATTATATATTTATATAAAAAAAGATATACTTATGTAAAATAAAAAATAAACCTTATTTTATAACATTCATTTATATAACAGACATTATTTTACAGTTTGATACCCTTATATAACAGTATTAACATTGAAGGACAAAAAAGTTCCTATATTTTGTCAGGTTTTTTGTTCCATTCATTTTTAAATCAAACATTTAATATATCCATTTTTCTCCTTAAAAAATATTTTGAATTGTTTTAATATACCCACCACTCTATATTTCTTGAATTTATTTCAAAGCAAGTGAAGGTTAATACTTTTTCATATTTAAGATAGAAGAAAATACTTCTACTTCTGCAACTGAAAATTATTGTTCGAACTTCAAATCAAAAACACTCAAATTTTCAGTTGAAAGTGTTTGGTGACCCTAAAAGTGACCCTCATTTGGTGACCCTAAAAGTGACCCTCAACCAAAACTATTTTGCTGTCTGTATCTGCCATGCTTCAGTAGGTCATGAACCAAATTGCTATAATGAATTTCTATACTTTCTTCTTTGATCTTGGAACTGTTTTATTCATCTTGCAAGAGTTACAAATAACCTTACTTTGAACTACAATTCAATAGCTCTACTGAAGTTATTATTATAGAGTTGATGATTTATGTTATCTATTTTTTGTAGAAAGCAACATTTTTATATAATGTACCAGATGTACATTTTATATAAAAAATTGTTTCATCTTTTACTAAATATTTGTTTGGTAAGTGTCTGCATTTATACTGAACAAATGACATTTAATTCAGTTCAAATGTTATTCAGAATATGGAATTTATTCTTTGTCTTGCTTTAGTTGTTATCACAACAGTGTTTCAACTAACCCAATTTTTCAGGTTCACAATTTATAACAAAAGATAGAGAGTTGAGAATAAACTAGGATGTTTGGAATATTAGCCAGTTCTTCTTTTCAGTTCACAATCTATTGCTGTAAGAGACATTCTCTTTTCTTATAAATTCTGTATATGGTGAGAACCATAGACTAGATCATCTTCATGAAGCCAGGAATGATAACTCTTCTTAAAATTGTAAACAGACCATATTTTGCTATCTTTGTGTTGAGTCTCAAATAAATTGAATATGTGTCCATAGTTGTGATATATCTTTGCATGTAGCTCTTCATGACGTAGCTCTTCTTGTCAAGTGTGACACATTGAATTGCTGCCCGGCCTGCCATCTACTTACTACTTATATAGTTCTAGGCTCATTTACATGGGATACTACACTCTCCTGAAACCATAGTAATTGTACACCCTTGTTCTTCCTGTCACACCTTCTAATTAATTTTGCCTTATACTGTCCTTCTGTCTGCTCTTCTTGTTATCTCTTTAATAGTGACCTTGGTCTTCCTTCATCCTCTTCATACACATCTGTCTTTTCATTTTCACTTGATTCCATATCCTGCTCAATCTCACTTCTGCAACTCTCTGTCTCTCCCTGCTCCTGTACTTTCATTCTTTGCCTTAACCAGACACAAAGACTCTTACCCCAAAACTCAGACACATTGTCTGTAACTACAGTTTGGAGCACTCCATTTCTCAAAAACTTGTTTTACTGTGGCCACTATTCTGTCATTTACTTTGGTCACCTCTGGCCAACCTAAGTACGTATTCACTAGTATTAAAAATAACCCCATATTCCTGATATGTGCATGATCTATGTGCACTCAAACCCATGGTTGAGCTTCCTTTGGCCCCAAATGAATTTTTCTACCTGAAACTTTTTATCTCATTACACTTTGGATACTTCCTAATATACTCCTCAATATACTTTGAATATCCTGGCCACCACACTTGCAGTTTTAACATTCTTCATGTTGCTGTTATGCTTCAAGGCACATCATCATGCACCCCTCTTAATACGTCTTTTTTCAACACCTGTGGAGCTACAACTATATCTCCATTACATACTATACTATTCTCTATGTTCAACTTGTTTTGCCTCCTTGAATGATCGCTCTACCATTGAGCAATTGCATTATCTATTACTTCTTTTTCTTTCTATCACTCTGCTTAATACTGGATCCTGCTCAGTTTCACTTTTAAGTTTATTTATACTGTCATGGTGGCATCATCAACAGACTTAATGAACTCTTCCAACCATTACTTATACTTCCCTCACAAGAGGTGAGAGAGAGCAGCCTGAGGAAAGCGCCCTCAGAGAGGCCCGAGAATTGGTCTACGAACACTGCTACCTTAATGACCATTACGAGTTCCAGTTCTAAGGCCAAGGGTTGAATCATAGTATTACACACTAACTTTCTGTATTTAATATATATTCATTATTTTCTATTTGGTTGTTTTTACGTTATTCTTGCTGGACCTTTAACAAGTGGCGATGAAGATTTGAAAGAAATTATGTGGAGATATAAAAAAGAAAAATATTGTCTCACCCAACAAGTGGTGATGAGGACATTCAAAAAATTTACACGGAGATAAAGGGAATTTTTCCACCAGTCGCAATGACAAAAAGTGATGAGGATATTCAAAAAATTCATGTGGAGATAAAAAGAAAAATATATTTTTGGACTGCAGTCGCCATATGACAAGTGGCAATAAGGTTATTGAAAAGAACTCTACTCAGAGACAAACAAAAAGGGAAAATTTTCGTCATTTACAGCAAATGACGAGAATCGGAAATGAACCTACACAGAGATAGAAAGGAAATATCTCCCTGCACAACAAACAACATTAAGGATATTGTTAATCATAACAAGGTGGTCTTATACAAGGACTTATAAGCAAAAATTTGCTCTGAAGTCACCCATAACAGAGACTCAAAGATATGAAATTCTACCTGCACACAACTACGTAAAAAAAAAGAAATTCTAAAAAGAAATTCACTGGGAAAAAAAAGAGCTAATAAAAAAAAAATTGGCAAATAGAAAAGAAAAATCTGTAAGTTTTTCTTTTTACAAAAGTGATTTATTTTAGGAGGTATGAAGATTTTTTAAAAATAGGCTGCGAGAACTGGTCAGATACAAAGAAATTGCCATTACTGTTAAGAAAACTGAGGACTTCCGAACATACAAAGTTTGTCGATTATATATTACCCAAGAAGACTAATGACTGGTATGATAATTAATTGGATTGGGAATATGTTATATACGATTCAAGGTCCAAAATATACGCACAGGAGTTGTATAAATCAAATGAGGAAAAGGCAGTTGGAGGAAACCAACACACTACTGCAAGAAGAAGAGACTATGAATACAATTTTTGATATGTTTGATTTGCAAAGACCATAGACAGTGCCTGAAACAAAAAAATCAGGAAGGAAGAGGAAGTTTATAGAACCATTGGTAATAAACCATAAAAGGAAAAAGTATAAAAGCTCCCTAGACAGAGAAAAAAAAAAAACTTGGGAGATGAGTGTCATGGTGGCATCACCAACAGACTGAATGAACTCTTCCAAGCATTACTTATACCTCCCCTCACAAGAGGTGAGAGAGAAAGTAGCCTGAGAAGAGTGCCCCCAGAGAGGCTGGAACTCAGCTGAGAGTCAGTCAACAAACCCTGCTACCTTAACGACCATTATGAGTTCCAGTTCTAAGGCCGAGGGTCGAATCATAGTATTACACACTAACTCATATTATCGTTCCTACTAACCAAGTTCCATGTATTGTATTCTTTCCGTATTTAATATATATTCATTATTTCCTATTTGGTTGTTTTTGCGTTATTCTTGCTGAACCTTTAACTTGGTCCATGACATATAGAAAGCATGTCTGTTTCTACCTAGTGTATTATTCTATCCTTACCAGATTTGTGCTTCTCTTCTGTTCCATTCCCATACTGTAATCTTGATAAGGCTTCCACATGAGGAATAGTGTTTTCTTTCACATATATAATATCAAAATCAAATGTCATGATTTTTATCACCCAATGCAGTATCCTTGAAGATGTAATCTTTGGTAATTCTTTCCTCAGGTTGAAAATAAATTCTGATGGTTTGTGGTCTGAATTCAACAACTTTTTTTACTTTACAAAAAACATTCTGCTCCACACAATCACTAATGTCTCTTTCTCAATATTTTTTTTTTTTTTAATCATTTCACCCTAAGCAAGGCATTCCACTGCCATTATTGTGCAGGGAGTTACATAGGGGAAACTGATGAGAAAGTGTGGTTAGTTATAGGAAATGTTGCAAGGAGGGTGATAGACGGATGGGGATACCGAGGATGAGGGTTGAGTTGGTGGGAAGAGTGCTTGAGAGAATGGATGCGAGTTAGTGTGATAGGAGGTGTCTATTGACTTTACATTTAAATTCCTGGAGATTGTAGCTTTCGGGGAAGCAAGTATATGGAAGGGAATTCCACAGGCAAGAAGTGCAAGAAAAGAAGCTGTTAGAGTAGAAATTGTGGTTACATCTTATCTGTTTCACCGTAAAAGAGTGGGACCTAGTTGCTAATCTAGTATCTTGTGCAAATTCATACCTAAGGGACACCAGTGATCTAAGTTCATCAGAGCAGAAACCATGAAAGTATTTATAAAAGAGGCACGGGGAAGCCACATCACACCAGTTAAAGTGTGACTGCAACTGGACTGCCAAGTCGGTATCAATCACATTACAGATTCTCCGTTGTATTTTGTCAAGAACCCCGAGGTGAATAGCAGGGGCACCTGACCAGATGTGGCAGCAGTATTCAATACATGGGCGGATGGTAGATTTATATATGTGCAGGATGGATTCAGACGAGAAAAACTTCCGGGCACTGCACAGAGAACCAACTTTCATAGCAGCAGATTTAGCAATGGATTCAATATAGTCATTCCACTTGAGGTCCACTAAGAGTGTGAGGCCAAGGAGACGTAGTGTTTTACTCTCAGGGAGGCAAGCCTGTTCCATGCTAATGGGAGGTAGGAGTGATTGTCTATGATGGTTAATTGATAGTGGCTTTGTTTTAGAAGCATTAAAATTTACGACCATTTCTTACCCCAGTCCGCTATGGATTGGAGGTCCTTCTCAAGCTCGACAGCAAGGTTCACTTTGTCGCCCACACCAGATTTTTGATCAAGGTGAGAGTAAACTGTGGTGTCATCGGCGTACATGCCTACATGGGATCTTATAGCATCGAGGAGATCATTAATGTAGATCAGAAAGAGCGTAGGACCTAGGATAGAGCCTTTAGGGACACCCACATTCATATGGTAGTTATGGGAGGCATGTCAGTTTAATACTACCTTCAATGTGCGATTAGAGAGGAATGACTGGATTAGGTCAAACAAATGTTATACCATAGCTCCGTAGTTTGCGTAGAAGGCCAGAATGTCAGACTCTGTCAAACACTTTGGAGATATCCAAGGCAACGGTTCGAGCTTTGCCATTCTTGTCGAGAGCCTGGTATATATACTCAGTGATAGTCGTTAGCATATCAGCAGTAGACCTGGTGAAGCGGAAGCCATACTGTTTGTCCGAGAAGAGCCTGTGGGCTGTTAGATGCTGAACCACCTTGGCGTTAACAATGGCTTCGAACACTTTGCCATGGAGGCTGATAGGGCTATAATTAGCGGGGTTTGAGGGTTCTCCAGTATTCTTAAATATAGGAACTACAGAGGAAGACTTCCAACAAGCTGGAAAGCAGGAAGCAGATAGGCAGAAGTTGTAGAGCTTAGAGTTCAGGGACACATTTCTTCAAGACTATGATTGGGATTCCGTCCCCTCCCCTCAAGTTTTGAGATTATGTTAGAGACCAGCAAGGGGGTAATGTGGACGACATTCAGTTGAGCCTCAGTTCTAGGTGGGAAGTCGGGTGTAGATACTCCAGATGAATCCAGTCTCGAATTGGTCGAGAATCTGCGAGCAAAGCATTCAGCCTTGTCTGCTGAGGAGATGAGGACCTCAAATTCATTGATTAGTGGAGGTATTGAGGACTTACTCTTGTTAAGCACGCTTTTACAGAGTTGCCAGTAGTTTTTGGCACCGAACTTACAGGATGCTATGCGTTGCTTCATTCTGGCAGCAAACAGCATTTTAGCTTCATTAAGTATCTTTTTATACTTATTACGAGCTGAGGTGAAAAGGTGCCTGTTTTGGTCCGATGCATGGCTTTGATAGAGCAGGAAGAAGTGATTCTGGTGGGCAACTGTACCTTGGAATATACTTGCTGTAAAAATTTATCAATTCCAGAATGAACTCTAATTCCTTCATATTTGTTGGAGTTGCTTTATCTGTAATCTTTGTCAACTTCTTATCAGGTGCTGTGCCTTTCTTTGACATCTTATAGCACAAATACAACAAATTCTTACAATCAAAATTGCACTTGTTTCTGTTCAATGTTAATCCTACCTTTTTTAATCTTGTTAATATTTGTTTTAATTCTTCCTTGGTTTTAGATTCTACCCTTATATCATTCTGATATATAATTATGTTACTTATTTTTCCTAATAACACTCCTTCAATTGCTTTCTGAAAAATGTGACTGGAAGTTTTAATTTCAAATAGAAGATGAGTCCATTTTAGCAGACCTATAGGGGTGTTAATTGTGGCAACTTCTTTAAACTTCTCATCAATCTCAATTTGCTTGTATTCAGACTGAAGATCAATTTTGGCAAAGTATTCCATATTTGCCAGCTCATGGCATGCAAATTCAATATTCCGCAATAAAAATGAATCTGACCATATTTGGTGATTCACTCCTAAGTTGTAATCACCATATATCCTTAAGTCTCCATCAGCTTTTTTTTACCAGAACAATAGTTGATGCTCAGTTACTTCTACTTTGTGTAACTTTTTCCAGAATGCCCTGTTGGACCATTCTGTTTAATTTTACAACCACCAAATGAAGTATGTGAACCAGAACTTTTTCTCAACACTATATATTTAGGGTGATAATTCTCTTTAAACCAAATACTCGCTTTAATTTCACATAACTTTTTTAGTTTGGGTTGTTCCAACTTAATCCAAAAATTCTTTGGTATTAACATTATTTTGCTACCAGTATCCACCTGCATATTAAATACATGGCCATTTATTCTTATAGTCCCTTGACTTTTCTTTTGCACAGCTTCTTCTGTTTTTTCTTCAGAGGAAGATGTTTTTATTGTTCACATTTTTATTACTTGCTTCTTATACTTATATACAATCTGAACATTTCTTCTTCCACAATTCAAGCATAGTTTCCCTAATGCCAGACATTTATATGTTATCCTTTCAGTCATTCTTCCACAATATTTGCATTCTGAATTTAGTCCTATTCATCTAGTACATTTCAAGCTCTTCTTTTGCTATTTGTCTATACTTCTGAGATGAGGTAGTATTTACACTATTTATATTGTTTAGACTATTGTCCTCATCTTTATTGCCATGCTTAGAATGTTTTATTCATTGTATACTCCTGTCTTCTTCAGGCTACAGCAGTGGTAAACAATTAACTTAGAGATTTAAGTTAAAGGGAGATAACTACCAGAAGGAGCATCCCACATGGAATGAGAATGTTATAACCCAGTGATTGTAATAAAGGGATTGGTTTGAAATTCCTAGCACCTGAAGAAGGCTAGAGCATACAACAACCGAATTGTTGTAATAATAACAATAAAAATGAGGTTAATAGGGCAAACAATGTAAATAGCTCCTCTTTTGTTTTTTTTTTTGTTTTTTATAATCATATCACCCAAAGCAAGGCATTTTACTGCAACTGTTATGCTGGGGATTACATAGGAAAGAGTGACAGGTTATAAGGGGTATTAGGAAGTGGATAAGAGAAGGATGAGAATACTTATGAGAGTGGAGTGGACAAAGAAACTAGCATGAGAGAGAGGATGCAAGTTAGTGAGATAGGAGATGATTATTGACTTTACATTTAAATTCTTGGAGATTGTAGCTGTCAGGGAAGCAAGTAAACAGAAGGGAATTCCACAGGCAGGAAGTGTGAGAAACGAAGCTGCTGGAGTAGAATTTGCATTTACATTTTATTGTTTTCACAGTAAAAGGGTGGGACCTAGTTGATAATCTTATGGCTCAAGTGAATTCATATATAGAGGGCATCAGTGAGCTAAGTTCATCAGAGCAGAAGCCGTGAAAGTATTTGTAGAAGAGACACAGGGAAGCCGCATTGCACCGGTGAGAAAGTGACTGTATCTGAGTTGCCAAGTCGGGATTGATCACATTACAGATTCTCCGTTGGATTTTGTCAAGGACACCTATGTGGATAGCAGGAGCACCCAACCAGATATGGCAACAGTATTCAATGCATGGGCGGATGGTAGATTTATATATGTGCAGGATTGATTTATTGAATTCTATGATTAACTCCAACTGTTGTAAAAATTCTATACCTGTTTTTAAGTTCATTTGGTTGCTTTGCATGCACTCTAACATTTTTTGCTTATGACTTGTGTTTTGTATTCCCTCACTCAACGTTAGAAGAATCAACTCATCTTCCACCAACATTTCTTGCATTTCTAACTTTTAAAACTTACAATATTTTCTTAAGCATATGCAAATATTGCATCACAAATTCCTCTGGCCACTGCATTGCTTCCAGAAACTTGGGCCTCTTGGCAATAACCAACTTTTTCTGAAGTCTAATATTCATTTTAATGATGCTGACAATTTCCTCAAAAATCATTTATTCCAACTCCTTTCAGTAAGATGTTGTTAAAACTGTCATTAAAGCATCACATCCCATGGTAGCCAAAACAAATCCATTATCTGATTCTCTCTTCCTTCCATTCTCTCCTCCTTCAATTTTTTAACTCTTGCCAACGCTACAAAAGCTAGCATCCAAACTTCAATGGACTCTGGATCATCCAACAAACCCAAAGATTCTATCGGTGATGCCATTGTTGAGTTTTGAATAACTCTGTGTGTTCATAGCTGTAACGTATCTTTGTGTGTAGCAATATTCAAGACATAGCTCTCCTTATCAAGTGTGACACATTGGATTGCTGCCTAACCTATCATCTACTTCCTACTTACATAGTGCCATGCTAATTTGCATGGGATACTAAATTTCATGTATTGCATCTGAAAATACAAATAATAAATCAAAGAATGGTTATGTTTCTATACAGTGACATAATAAAGCGGTTGGAGAATTTCCTGCCTCTCTAAACATTTCAAAATCGGACAAGATCTTTTTCATCACTTGCTAAAAGTTTATTATACTGATTCACTTAAATAGTTTTCCCAAAGCCTTGCTAGCCATGGTAGACTAGTGATCTGTCCTCCTCTAAGTTTGCCAACATTTCTATACCATGTTTTTCATTTATGCTTCATCGTCACAAGAGTCAGATTAGACCAAATATAAGATATTACTGTCATATCTGAACCAGAGTTATCCAATTCTCACTTTCTAGCCTTGGTAGAGTTCAAAAGCATCCATGTGATGCTTGTATGTAGGGTTGAATCATCCTCATTCTCTTTGTATTTCACTGGTAAGAAGGAAGTTCTATTCAGGCAGCTTCTTCCCAAGAACTACCACTTTATAGAACAAACTTTCAAGAGGATGTTTTCTTGATCTACAGTCTGAACCTATACAAGTCAACTGTTATCTATTCTACATATCCTCATAATCTGTACTTACTTCCTCTTGTTATGTTCATGCAGCAACTTCATTTAGTAACCGTCTACCTTGAGTGGTGCTTTGGTCTTGTATTGTATGAACATTTAGAAAATAAAATCTAATTGAAAATTAAAATAACTGTACACATGGGAGCTTATGACAAACTCAACTAAACTTAGTAAATATAAATAAATTTATGAAGGCATTTAAAAAGAAATGTTTTTTTTTTGTACATGAATGTAAAGTACAAATAATAAAATAATCATTTGACAAACTGATTTGTTCCTGTGTTTGTATTTTTGCTATCAGAGAAGCTACATAACTCTTTTGTATTTATTCATATGAAAAATGTATTTTGGAAGTTATTAGTTGGAGTAAAATAAATTATCCTATGGTGCAATACATTTTATAATAACATGTTGTGATTATTCTTTTTTATGTATTAGAATTAAGGAAAGATAGAGAGATACAAATGTGAAATTGTTTAATTTCTTTCAAACTGATGAAAGAGGAATAAATAAATATCCAATTAACAAAAGCAAAAAAAGATTTCTTTGTCATCAGAATGCTCAGCTAAATAAATAAGTTATCAAATGACAAACTGAGATTGATATAGGAGTTATATTTAGAATAAAAGAAAATGATAAGTTCAGAAGCAGTCAGTCAGATGAGGAAGCAATAAAAAGTAGTTTGGATTAATCATTAGTTTTGATTAACTTACATGACAAAATAAAAAAATAATTGATAATTGAGATATCATTTCACCGTACAACACTGCCCCGGAAAATGGCATAGGGCCTCTGATGCTATTTCTCGCAATCCTGTCACTACGATACAGAGCCTGCTTGATACATTCCCAATAGAACCCACCCCTACGGATGTCAATGAATTAGATGAGACTTGTGCAGCAATGACATCTACAGCCCTCATATCCATATCTCAATTAGATAGTAACCCTGCCATAACTTCCCCTGACCACATTTGCCATGCGGGTCAGAAGGACACACAATATACCTTGTTATGCAGGACCATAGACAAAGGTTTTCCAAACAGTTGTCAAGCAACACTGCGTACAATCCGAGAGTATTGGGAAGTTCGTAACCACCTCAGCAATGACAATGGACTAATTCTCCTGGACAGGAGAGTAGTTATACCAACCTTCCAATGCAGAAACATACTGAGGTGCTTACAGTCGGATCATCAAGGAGTAGTGGGCATGGAAGCACGCGCTAATGAGTCAGTCTACTGGCCTGGAATGAATGCCTCAATTTGAAATCATAGGAATAGTTGCATTACCTGTTCAATAAATGCCCCTAGTCTACCACGTGAACAAATCCACATGACACCTTCACCAGAGTGGCCTTTCCAATAAATAATGATGGACTTGTTTTATGTTGGATCCTTCACATAGCTTCCTTACGCAGACAGACTCACTGGATGGCTCATTTTGTGCTGCATCAAGCCAAGACAAGGAGCTACCTCTAGGTTGATATCCATCTGCAGGGAAGTATTCCAAACATATGGTGCACCTGAGGAACTCAGTACTGACGGTGGGCCACCATTTTCAGCTTAATCATTCAAACAGTTCCTAGCAACCTGGGATGTTAAACAAAGGATTTCGTCTGTAGCCTATCCCCAGTCTAATGGGTGAGCATATTTAGCAGTCAAGACTGCAAAAAGACTCATACAGGACATCAAGGTTCCTTGGACAATAATATGGTAGCATGAGCGATCTTGCAGTACAGAAACACCCCTATCCAAGGCATTGGCTTGTCACCAGCACAACTCCTGCTTCATAGAAGTCTTTGGGATTTTATACCATGACACCCACATTTATATCGGCCACACTCTGAGTGGATAGCTGCAGCCCAAAGGTGTGAAAAAGCATTATCTAAATGCAATGCAGACCTTATTGACAGGTACAATCGTACTGCACATAACTTATCCCCACTTTGTGAGGGAGACACAGTTTCAATTCAAAATCCAAATAGTCATCGATGGGACATAAGTGGGCGAATAGTAGAAACACTACCCAACCGCCAATATAGGATTAGAGTTGCAGGATCAGGTAGGATAATGCTGCGGAACTGTAGATTTCTGAGGAAACTTGAGGCACCTGCAGTCAAGACCCCTATCTCAAGTCCTTGGCCTATGTCCCATGGAGCAACGATCACAGATATATGTAGGCCAGATCAACCTGATGAGAAATCTGGAAATGGCAGCATTACTTTGCAAAGTGACCTGGCATCCCAAGGCCCTAATCAGTCACAGTTATCATGGACTAAGATTCCAAGGGCTCAACCCCGACTACTCCCATATAATTGCCCAGACGATAAAGAACTGATTCCCCCTCAGTGGCCACTACGCTCCCGCAGTGGGGAGAGGAGGCAGATGTAGAAGTCAAATAACTTACCTTTCAACATGGTGGTCTTCTTTTGTTTCCCTGTAGGAAGGTGAACATTCAAGAGTGTGAGACTCACCTTCCTGATGTGTCCAACTAGCATTCAGTTGGCAGACAAAAATAAACAGGGTTGTAACTGAATACATGTCCCTATGTGGCCCAAAGACAAATGGTGGATATTGTGCTCAATATTTATGGAGCTCAATATACACACTGAAATTATCAGCCAATCACTTCTTACAGAACAGACTTGCCTGTAACAGAATGGAATCTCCCAGGTTATTATTTAAACCACCTACCAATTTGCCCTGGTGGTTTTTTGGTCAGTTGGACTCAACTTCTATTCTAGTTGATTACTGGCTGGTTGTTCCATAAGATCTTTACACTAAATGGCCTAACAATGGAGATTTTAACAGCGACAACCACAATATATATAGGAGGTAAAAATAACAAAACAGGAGTCAGCTTAATACTGGATGAAGAAATGAAGAAATACATTCTGAGATACTGCCAGTTATCCAAAAGAGGTCTCTTGGTCAAACTGAGAGGGAGACCCTTCAACATAGCTATTATAGTAGTCTATGCACCGACAATGCAAAGCACTGAGGAAGAAATAGCATCTTTCTGCTCTGTACTAGACAATGTCAAAGCTCAGTGTTAAAGCCAAAAAATTAGAATCATCATGGGAGACTTGAATGCCAAGTAAGAAAGAAGGAAGGGGATACAACTGGTAACTTCGGATTAAGAATCAGCAACAACCAAGGAGAAAAATGGGTCCAATGGTGCACAGCAAATGACCAGGTAATAATTAACACATAATTTCAAGAACACCCAAGATATCTATGGACATGGAGAAGCCCAGGAAGTGACACAAAAAAAACCAAATTGATTACATAACCATAAGCAAGAGATTCAGAAACAGTGGTTCAATGCAAAACTCATCCAAGTGCTGACTGTGGAAGTGACCACCTCCCAGTCATCTGCAAACTAAGGGTGTAACTTTGGAGACTGAAGAAGCCTAGTGCAGCACCCAGACTGCAATAAAACACACTCGTGAATGACCTCAACCTGCAGAAAAAATACACTGACAGTGTAAAAATAAAATACAAAGAACAAATTAGAAACAGAAACTCAAAATGGGACACTAAAGGAAGCACTAGTGATATCAGCAAACAACATTGTACAAAAGGAAATCAAATGCAGAAGAAAAACAAGTAGATGACTGAAGAGATTCTTGACATGATGCAAAGGAGACAGAAAACTATGTCATGACATGGAACGGAATACAGCAAACTACACAAGGAAATAAGGAGCAAATGCAAAGAGGCTAAAGAGGAATAGCTTAAGTTGAGTGCAAGACTTATAAAACAGGCATGCATAAAGAAATATGTTTCACAAGGACACGCAATAAATTTTCAGACTTGCTAAATGCTACATATGTATCATTCAATTTTTTTCATCACTGGCACAGAAACGTCTGGGTCTCAAGTTATCTACCTCCCTTTATACTTACAATCAAATTTCTCCTATCCATCATGACCTGGATTTCTATTGGTTCATTGAGACAAATCCTCCAAAAATTCCCCTTAATTGTCTGGATATGGTAAAAATTTTGTTGTTTTTAAGCTTATATAATGATTCCTAACAGAAAAAATATTTCACTGCCTGACAAAGGTGCTAATAAGATGGTATCAAAACATAACAGCTCTTGTGTTGCAGTAAACTATATTTTTATTATAAACTTATAATAAAAATATTACCATATATAATGCGCTGCTAAGTATCAAGCATTCTTAATAAAGTAAATCACTACAAACAGTGGACTGCCAACCCATTAGCTTATAATACTTCTATGGGTGGGGAATATGATATAAAAAATACATATCAGACTAATTGTAATCAGTGAAAAATATAATGGAAGAGTGGTTTCATTCAGGGAAAGGTTTCATTGATGAATAAAAAAATAATAACATGAAACCTGAAGCAGGAATTTACAAAATAGACTGCAAAAAAAGTCTCAAGAAATACATATGTGAGAATCTAGGAATTTAAATAAACGATTATATGAATATAAAATGAATCTTTGAATCTTTTACAAAAAATATCATCAGTCATTCAAAGAAATAGTTTTGACCATAATTTTGACACAAAGAATAGATTTTGATTAAAAAAGAAAATATTTTTAAGATAAAGAAATATTAAAAGTGCACTAATTTCAGCATCTGCAACAGTAAATTTATGTCCAGGATCATAAAACATATCCACGTTGCTCACAAAATGACTACCAAACAATGTGTTATAATTGAAAACCATAATACTAAATATTAAAAAAAATGCAGTAGCTGAAAGAGGCTATATTAAATACTGAGACACATTAGACATTAAAACTTAAATTAAAAATCTGAGCATCTCTGTATCTTAACATTTCAGAGTAGACTGTAACTAGCTTTTGCAGTATTTGTCTGTCTCACTCCTACCTTTCTTTCAAACATTTTTATACTAGCAGTATAGCCCAGTGTTGCTCGGGTGTAATGAAAGTTTTAAAACTAATCCATGGTCCTGGAGCTCAGACTCAGCCTAAAAAATATTTGTGTGAAGTTTGGTGAGAATCAGATAAAAATTATGGATTTGTATAAAGGACATACACACAGATAAATAGACACACAAACATCTTGCCTTTTATATATATATGTTATCAATTTTCTGCACTATTGTAAGAACTGCAACCTTGAAACTTCTGAATATCATTTCTTATGTCTTTGTCTATGAGTGTATCAAATTTGATTAAAATCGGACCACTCCTTCTATAACCCGATTTTTTCGATTATCGATTTTCGATATTTATCGGGGGTACCTTGACACAAAACCTAGCTAAGATTACTCACAGACGCTTATAGTACAACTGTGTAAATTTTCAAGAAAATCGGTTCAGCCGTTTCGGAGTCTATAGGTAACAGACACACAGACACAGACACATACACACACACACACACACACACACACACACACACACACACACACACACAGACAAAGTTCCATTTATAAATAAGTTTAGATTTAGATAGATTTAGATATAAGATTGATTTCATTAATAAAACCATTATTAGGTTAAAGATATTCCTTCTTGGAACAAATTGCATCAGTAAATTCTTCCATTTTTTCATTCACTTGCTTATATATCAATAAAAATGAATGTATTAATCTTCAAGTGCAAATTGAAAATCAAAAGAAGAAAGTTAAAATTTTTATGACAAAGAAGGCTCCTCTCATATTAATTTTCTAAGAAAAGATGATACCATCAAATATATAACATATTATTAAGCAAAATTAACAGATATTCTATTATAGGATTTTACACATTGGAAAAAATGAAATGAATAAAATACAAGAAAAATGAATTTCAAGTAATATTTTAAAATTTTCTTAACCAAATGCTGTTGTCATTTGTTTTACTAAAAAAATTCTAAAAATTCCAAGAATTCTTTTATGAAGATCAACTACACAAAAATAGAAAGGCATGTAAAACAAGGGTGTGTGTTTTCACTGGATTTAATTAATCTGTACAGCAAAATAATCCAGAAAGATGGGCATTCTACCAGGATTTATTATACAAAATATGTATAATTTTATATAATGGTGCATATCAGTGCCACATGCAAATTTAAGCAAGTAATTTTTATTTAAAACCTCACAGATGATACATAAAATTTATCTGTCTATTGAACACACTGAGTAAATTATTAATGTGTCTATGTTTAAAAGCTTCTCTGAGAAGTGATGGAGTAGTACAAACACTTTTATTTGAGAAAAATTAGACTTTTACCAAAGAAATAATGACTGAAAGCACAACCAAAATGAGTAAACTACCTCTTAAATCTTAAAATAAATATTCTACACATTTTAGTTCTTGTCATTTTAGTTCTGTAATATCTTGAAGCAAATACAAATTGAAATCTAATAAACAATTATTTTTGAGTCAATAAGAAAAGCTTCTTTTGAACTAAAACTTTTGAAAGTAAAATTGCACACCCAAAAATGAGGATCTAAATGGCTAAAAGCTTTTCTTTTTCACAAGTCAGTGTGAAAAGCGATACTCTGGATCCTGATTGGTTGACAAATCGAGAAATTCAAAATACTTCAGCCAAACAATTTTTTCCCAGCTAAAGAAAAAATTGTTCTGGGATTCTCCCACATGACCAGAATTCAATCAGTCAAGAGGGTCAGTGAGAGACAGCAGTTCGGTTGATCACTCAAGCAAGCAGTCTATCTGTCAGCCACATCAGTCAATCCTGAAAGACACAGTGTCAGTCACACACATTCAGATAGGTGCCTACATCAAAGAGAATAGTGCTGAGAAACTAATCCTTTGCCCACTCAACCATTACAAACGGAAAGAAGAGAGGAAACACCTGCAATGGCCATAAAACTTTTCACATCTCTCAGCAAACCAGAAAGGAGAAGTAACGTTAATTTAAGTAGACTGATTCATCGTTTTACACATACACTACCAATTACTACTATCTCCGTTTGACTCTCTCTCTCTCTCTCCTCGGGAATTCTTATTCACACTCCTTTTTCAACACAATTTGAAACACTTTCCTTTTCCAACTACTTACCGGCTGATATATAAAAAGGAAAGAAACATTGTGCTACTACTCTGTTTAATTACACTCAAAACAGACATTTTATCTTTCACCAACATTTGCTCAAATCCAACAGACACTTTTATATTCAACCCACATTCACGCAAATATAAGACACATTGCTATCAAACAAAAGATACCCAGAATTGTATAAATTGTTTATATTGTATATATATATTGTCAAATACAAAGTTTTCATATTTTTATACAACATTTCTAACTGTGTTGTCTTTTCTTGAAATTTGTGTTGTATTTTTGTGGACCGGATATCCCGCATTAAATCTCCCTTTTAATCCAGGTGCTCTGGAACCCCACATACTTCTAATTCACTCTTTAAAGGATTCAGCAGACAATATCCAAATAAGTTGTTATAGTTTAAAAGGAAATTACTTTCTTAGTATTATGAACCACTCAGAACAACTCTCAAAAAGCAGCTTATCTGATCCAACTAACTTTATATAAGAAACACTGTCTACTAATAGAGTCAGAGTGGAGTCTGTTCACTTGTCTCTTCAAGATGTGGATACACATGCATATACATTCTCTCACTGAACACACAACCCATTCAGTCAAAGAGAGTCAATAGCCCACTTTGTAAATTAATCAACCATATTTTCTCACAATATTAGTATGTCTTTCTTTTCTATAATGCCTGACTATGATTTTGTGTTCCATAAAACAAATCTGTTCTATTTCACATAGTTTTCAATGACAAAGATTTTGTATCATTTGTTAAAAATAACTATTTCAAATGTTATTGAAACCACAACTTTTCTATTGTTTTGTTCATGCATTGTTTGGATGTAATTTCTTTTTTTTTTTTCACTCAGATATAATAAAACTATATTTTGGTTGTTGCTTTGTTTTACTAGATTACTTTATCAATTATCTGGAGTCAGAATTAAATGACTGTAACTTGAACACAATTTGGATAGATGTAAAAAATAAAATAAATAAATTTACGGATCTTAAAAATTTTAAGTTATTTTATCAAGTTCTTACAGTGAAAAACGTTTTATAATTTTGTAATATCTGATTCTCTAGTTTTATTTTAAGAATAAAATGCTATATTTGCTGGCTCATAAGAAGAGAGTGTCATTCAGATTATTACTTATCTCAAATTCTGATCTTTACTACATTCATAAACTTAATTAAGTGGATATGGCATAATGTGCAGGAATTTAAAAAATAATGTTTGTTTTGTTGGAAAGTAAATATAATTAATCAATTTATAAATAAAATGAAAAATTCTGTGTGAATTTCTAAGGTGAGATGTTAGCTTTATACAACAATTCTTTATTGCACTTTTCAGTCACTGTCTTCTCCAAACTTTCTCAGGTTTCTCATGAATTCAGTAAATACACAAAAATAGAAAGAGACATAAGAAAAGAATGTATCTTTTTATCAGACTTATTCAACCTTTACAATGAAGCAATCCTGAGAGAATTTATTTTACAACTCCATTGATCAAATGAAATCAACAACATTATAATGACTACTATAGTTGGCATTTCTTTCAGTTGTACTTTCCTCTCTAAGATGTCATATGCAATATCTACTCTGTATATATATCAGATCAAAATAATGTTTTCAATTATATCTAAATATAATGTTCTAATTTTCAGGCCTAATCATATTCACATGGGCTAAATCTGCATCATAGGTTCTACCCATCTTTATATAGAACTGAGTCTTGTTATTTTCTTTTAATTTCACTCAGATAAGAATCTGTATTTAAAATTAACCTTTATTTTGATCTATTTCTGCTCTTTGATGTAATGGCATAAAAAGTATAACTTTATTATTGCTTTGCTTATGGAACCACACAGTATACCAATAATAACACAAGTGGGAAAACAGTCCACATCTATAATAAATCATTTTTATGAGTACTTTCAAATTTACAAGCACATAAAATAGCTCAAATGAGCAAAAAGACTGTTGAACTAGAGCATATAACTTGAGTGTGTTTTCTGAATCTAAAATAAATATTTATTTTCAGACAATTTCTTTTACCTAAGTGCATACCTAAGAACAAAATATTGGGTTTCACTCAGTCTTTAGGCATCATTAGTATTTTCATACATGTTAATATTTTCCTACATGCTACAAAAAGTTAACCTTAACACTTAATGAAAAAGAGAAGGTCCTATAAATTGGCTTGCAGTTATTCAAATTCAATAAAAGCCTTTAAAGTAAGAAAAATCAGAAAAATATGATACACATAAATATATTCATGCAAAATTCATACAAAAGATTGTAAGAGACATTTGGATCTAAGTAGTTAAGTAAGCAGAAGCCACTGTGAGCTGTGAAACATGGTTAATTGAAGACTAAGGAGTCTCTCAGTGAGAAAACAAGAAGCATCTTATCTCTAAGGTATTCTGTGGCTAATAGAGAAAAAAGAGAGTCTTTTGTACTCTTTCTTTATATACTGATTTTGGTAATGTCATCTACTGGTTATTAAGTTCTTTGGCAGACAAGTGAGGTAATCCCACAAACTTTTAGTAGTTTATTATTATGATATTTTCTTGAAAATCAGCATTCAAAATCATGGATTTTACTTGGACGAGAACACTAGTGCCAATGGGAAATATGCAATAGTCTCAACCACCACAGAAGGTTGCATTTATTAGAGATTGAAACATTAATTATGAAACTAACAATTAAAAATTAGAAAGCGTAATAGAATTCTCAATGTTGAACTAACTTAACACTCAGCCTTTGTATACTGAATAGGTGCATATACATCATATATTTGTTTCTTTTTTTTTTATAATCATATCACCCCCAGCAAGGCATTTTACTGCCATTGTTGTGCAGGGGGTTACAAAAGAGTAAAGTTATGAGAAAGAGTGACAGGTTACAGAAGTGTCAGAAAGTGGGTAAAAGAAGGCTGAGAATACTGATGAGAGTGGAGTGAATGAAGAAAGTAGCATGAGAGAAAGGATGCAAGTTAGTGAGATAGGAGATGACTACTGACTTTACATTTAAATTCTTGAAGATTGTAGCTGTAGGAGAAGCAAGTAAATGGATGGGAATTCCACAGGTGGGAAGTGCAAGAAAAGAAGCTGCTGGAGTAGAATTTGCGTTTTCAATTTATTGGTTTCACAGTAAAAGGGTGGGACCAAGTTGCTAATCTTGTGGCTTGAGCAAATTCATGTATAGGGGGCACCAGTGAGCTAAGTTTATTGGAGCAAAAGCCGTGAAAGTATTTGTAGAAGAGACACAGGGAAGCCACATTGTGCTGATGAAAAGGTGACTGTATCTGACCTGCCAAGTCAGAATTGATCACATTACAGATTCTTCACTGGATTTTGTCAAGAACACCTAGGTGGTTAGCAGGAACGCCTGACCAGATGTGACAGCAGTATTCAATGCATGGGCGGATGGTAGATTTGTATATGTGCAGAATTGTTTCAGACAGGAAAAACTTCCTGGTTCTGCACAGAGAACTGACCTTCTTAGCAGCAGATTTAGCTATGAATTGTATATAGTCATTCCACGAGGTACTGTTGTGAGAGTTAACCCGAGGAGGCGCAATTTTTTGCTTTCAGGAAAACTAGCCTGATCCATGCAAATGAGAGGTAGGAGCAATTGTCTGTGATGTTTAATAGATATCAGGCTCATTTTGGAAGCATTAAAATTCATGAGCCCTTCCTTACACCAGTCCACCACGGATTGTAGGTCCTTTTCAAGCTCAGCAGCGAGGTTTGCTTTGTCAGCCTCAAAGGATTTTTGATCGAGGCGAGAGTAAACATCAGCGTATATGCCTACTTGGGATTACATTGGGGAGATTGTTAATGTAGATAAGGAAAAGCATCGGACCTAGAATAGAGCCTTGAGGGACACCCGTGTTCAAGTGATAGTATTGAGAGGCATGTCTGGTCAATACTGCCTTCATTGTGCAATTTGAAAGGAATGACTGGATTAGGTCAAACAATTATCCAGTTACACCATAGCCCTGCAGCTTGCATAGAAGGCCAGCATGCCAGACTCTGTCAAATGCTTTGGAGATGTCTAGGGCAACAGTTTGGGCTTTTGCCATTCTTGTCGAGTGCCTGGTGTATATACTCAGTGATGGTTGTGAGCATATCAGCAGTAGACATGGTGAAGCGGAAACCATACTGTTTGTCAGAGAAGAGTCTCTGGGCTGTAAGATGTCATACCACCTCAGTGTTGATGATGACTTCGAACACTGTGCCAACAATCAGTAGGAGGCTGATAGGACAATAATTAGAGAGGTCAGTGGGTTCACCAGTATTTTTATAGATTGGAACTACGGATAAGGACTTCCAGCAGGAAGGAAAGTAAGACGCAGAGAGGTAGTAGTTATAAAGTTTGGAGAGAACAGAGGAGAGTTCAGAGGAGCATCTCTTCAGGACAATGATTAGGACTCTGTCACCACCACTCATTTTATGGGAGTCAAGCTTTGAAATTATTTTAGAGACCACCAAGTGGGTAATGTGTATGTCAGACAGTTGGGCTTTGGTTCAGGGTGGGAAGTCAGGTACAGATACTCCAAATGAGTCCAGTTGGTGGAGAATCTGTGAGTGAAGCACTCAGCATTGTCTGTTGAAGAGGTGAGGACCTCAAATTCATTGATTAGAGGCAGGGATTGAGGATTTGCTATTGTTCAGTACATTTTTGCAAAGCCTCCAGTAGATTTGGAACCAAACTTATGGGATCCTATGCGCTGCTTCATTCTGGCTGCAAACAGCAGCTTAACTTCTTTGAGCATTCTCTTGCACTCATTGCAAGCAGAAGAAAAGAGGTTCTTGTTATAGTTCAACAAGTGGCTCCAATAAAGCTGGAAGAAGTGATTTTGATGTGCGATGGTGACCAAGCAAGTGGGGTAGATGATGAACTATTTCAGCATTGATTATAGCCTCGAATACTTTCCTGAATATCGGTAGAAGACTGATAGGGCGATAGTTGGATGGGTCCGAGGGTTCACCAAAATTCTTAAAGACAGGAACGACTGAGGAGAATTTCCAGCATGCAGGAAAGCAGGAAGTAGAAAGGCAGTAGTTAAACAGTTTAGAGAGGACAGGGGAAAGTTCAGGGGCACACCTCTTAAGGACTATCACCGGGATTCCATCGTCTCCACACGCCTTATGGGTGTCGAGTTTTGAAATTACTCTGGATACTACTGTCGGGGTAATATATACGTTGTGCATTTTGGTCTCAGTTCTAATAGGGAAGTCGGGTGGGTGCACTCCGGACGAGTCGAATGTGGAGTTGGATGAGAATCAGCTTTGTCCACAGATGACGTGAGAACCTCAAATCCATGGATTAAAGGAGGTATTGAGGATTTCCTATTGTTGAGCACTCGTTTACAAATCCTCCAATAGTCCTTGGAGCCGAACTTGCGGTCAGCTATGTGCTGTTGCATTCTCTCAGCAAACAACTGTTTGGCGTCATTTAGGGTTCTCTTGCACTCATTGCGAGCAGATGTGAACAGGCACCTATTGTGATCAGTTGGCTGTCTCCGGAATAGACGGAAGTAATGGTTCCTGTGGGCAATGGTGGCTGAGCAGGCCGGAGAGAACCACAGAGAGGAATGAGGTTTTAAGCAATACTTCCTGGTGGGTATGAAGGCATCAATGCCAGCTTTCACCCATGACGAGACCTCAGAGGCACAGTCATCAACTGATAGGTTGAACACTTTTCCCCAAGGGACGTCGCAGAGGAAGTCGCGAAAGGCATCCCAGTCAGCTTTTTGGTAAAGGTAGGAGATTCTATAAGTAGGGGGCTCCTGGGGGGAGTGAGATTGGAAAGAAATACTGAGGGAGACTACAGCGTGGTTGGAGTTGCCGAGAGGGCAAAGCTGCGAGACTTGACACGCGTCAGGCGCAGAGGTGAAACATATATCTAGCAGTGAGGAATGACCCGAGGGAGTGCTTGGGAAGCAAGTGGGGAAGTCCACCACTTGCGTAAAGGATTGGGAAATAGCAAAGTTCATGGCGTGAATGCCGCCGGATCAGTAACGGCGTTTTCAAGCCATTCAGAGTGATGGGCATTGAGGTCTCCAAATACAAATATGTGGGCGAATGGGTGATAGGAAATAGCCTTATCTATGTCGTCAGCAATGCTATCTAGTAGGGAGCAGTCAGGAGAGGAGGGAGAACGGTAAAGAAAGAATAGGTAGCTAACTGAACTGAGGAGAGACAGGCGGAGACATATGTATTGGTGGTCAGTAGATTCGAGTGAAGTCACCCTAGTTATGGGGAGGTGTTCGCTGACATAAACACCCAGCCCATGCATGTGGACAGTGGAATCCTTCCTTAAAAGGGGAAGATAACCAGGGATGATGAGGTCAGAGGAGGGAATGGCTGAGTTGAGGTTAGTTTCGCAGAGCACGAGGATGTCAGGGGACTTTTCATGCAGGAACGCTTCTACACTAGGAAAGTTAGTATGAATGCCTCGGATATTAGTGAAGGAGAGGTTAATGAGTTTAGGTGGTTTGGATTTAACTGGTTTAGGGTCATTTCTGATTTGTTTAGTCATGATTCTGTTTGTAGAAAGGGACCTAGGGTAGAGGATACAGGCGGTCATTACTCACGATCTGTGCTGGGAGGGAAACTGGCTAGGGCTGCAACAAGGTGTGGCCTCGGGGTTGCCCACCGAAAGCGCTTGCAGGGACACCTATCCATGCGCGACATGGCACTACAAGAACCCCGATATTATACAACTGTTGATCAGAGCAGCCGCTCTTGACGCTACGCAAGAGTTAGGGCTCCTAACTACCAGTCGGAAGCAGCAACCAGGAAACTGCCAACCCGGTACCCTCACAGTGATGAGCCGTTGCCACCAACCGGCCAGATCGCAGGAAACTCATGGAAGCACCAGTACCAAGGTCTGGAGAGAGAGAAGAGAAAACCGGAAACCACATCCTAAACAGGAAACAAGGGGCGAGCCTCTACTCCAGTTCAATAGACGTGGGAGGAGTATTGACTGGGCAATATGCAAGATGGATTCAGGTGGAAAAAACTTCTTGATACAGTGACCCAACCTTCCTAGCAGTGGACTTAGCTATTGACTCAATGCAATGGTTCTACTTGAGATCAAAAGATAGGGTATTACTCTCAGGGAGACTCACCTGGTCCATGCTTATGGGAAGCAGGAGAGGTTGCCTGTGATGATTGATAGATTGCAGTTTAATTTTAGACGCATTTAAATTTACAAGCCACTACTTTCCACAGTCCACCACTGAGTGTAGATCCCTCTCAAGATCAGCTGGATTTCTTTCTAATGCAGGAGTAAATTGTGGTGTCATCTGCATAGATGCCTACTTGGGACTTGATCACATCTCGGAGATCATTTATGAATATAAGAAAAAGCATTGGGCCTAGGATAGAGCCCTGAGGGACACCAGCGTTTGTGCAGTAGGATGTGGAGGCATGCCCATTCAAGACAACATTCATTATGCGGTTACCTAGGAAAGATTGAATCAAATCAAGCAAGCATTTGGTGATACCATAACCCCGTAGCTTGCATAGAAGGCCAGCATGCCAAACCCTATCAAAAGCCTTGGAGATGTCCAGGGCAACAGTGCAAGCCTGGTATATTTACTCCGTGATGGTTGTTAGCATATTGACCGTGGACCTGGCAAAGCAGAAACTGTACTGCCTGTCTGAGAATAGTTTATGGGCAATAAGATGCTAAACTATTTCAGTATTGATAATGGCCTCAAAAACTTTTCCGAAAATTGGTAGAAGGCTGATAGGGGGATAGTTGGATAGGTCTTAAATACAGGAACCACAGAGGAGGACTTCCAACAGGCAGGAAAACAGAAAGCAGAAAGGCAGTAATTATAGAGTTTAGAGAGGACAGAGGAAAGTTCAGGGGCACATTTCTTAAAGACAATGACCGGGATTCCATCATCTCCGCTTGCCTTATAGGGGTCAAGTTTTGATATTACTTTAGATACCAGAGATGGGGCAATGTAAACATCTTCCAGTTTAGCCTCAGTTCTAAGAAGAAAGTTAGGTATGAGTACTCCAGATGAGTCAAATGTGGAGTTGAATGAGAATCTGCGAGCAAAGCACTCGGCCTTGTCCACTGATGCTGTGAAGACCACAAATTCATTGATTAAGGGAGGGATAGAGGATTTGCTGTTGTTCAGCTTATGTTTACACAGCCTCCAATAGTCCTTAGAGCCAAACTTGCAGTCAGCTATGTGCTGCCTCATTCTCTCAGCAAACAACCACTGCTGTCATTCAGGATCCTCTTGCACTCATTATGAGCAGAGGCAAATAGGCGCCTATTGTGGTCAGATGCATGTCTCTGAAATAGCCAGAAGTAGTGGTTCTTGTGGGCAATGGTGGCTGAACAAGCAGGTGAGAACCAGGAGGAGATATGAGGTTTAAGACAAAACTTCCTGATTGGTATGAAGGCATCAATGCCAGCTTTCACCCAGAAAGAAATTTCAGAGGCGCAGTTATCAACTGAAAGACTGAACACATTTCCCAGTCAGCTCTTTGGTAGCAGTAATAGATCTTGTAGGTAGGAGGCTCCTGGTGGGAGTGAGAGTGGTGAGATATATTTAGAAAGACAACAGCATGATCGAAGTTGTTGAGAGGGCAAAGCTGCAAGACTTGGCAGGAGTCAGGTACAGAGGTGAAGAATAGATCTAGTAGAGAGGCATGTCTGGAAGGGATGCTGGGAAAGCATGTGGGAAAATCCACCACTTGCATAAAGGATTGCAAAATGGCAAAGTTCATGGTGTGAATGCCAGCTGAATCAGTAACAGAATTTTTAGCCATTCAGCATGATGGGCATTAAGATTTTCAAACACAAATATATGAGCAAATAGGTAGGAGAAAGTAGCCTTATCTATATTGTCAGAGATGTTCTCTAGCAGGGAACAGTCGGGAGAGGAGGAGGAATGGTACAGAAAGAAAAGATAGCTAACTGAACTGAGAAGTGACAGATGAAGACATGTGTATGGGTGGTCAGGTGATTCGAGAGATGTCACCCTAGCTAGAGGGAGGTGTTCACTAACGTAGATCCCCAGCCCATGCATATGGACAATAGAATCCTTTCTTAAGAGGGGAAAATAGCCAGGGATTGAGAAGTCAGATGAGAAAATTGAGGGGTTGAGATTAGACTCACAGAGAGCTAGGATGTTAGGGGACTTTTCCTGGAGGAAAGATTCTACACTACAGAAGTTAGTACGAATACCCCAGATGTAGGCAAAAGAAATGTTAGAGATTTATGTGATTTGACTGGTTTAGATTTTTTTGAGATATGGTTGTTCATATTAAATTTTGTTGCTAAGAAGAGACCTTGAGTAGAGGAGGCAGGCAATCAAGAACTATGATATGCGCTGGAAGGGAACTGGTGCAGGCTGCAGCAAAGTGTGGCCTTGGGGTTGCTCACCAAAAGTGCTTTCAGGGACACCTATCCATATGCAACATGGCACTACAAGAACCTCGATATTATGCAACTGTTGATCAGAGTAGCCGCTCTTGATGCTACGCAAGAGTTAGGGCTCCGAACTACCAGTTGGAAATAGCAACCAGAAAACTGCCAACTCGGTACCCTCATAATGAAGAGACACTGCCACTGACCACACACGTCGCAGGAAAATTACAGTAGCACCGATACTGAAGTCTGAGGATAGAAAGAGAGAGAACCAAAAATTACTTCCTAAACAGGGATCAAGGGATAAGTCTCTACATCTGTTCAATAGAGGTGGAAGGAGTGTGAACAGAGCGATGGTAAGGTCTATCAACTCCAGTTAAAAAAAAAAAAAATGAATAGGATAGAATTACTAAGTTTTAACTTAGTTAAAGTTCAACAGCCACAGAAATTTCTAACAAGTTAAAGAAAAGAAAAAACAAATATTCATTTAAGCATAACAGACATAAAAAGAAAAATTGAAATTAATACTTCTTAGGGAAATGCAAACAAAAATGAATTCTATGTAAAGAATTAATGAGCTTACAACCCATGCATGGTAACTGCGATTAAGGTAAAAATACTTTTTAACTTTTTGGCTGGAACCATATAATACAGCCGGGAATGGAAACCCACAAACTAGTCTGTATGTGACTCACAGGGTGAGGGAAGAAGAAAGAAAGAAAGAAAGAAAGAAAGAAAGAAAGAGTCCAACACCCACAGAAATTTCTAACAAGTTAAAAAAAAAGAAAACCAAACATTCAATTAAGCATAACAGACATAAAAAGGAAAATTAAAATTAATAATGTGGTAGCCATATTCTAAGCATGGATGAATGGTAGACTGATAAGTATGTGAGATAGGTTTAAGTGGGAAAAATTGTCTATCACAACACAGTGAACCAACTTTCTTAGCAGTAGACCTAGCAATTGATTAAATATAATCTTTGTACTTCATGCTATTGGAAAGCATTAGCCTAAGAAGGCACAGCAAGTTACTCTCTTAAAGCATCAACCATGCTGATGGAAAACAGAAAAGGTTCTCTCAGATAATTAATAGTGATCAGTTTCATTTAGGAGGTGTTAAAATTAACAAGATATTCCTTGACTCAGTCAACAACAGAATGTAGGTAACTTTTAAAATCAGCTGCTAATTTGACTTTACCAAACTGATCAGACCTACTATTTTTCAAATTTTACTAATATAGACTTAACTTTTGTCATCTGACCACAATAAATGTTTTTCAGCACTGAAGCTAAATGAGTCAAATAAAGCTTCATAAAATTCTACTTAGAGTTGTTACTATATTACAGTAAGTTTGTCAGCAAAAGAAACAACTATTAGTGGATTAAAGTGTTGTTTAAAACATATCTGATTCCCTGTGATATAATCTAGCAAAACATTTAATTCTGGTAAACTAGTTATTCATTAATTAAATCTTAAAAATTAACACAACACAAATTATAGTTTTCATTTTATTTTTCTTAATAAATCTATGTGAGAAAAAGAAGAAATTAATATTAGAAATAAAAAATATATAGAAAATTAATGCATTTCTAAATTGCAAAGAGATACCCTACTGACATGATTACTGCTAATAAGCAATAAGGGAATACAAAAAATATAAACAAATTTTAATTTTATTTAAATCTGTGCCATATTTTCCATAGCCACAATGTTTGTTTGATATTACCATAATTATTGTAATTCAAATCCTATTAGAACCATTCATTTTTATTCTTATATAAAAATGAAAATATTATTTTTTGCCTTTTTTAAAATTACTTTTCTTATACAGAATAAACATAGTAATAATATCTGATACCACCTTTCAGTTTTTAATTTTATTCTCTACCACCAAGTAATGTTTATGCACTTGTACCATTGAATTTTGATATACTTATTCTACAAACAATATTTTATACAAAACAGAAACAGCTTGTTTTCCCTCCAAGATGTTTTTTTTTGCTGTTATTATTGAACTTATTTAAATATTATTTTATCACTCAATTATCTAAAAACAAAAATTATCTACACAGGCTTTAAGGGCAAAAAGTTAGCTTTTTCAGAATCAGTATCCAGCTGAATTCATTGTATTCACTTACATGCAAATACCCTTGGGAAAGGTATTAATCCATCTCTTCGGGTTAAATAACAGGACAGGTTGGGTTCTATAGCTTTGGTTGGCAACCAGTTTACTGCAGAAAGTAAGAATGTAATGTCAACCTACTGCAGGAAAATCATCTGCCCAGTCAGTTGTGTCTCTTTTGAGACATGATCACCCAGGCATGTATTGCGTATGACACTTAAGTGACTGATATGGTAAATAAGCATCATCAAGTTGATAGTATTATTTTCTCCTTTAGATTATGCAGAATAAACTACTGCTTGATGGCAATTTGAAACTAAACAAAAATATCAATAAATGTTTTAGTAAAAATGAAATTACTATAAACTACAGGTACGAGTATAAAAGGTAGTAAAGGGGAAAAAGAACTAAACATCAATTGTAAGAAGACAGAATGTAAGTGTGATAATAAAATAAGTATGTCCCATCCCCTCTCTCATTTGTAACTATCCATCACAATAAAATAAATGTTTTTCAGCACTTCACTAAAGCTAAAAGAGTCAAATAAAGCTTCATAAACTTCTCCTTAGAGTTGTTACTGTATTACAATAACTTTGTCAGCAAAAGGAACAGCCCAATATGGGAATTATTAATTGAAGACACTAAAATCAAGTAAGTACAAAGATTTAAATATCTAGGAAGTGTTTTAACAGAGGATAAAAAATGTGACATTGAAATCTGAAAGGGGATTTGAACAGTGATAGATGCTTTCCAAAAACTAAGCAAAGTATTAAGAAACAGGAAAACTTCATTTGAAACAAAGAAAAGAGTATTGAACTGGTATTTGATATTGAACTTCTGATATGATAGCAAATGACAGACAATTTTCTAACAGATGAAGAAGTGACTTGAGACAACAGAAATATGGTTCTACAGAAGGATGCTAGGAATACCATAGACTGAACATGTAAGCAATGAAAAAGTTTTCAGAAAAATGAAAACAAAAAGGACACTTATACTTAGCATCAAAAAGAAACAACTGAAATTTCTAGGGCACATAAGGAGGAAATAGGGCTTAGAAAATTTGATACTCATGGGATATATTGAAGGCAAGATGCAAAGAGGAAAGCAGTGCATGACTTAACTAAAGAGCTTGTGCAAATAGTCAACAGAACAGGGATTAAGAGAGATAGAAAAAAAGACAAATATTGCTAACTGCTACAAAAAACAGAAAGTTATGGAGAACCATGATGACAAATGTCCTGAAAGGACATTTGCCATTATAAAGAAGATAGAAAAGTATTTAAACAAGTTTAAATAAATAACTTTATTTAGATAATAAAATAGTGTAGTATGCTACTTTGAATACTGCCTTTATAACTTGTTAAATAGTAAAGTTGTTTTAGTCTGATGATTCAAAATAAAAACATTATTGCCTTGGAAAACAAAATAAAAATATATATAACAATCCAAGGCAGATGATCAGCTGAACCTGCTTCGCATATTAAATTCCATTATTTTATACAATGCATTGTTTGAGTTTACAATATAATCTGAAGACTAAATATATTTTGAAAAAGTCCTTTCTGTTTATTTCATTATTTTAATTTTTTAGTATTTTAATAAAAGGAGTAAAAGTTTGTCTTTTTTAGAAATGTTTTAAGCTGATTTGTTACAATGTAGTGGTGAAGCACATAATTAACTTAATATATTATGGTATCTGATCTATATGTGTGTGTGTGTGTGTGTGTGTAAGAGTTGAATATATGGATTGAAATATAATAAGATGATAGAATGAATAAATAAAGAATAAAGTAGGAAATGTGTCTTAATCTAACATATTTCATTTTTTATTAAGTTTCTTCAGAGAAAAGTTTAAAGACAAGAAATGAAATTTTTTTTTAAATTTAAAAAACAAAGAGACAGTATATTGTGATGTGGCTTATGGTTTGATTCTTATTGGTCAGATATGGGTCATAAATCAGTAAACATTTATTCTAAATATAAGTGTATGTACAGAAACCCTTGTCTGTTTAAATGTATGTATGCATAATAAGATGATGGATTTCTTTAAATATGTGTGTGAGAAAATCTTGGGTGGTAAAATGTATGAATATGTGTCTTTGTAAGTCATTACTGTTTGTGTATGTGTATATATCTTTAAACAGATATCTGAAGAAGCTTGATAAAAGTAAAATATGTTAGATTAAGACACATTTGTTATTTTGTTCTTTATTTATTTTATTATGTATATATATATATTGTTCAATTACTTAGTTTTTGGTCATAATAAAATTAGACCAGTACACAGTTGTATTAAAAAGTGTTTGTCACATTTGTAAGTCGGACCTTCCATCAGCAAGGACAAACACATTCGGACACTGTTTTTTTGTTTGTTTACCTTTACCTCTCGTCTTGCTGTGACATCTTTCTTGTTACTGTTTTTTATTCTATTTTATTTTGTTTTCCCTTCTCCTTCATTCTTGTGCTTTCTAGCATAGACTATGCTTCTTTTTGTTTTAATTTCCTGTCCTTTATCACGCCCTACCGTTTTTATCTACTCTCGGCAATGTGATGATGCCATGTGAGTAGAGCTGCCTTTTGGCGGGATCTTCAGATTCTTCCTGTTGGTTCCTGTATCCACACGCACTATTTGCCTCTCCACCATTTCATATAATGTTGATTTCATTCTTCTTAGCCCTTTCATCTCCTTAGCATTGTAAGTTGTTGCCTCTTTATCTCTGTGTTGCTTGTTCTTTCTAGCCCCAAAATAGATATTTTAGGAAAGAAATAAAGGACTTTTTTGTCCAGAATTTGCTCAGCCACTTAGTCATGCCTTTACCATGTCCATGTTGTAATTGCCTATTTCTTGATATAAATGCTGAGCTGCCTTTCCAAATCTGTTGCTTTGTTAAATTTAAATTAAACCCCTGCCTCGCAGTTCTTAATGCCTTTACTGCTATATCAGACCACCTCATGGCTGCTGGTAGGAGTGGTTAGCCTTTCCTTTTCTCTCTTTTATTTCTGTCTTCTTTGTCGCAGTGGACTCATCTTTGTTTTGTTCATTTTTCTTTCAAATTTCTTACCTAATTCAAGGAATAAAATCTTTCATTTTTCAATGAAATTTGTCTGTGTGTTCTTGCGAATTTGAGTTTAAACTAGCTGGCTAAAGCAAGATGCTTTTTGACATTTTGTCCAGGGTATCACCGTGTTCTATACAATTATATTGTAGAACTTTTGAATATTCATTTGTAAATGAGTTATTATGCGACCTAGGTTTCTACCATGTGGTGTCTTCAGGCAATTTGCAATAACTGATTTGATGTTTTTTTAGAATGCTCACATAACAGTGACTTTTTGAATGCTCACATAATGAAGATTTTTTTTAATTCTTAAAAAAAATGGTAAAATCATTTATTGCAAATTGCCTGAAGACACCACATGGTAAAAGCCTAGGTCGTGTAATAACTCATTTACAAATGAAATATATATATGTGTGTGTGTGTGTGTGTGTGTAAGGGTGTTTAAAATTTGGTATATTTATTGAGAAAGTGTTCAATATTGAAGATACAGCATTTGTAGATTTAGCATTGTGGATATAAAAATTAGTATAATACTTAAGGTGCAAAAGTGCCAGTTACTATGCAGTGTTGAGATCTATATCTACACTTTTTTATAAGTGAGTGTGTGAGAGTGTGCGTGCGTGTACATGTGTGAAGGGGTACTGAAAAGTTCTCAACCTGATCTACTTTCCAAAATATGACTATTCCCCACAAGACAATAACCTAGTAGATAGAAATTGTTGGTTCACATATTGTGAGTTCAATCTCTGGACCAGACAGAAATTGAATTTTTTCAGAAATTGAATTGAATTTTTGCACCTAAAATTAGTGAAAATGGTGTAAGCAATAATTAAACAGTTACTAAAATAAGAACTAAATGTGATATTCCCTAGACATGAACAGTAAAGTGAGAACAATTTACCCTCATATATTAGATAAAGATTTCACTCCAAAATTCCCCATAGGTTACCCTGATTGACATACATCTGATGAAGGGCACAATGGCCAGAACATTGTGATAACAGCACCTGTAACTAATATAGGTAATAACTCCTCATCCCAGAAATTCATACAGAGACAATGCACATCCTTTATATTCTAATCCAGAAAATGAAAAGCCAGTGAAAAAAATTCTTATCTAGCTTTAAATACTTTTCAACTTGGTTACCATTAAGATAGATTTAAGTGGTTAACAAAAAGAATAGAACATTAAGTGTTTGTACAAAAGAATGGAACATAATAACTTATCAGAAAAGATAGACATATCCAAAAAAACAAAACTTTTAAAATATTTCTAAATCTGGACTTCTCACTGTACAAAGAAACCAGAAAATGTAGATAAAAGTTTTAGTTTATTGCATACTAAGATATTTGTATAATGTAAGATTTAAAGTAATTTTCAGATATTTCTTTTCTTATCAAAAAATTAAAAATAAATAGTTGCAATACAGACGGAATCTTGAAGCATTGAAAGTTTTTAGTGGAAAGCAAAACTTTGTAAGCAATAACATTTTTAAAGTTAATTCTATACAATGGCTACTTGTATGAAGAATACAAGAGAAGCAGGATATTAAACAATACAGTGCAAGATGTATTGAATATGAATAATGATTACATTGATATTTGGTTAATATTGGTATATATAAAGTATGGTTCATTGAAAGAGAAAACAGAAGTAATGGCTGCTATTGTTTTTTCAAGTTCTATAAGATTAATTTCAGGAAGATTTGAAGTTAATGCAAATCATTTCAAGATGCCAAAATATGCCATTTTTAGCTATAAAAATATATATTATATATAAACACAGCCTTGTCCTATAATTGGGTTATTTCAATAAATGTTTCAAATTAATAATTAAAAATTCCATCTCTAATTAACAGGATCAATTATCTACATATAAAAATTAAAGACATGTATTTTCTTATAAAGTATATTTTGTTTAATGAGATCATTTGAATATCAAAGACAAAAATTTAATTAAGGAAGAAACAGAATTTTAAAAATAAATTAAAAAAATTGGATTTTTCTAATTTGTGTGGTCTTTAAAACTGATAAAAAGTCAGAAACTTCTATAAGGTGTTAAACATTTAATAATCCTTAAAATATCATTATAGTAAAATTTGCACATTGCAGGGAAAAAATAGAAAAAACCTTATCTGTTTTTGCTCACTTCCTTGTTGCTCTCATGCCCCAGCTATGCTATTTTCGGTATTGTTCTATAGAACCACGTTTCTGTTGCCTCTAGTATTCTCTTCATCAGCGAAAAAATTGTTCAGTATTCTCTGTCAGATTAGAGGAATTTATATTACATCACAGTTCAGCACTTCTTTATTTCTAACAAAATTTTTCCATTTCTTAATACTTTACTAAGTATTTATGTATATATATTTCAAATTTAAAACTTGATAGAATCTATAGTTCAGAAAAAAGAAAAATTACCAAACTGAAGTAAACATCTACTCTTGACATAAAGAAATAGTGATTTTTTGCTGAATGTTTCAGGAATTAAAATCTAAAAAATAATTAGTAACCTTTATTGTTTACCTATAAGATGGTAAGTTGGTTATTTTTATTAATTTGATATTCATCTAAAATTGTGCACAAGTTAATTCAATCCTTTGATGTGAAAAAGATTGACTGCCTAAATTATCTACTCTATTAGAAGAAAATACAAAAAATATACATGATTAATATGTAAATGTTATTGTATTGGAGGAAAGAGAAAAAAGTGTGAAGACATTTTCTAGTCAAACAAAATCATTTTATAAATATGAGAATATAAATCTACATAAGATAACTTAGAAAAGGTATTTTGATTGAATAACCATTTATAGATATTTTTTCTTTTCACCTTTATAAAATGGTTGGGTTTAAAAATCAATGATGAAACAAAAACCTGAAAAAAAAAACTATCATTTGTGTCATAGATTGAATCTTCCTTGAATTATGTAAGTCTTACCAATCATTTGTAAATTGATTAAGTATAGTTTCAAAACATAAATGGTTTAACTTAAACTTTCTTTTCCTGTGGTGAACATTATAATGGATGTTCAGGTAGCATAACAGTTAATTGTATAGAAAGTGCAGTTGGCACAAGAGTTCAAATTATAACCAAGTCTGTTTCATTCATTTAATACTTATTCCCTTAAGAAAGGTATGAATATATCTTCATACAGCTTGTATTACAAGTTATTGCAAGTTAGACCAAGCTCTTTAGCCTTGGTAGAGCAATCAGTCTAGAAGGACAATTTTAAATTCAAAACCATCTTGAAAAAAAGAGGGGCTCTGTTAGGTTATTTTGCCCTAAACATACACACTACATGTATGTTTGTAATACATAAGATAGCCCTACAATCCTAAAGGGTTTTGAAACTTGTGAACACTGCATTTATTTTCTTGATAAAATCTTTGTTATCAGAAATGTTCAAAATACAAATTATTCTTCTTATTAATATTATAAATATGCATATTGTAGCAAAAAATCATGAAAAAAACAAGTATTGACTGTGAGATGAAAGGAAAGGAAGACAAGAATTATTTATATAAAATTCTTTGTATTGCTGATACAGAGGATGTTGAAAGAATGTCTCTGTGTACAAGGAAAGTGACTTGGGATAATGATAGAGGTGGCAGGGCATGGAGTTGATACATGTGTTAAGTTGGTTGACTGTGATCACTGGTGGTGATGTTGAGAGCTTGTCAATATTGCATTCATTGGAGCTTGACCATTCACCATAATGTTGTCTTAGTCATTATGAGCAGAGTTCTTAAAAGCAAGTGTGATGGCTCATGAACTCATCTTTTTTTGTTTTTTTGTTTTTTTTGTGGCAGTCTTCATGATTGGAACTTTTTATATTGTATTTTATATTTTTTGAGGATATTTGTTTTGTGAACTGGATGTGATTTTTGGATATCCTGTACAGAGGATGACATTTTTATTTGTAATTTTGCTTTGATAACATTTACATCCTGTCAACATAAAGAGTGAATCAGAAAAATATTTAATTTGAACTAGAGTATATCATTAAGACAAACAGAATATTGTTTTATTTAGACAAAATCTAAAGAATATTAACATTAATGAAAGAAGAATTCAGATGCCCATGGAAAATCATATTTTTTAACTGGCAGTAATTCTTTTCGGCATATATATTATTTGGGATGCTGTCTTTGAAAGAATTGTAGTTGTTTTGGGTATATGTCGGGAGATAATGAAAACCAGCAGCATTATGTAAGATATACTTTACTATCACTACAGAAAAGTCAGTAAGCAAAAAAATATTATAACAGCTTTCCCATTTAGTAAAAGATGGATTTATTTTAATTACTGTCATTCATATCTTTCTTTAATCATCTAACTCTAAATTATTTCATACTATTTTGCATATCAGACATATATTTTGTATTATTGTAGCCTGAAGGAATCATTTATCAAAATGGTATAGCAACTATATCTATATGTGTGTGTGTGTGTGTGTGTGTGTGTGTGTGTGTTATTTATTCCAAATTTATAACTGGTGTAATGAATAAATAATGAATATGTATACACATTGGTTCCTCTCATTCAAATGTGATTGGCTGGTGTCAGCCATAAATATAGACTAAGGCAAGGACATCCAGAGATCTTCTACTAAAGGTCTATTGGTCTTCCACTAGAGGACTACAAGTCTTCCGCTTGAGATCTATGACTAGAGATCTACAACTATTGACTACGTCTACGTCTCAAGATACTGCATACGATGGGTACCCTCATTATGTCTATATACTAGGTTGTTCTACCTGGTTACATTTGCCTAAACCACTTAATTACCTTGATTGATATATTTATTGTGAAGAGTAATGCATGAATTGCAAAAGTGGTAACTGTTTTTTCCTCTAGAGAGCTCAATCATAACGAGAACATAATATATATGTCATCCACATACAAGCCTGTTTTGCTGTATCACAGCTCATCAGTGTGGCTAGACATCCACTTGGTTTTGGCCAGTATCAAAACTTGACCAATTTGGTATCAGTCAGAGTCTATATATATATATATATATATATATATATATACATATACATACATACACATATATATATATATATATATATAAATTAAAATTAGAAGCTAACAAATAGTACAGCAAAAAAAAATTATAAATACAATTAGTTAATACATGGCTAAACAAACTAACAGTAATTATAGAGTGCAATAAAATACCTAAAGCAATAAATAAATCACAAATTGAAATAAAAATAAAGACAAAATAACATAAGAAAGATTATGTAGTTAGAGGAATTTAACAAGATAGTAAGGTTAATACTACTAAATGTTTATAACTGCTGTAGTTTATATCTTAAATTTAGTAATATTAGCATGATTGTAGGGTTAATCTTTTAATACATTTACAAATTTTCTGTAGTTTCATGTCTTTGATTTAGTAATATGTCACTTTTCATGTACTTTAAAATGTCCATTTTCTCTTGCAGAGAGAGGAAACATGGTTTGTTCACTGATCTAGAGATTCTAGTTTCTTAGAGAATTTTGCATTTAACTTTAGGTGTTTTATTCTCCTCCTTTAACTTCCCAAAATATTTACAAAGTGAGGTCATATTTCATTTGTCTGTAGTAGTGAAGGGTGAGAGATGATTGAAAAAAAAAAACAAACGTTTTTTAAATTAGTTCATTGTATTCCCAATATAAATTTTAGTAACTCTTCAATTTTCTGCTAAAGAGATAGAGCACATATAGACAAAGGATATTGTTAAACACTTCTTAGATAAAGTTATCAAAGCATATATATATATATATATATATATATATATATATATATATATATATAAGTGTGACTCTTCAAAGTTCTATCGGTGAGTGGCGTGTGTATACACTGCTTATATACAACACGTTAAAATTTCCCTTCTCTGAATCCATGCACCTATGGCTTAGGGAGTAGTGACTCCGACTGACACCAAATCGGTTGAGTTTCGATCCTGGCCAGAAGCAAGTGGATTTGTCTAGCCACACTGATGAGCTATGATACAGCGAAACAGGCTTGTATGTGGATGACTAATATATTATGCTCTCATTACGATTGAGCTCTTTGGAGAAGAAAATTTTAAAAACAGCTTCCACTTCTGCTATAAGCGTGACTCTTCAAAAATGAATTGAGTTCTATCGGTGACTGGCATGTATATACATTGCCTATATACAACACGTTAAAATTTCTCTTCTCTGAATCCATGTGCCTATGGCTTAGGGAGTAGCGACTCCGACTGACATCAAATCGGTTGAGTTTCGATCCTGGCCAGAAGCAAGTGGATGTGTCTAGCCACACTGATGAGCTGTGATACAGCAAAACAGGCTTGTATATGGATGACTATATATAAGCACATACACGGATTCACTTATATACAACTATATGCATAAATATGCACAAATATACACAGGAACACAAACATACACAGACATATATACATACATAAATGTATGTATATATTTTATAATCACTTTACCCCAAGCAAGGTAGTATTGTCACTGGTGTGCAGAAGGTTACATAAGACGTGATTGATGAGAAAGAGGAACAAGTTACAGGGGATGTCAGAGAATGGATAAGAGAAGGATGAGAACACTGGAGTGAAGAGAGCTGCATGAGAGTAGAGTAGCAAAGGAGAAGAACATGATACAAGGGTTATCAGGGAAAGGATGCAAGTCAAGGTGACAAGAGATCACAATTGACATTGCATTTAAATTCTTGGAAATTGTAGCTGTCAGGGAAGCAAGTATATGGAAGGGAATTCCACAAGTGGGAAGTGCAAGAAAAGAAGCTGATAGAGTTGAATGGCAGTTACATTCTTCGTTGAATTTTATCAAGAACCTTGAGATGAATAACAGGGGCACTCGACCAAATGTGACAGCAGTATTCAATGCAGGTGGGGAGCAGATGGTAGATTTATATATGTGCAAGATGGATTCAGGCAAGAAAAACTTCCTGTTCCTATACAGTGAGCCAACCTTTCTAGCAGCAGATTTAGATATGGATTCAATGTAGTCATTTGACTTGAGGTTGGCTAATAGAGTTCAGCTGAGGAAGTGCAGTGTTTTGCTTTCAGGGAGCAATGCTGATGGGAAGTAGGAGTGATTGTCTATGGGGGTTAAAAGATAGCAGCTTTGTTATGGAAACATTAGAATTTATGAGCCATTTTTTACCCCAGTCCACCACAGATTAAAGTTCTTTTTCAAGATCAGCAGTGAGGTTTGCTTTGTCAGCTTTTACAGATTTCTTATCAAAGCTGGAGTAAATGGTGGTGTTGTTAGTGTAAATGCCTACTTGGGATCTGATTACATCAGGGAAATCATTGATGAAGATCAGTAAAAGTGTAGGACCTAGAATAGAGCCTTGAGGGACACGTGCATTTGTATGACAGTATCTGGAAGCATGCCCATTCAATATTACCTTCATTATGCGATTTGAAAGGAATGACTGGATTAAATCAATTGTGTCTAGTTATACCATAGTCCTGTAGCTTGCATATAAGGCCAGCATGCCAGTCTCTGTCAAATGCTTTGGAGATATCTAGTGAAACAGCTCATGCTTTGCCATTCTTATCAAGAGCCTGGTATATATACTTTGTTGGTCGTTAGCATATCAGCAGTAGACCTAGTGAAGCAGAAACTATACTGTTTATCAGAGAAGAGGCTGTGGGCTGTGAGATGTTGAACCACTTTAGCATTGATGATGGCCTTGGACACTTTGCCAAAAATTGGTAGGAGCCTCATAGGGCAATAATTAAAGGGTTTGAGGGTTCTCCAGAGTTCTTAAATACAGGAGTCATGGAAGAGGACTTCCAGGAGGCAGTAGTTGTAGAGTTTATAGAGGACAGAGGAAAGTTCAGGGGCATATTTCTTCAAGACAATGATTGGGATTCTGTCACCTCAGCTTGCCTTATGGGAGTCAAGCTTTAAAATTATGTTAGAGACCAGTGAGTGGATAATGTGAACATCATGAAGTTAGCCTCAGTTCTAAGTAAGAAGTCAAGTGTTGATACCCCAGACAAATCAAATGTGGAGTTGGTAGAGAATCTGTGAGCAAAACACTCAGCCTTGTCTGCTGAAGCTGTGAGGACCTTAAATTTATCAATTAAAGGGGAGACTGAGAGATTGCTGTTATTTAACACATTTTTACATAGCTGCCATTAGTCTTTGAAGCTGAACTTGTGGGATGCTATACACTGCTTGATTCTTTCAGCAAACAACAGCTTAGCATCATTTAGGATCCTCTTGCACTCATTATGAGCAAAAGCAAAAAGACACCTATTATGGTCAGATGCATAGCTTTGATAATACCATAAAAAGTGATTCCTGTGGATAATAGTGGCCAAGAGAAAGCCAATTCCATGCATATGGACATTGAAGTCCTTCCTAAAGAAGGGAAGATAATCAGAGATATAGAAATCAGAGAAAGGAATAGAAGAGTCAATGTTAGTTTCACAGAGAGCTAAGATGTCAGGTGAGTTGACTTGGAAGAAGGTGACAATACTGCAAAATTTTGTATGGATACCACGGATGTTTGAGAAAGAGATGTTAACAGGTTTAGGTGATTTTTGTTTAGTTGGTTTAGTTTTAATTCTTACTTTGTGTGATCTCATAATTAGAGATTTCTTGGTAAGGAGAGGCCTATAGTAGTAGTATCTGCCAGTTATCAAATGTAATATGTGTAGGAAAGAAAACTGGCACAAACTACAGCATAATGTGGCCTCAGGTTTGCTCACTAGAGGCACATGCAGGGACACTCATCCATGCATGACATGGCATTACAAGAAACCCTGATATTATTTAACTTTTTATCAGAGTAGCCTATCAAGATCCTACACAAGAGTCTGGGCTTCTAACTACCAGTCAGAAGCAGCAACCAAGAAACTGCCAATCCGGTACCCTCAGAATAAAGAGACGTTGCCATGATCCTCACACATTACAAAAAGCTTGCAACAACACTAGTAAGACCTGCGGAGAGAGGAAAGAAATTGGGAAAACATTCCTAAAAAGGAAACAAGGGATGAGCCTCTACTCCGGTTCAAAAGAAGTTTGAGGAGTATGAACCAGGCAATAGTACAGTCTATCTACTTCAATTTAAAAAAATTAAAAAATTAAAAATCTACCAAATTTTAACTTAGTTAAATGTTAAAAGATCCTTTAATAATCACTAAAAGAGAATTTTAAGATACCTTTCCTTAGAAATTGAAAGGAAAATGAAAAATTAAAATCAGCCTATACTGCCAGGATGACTGAAAGAACTAACTAAAATCTTAACAAGCATAAAATTTAACTAACTCTGTATGCAAGAAAACATAGAGAAATTAAAATAAATAAATTAAGATAAATAAATTAAAATTTTGAAAATTAAACACTCAGAAAAAACATCAATCAAGCTTACCAGAGACAAAATCTGTTGGCATCAGAATATTAATCCAGTTGAGTGAAACTTAAAATTCATCATGGTGAATTCCATTTTACTTTTTTATTCTATTATTATTAATTCAGTTAGTTTGTAGCTTCATTGACCATAATCCAATTTTATATATATATTTTCCATTTTTAAACGAGTTATTATGCGACCTAGGTTTCTGCCATGAGTGGTGTCTTCAGGCGATTTTTAATAACTGATTTTACCATTTACCGTTTTTCTTTTTAAGAATGCTCGTGTAATAGTGTTTTATTTGAATGCTCACATGGCAGGGAATTTTTGAACACACAATTTTTAAATTAAAACAAATTATGGCATTTTTATCCATGGTTGTATGAACCTAAGAGGTATTTCCGTTCTTTCATTCAACAGTTCATCTTTGTTTGGGAATTACATAGTCTCTAACTTTTCTTCTTGGCACAGTCTACATATTTTGCCACCATTGTAAGGCTTGGCAGTTTTTACAATGCTCAACATTATGTCTGGCTCTTTTCCATATTTTGATTTTAATTTTCACATGTGGCTAGCCAATTTTGTACAGTTTTTTTAAATTTTTCTATTTTGAATGTAGACCTGTGATTAAACCACCTAGTCTTAAAGGTGTCTTTGGTTGAGCCCTAATATATTTTATTTTGGCCATTTGAGTCATGTACCTTTGCCTTGTAAATGATTTCTTTTGTGTTGCAGAGTCCTTGTAGTGGAAATTTATTTTCATCCTTGTAGTTACATTCTTTGTTAGTGGTTTTTTTTTGTACGATGCGATTTAAGTTTCTGGCGTTTTGTTTTTTATGAAACTATCTAAATTACTAGTACAACTATAGCTTAGTTTGATTGTGTTTCTGTTGAAAATTTTGTTTAGTTCTGATTCTTTTGGAATTTTGTTTAGTTCTGATTCTTTTAAGTTTAAAAAATATTTGTCCTATTTTGGTTTTTACCTTTGAATGGTGGATTGAACCAGATAATGCTTTGTTTTCTATTATCATTTTTGGTTTGTCTGTTTGGTTGAGAATTATATTGTAAAATGTTTTTGTGGCCAGATTTTCTTAGTGCATCCTCATAGATATTTTTCTTTTCATTAAATATAGATTTGTTTGACAAATTATTAGATAGTCTGTGTTCTATTTCTCTGTAAATATGTTTAATTATACTTTTTGGATGATTTGATTTTGTATTTATGTATGATAACTTAGTGTTTGTTTTCATGTATGGCAAGACATTTCCAGTTTGTGAATTAAGTTCTACAACTAAATATTGTAACACTTTATTATTTGTATCTACTCTTATATCAAAATCTAGTTCTTTGAATAATTTGAAAAGCTCTTTCTTTATTTTATCATTTTCTCTTTTGTTGTCTGGTGCTCTTATTAATCAGTCATCTCTATATAATCCTGGGTTGTCAATATGGATTATTTTGTTGATTTTGTTTAAAATGTATATACCCATCAATTCTGAAATTTCTGCTCCATCATACGATCCTTGTGGTACATTGAATGTTCCGTTGTTGGATTTCTTGATCCATGCTTTACCTTTGTGAAAAAGTATAGATTTGTGGCAATGTAATATTATGTCAATATGCTCAGATGGTATTTTTATGTACATTTTAGCAAAATTAAATGCTTCCATTTAATCTTTTTCAGAAATTGATGAGTGAAAATTTTTTATGTCATATTTGATGAATGTGTATTTACTTCCGCATTTAATTTTTTGGAACCAGAAAATGCAATTACTTGTGTTCTTCCACTGGTTTACTTGAGTGGCTGTTCTTAGCAGGTCACAAATATTTTTTAATATCTGATGGCTTATTTTGCCCACTTCTATTTTTGTTGGATTAATGAATCTGTATGATGGGTTGTTGGTTGTGATCTTTCACTGTAAGGAAAGCTTGTTTGCCAGTTAAGATTTTTATTTTATTGCTTAAATTTAATTTGTCTGTGAGGATTTTAGCCTCTTTATTGATGTTTTCAATCTATGAATCTGAGGCTTTTTGTAAAATTTTGTTAATTCTTCTATCATCTTTTTTTTGTATACTTTTAGGTTTATTTGATATATATTGCTGGTTTATCTCCTTTAATAAGGATTTTTTGTGTTTTTTAATTTTTTTACTTTGGTATTTAGTAATTTCTGGAATTTGTTTTTGATTTTTAAAAATTTTATATTGTCTAATATAGAAATCATGTCTTTTTTAAAATTAATCAATTCCTTAATCAAAGAGGAATAATTCATTGTTTTAAAATTGAAATTACTCACATATATTTCGTTTCTCATTTCTGCATGTTTATTTAAAAAGAATAATGCTTTCCATCTCATCCTGGAAAGAAATTGTTCAATTTTTTGTAGTAGTTGAACCATGTATTCTTTCTGGTTAGGTATCGGTATATTTTTTAGAGAGTGTAATATTTTTAATTCCTGCATTGTTGTTTTTGCTTTGCATTCAGTAAGTGTATCTTTTTATTAAAACACATTGTTTATTTTTTTTTTTTTTTTTTTTTTTTTTGTGCGTTTGGTGAGATCTGTGACATTATTGTTGAAATACAGTAGTATTAAAAGTTCACTGTTTGTTTTTTGTTTGGTAAAATCTGTGTTGTTTATAAACTGTTCAATTTTTTGTAATAGTTGAAGCATGTATTCTTTCCGATTAGGTATCGATATATTTTTAGATAGTGTAATATTCGTAATTCCTGCACTGTTGTTTTTCTTCACTCAGCATTCAGTAAGTACATGTTTTTGTTGAAAGACACTACTTGTTATGGTTTTTTCATGCATTTAGTAAAATCTATGTCGCTTAATGTTGAAATACAATAGTGTTAAAAGTGCTCAATTGTAAGACAAGAGTATATTGATTGTTTAATACTTAGTTTTTGGTCATAATAGGGTTGACCAGTGCACATTTGTATTAAAAAGTGTCTAACTCTATTATGACCAAAACCTAAGTATTAAACAATCAATATATATATATATATATGCGCATACACATATGTATAAATAAATATATTTATGTGCACACTAGTATATACACCCACATACATACAACATATATATATACATTAATAATTAGAACATTCATGTACCCTGGTATATGCATTTATATATAAACACAAGAAGAAACATATATACAAATATACATATATACACACAAGTTAGCATAGATAATAATGAATTCAGAGTGAAATTAATGTCGAAGGAAGCACAATTATTCAATATTAGTCTGACAATCTATGCTAGATTAAATATCCAGCAAATAAAAGTAAATAATAATTGACATCAGTGATAACAGTCCATGGTCATTCATAATATTATTACTCATATTTAAAAGTAAATGGTAAACTATGTTTACAGTTAAGTGAGTTCATTCCTTTGGTTTAACAGGTTAATACTGTCTTTAAATCTGATGATTTCTAATTTCTCATTAAGACAAAGATAACATGGTGCATATAGGGAATTACGAGTCTGAGCTCTTCTAATAAATTTCCATTTAACAGTAGGAGTTTTGTTTTTTTTTCTTTTAAACTCTAAAAATAGTTGGACAACAAAATACTATATTTATAATTATTATTGTTGAGAGATAATACATGCTGGTACCAAAGAGTTTTAAATTAATTTTTTGTAGTCTCAATACAAAATTTTTTAATACTAGGATTTTCAAGTGTAGAAATAGTACAAAGATAAACTAAGAAACTAATTAGGCAATTTTAGTGAACCATTTTTAGAATTTCTACAATTATAACTGTTGGTATTAGTTTTATTATACTTATATTATTAATCACATCATTGCAATATATCAAGATGTTTTAATTTTTTACTTGTTTAAGACTTTGCTATTACATTTTAAAAAATTTTAAGGTTATCCCTACAAAAATAAGTTAATTTAAGAGTATTATTATTGAATATTTTATTAAGGGGATTAGTTTTGGGAAAATGTTTATTAATAAGGTTTAAGAATTTTTGTCCTAAACATCAGATTGAAAGTGGGGAGTAAACCAGATGATCTTCCTAAATCTTCTCTTCTTAATGGGATTTCTGACTTTAATAGTAGTACCTTTATAACCACAATTCTTAAGAGTAGAATTATAAAATTCACTATGTTTATCAAAAATTACTTTGCTAGAAGAGTTAGCATTGATTCTAAATTCAGTTGAAAAGGGTATATGCTTAATGACAAATGAGAGATAGTTAGAATTAGGATGTACGTATCCCGTGTCAGAATTAACCTTTTTAAAGGGTTGAAAAGAATTATTGTTAAGGTCTAAAGTAACATCCAAAAACGTCTACTTGTTTAATGTTGGCAGTTATTTTGACTGAAAACCTAAACTTTTCAGTTCTCTATGGATCCTTGAACTAATACAGTCTACTTTAATTGTTGTAGAATCCTTAACTATTAATAAGCCAGCATCTATACATAATCCAATACTATCAATATAAATGCAGTCATAAGCACTTAAATTATATAGAATAAACAATTTTATCTGGTTAGAATTTGTGTGCTTATATATCTAATTATATTTATATGTTTATACATTGGAATATGACTGCGTTTGTCTTGAAATCTATATAACCATCTTCCATGCCCATTTTACCATCTGAATTCAGAGATCCATGTATCTAATATATGTAATATTCATAGATATTTCTTACATCAGTGTTGAATTTAACTGATAAATTGACATGTTGCTAAAAACAATAGTTAAAAAACATGTCTATGTATGTGTGTGTGTGTGTTAATGGATGTGTGTATATATATATATATATATATATATATATATACACAAATGAATAAGGAATGAAGAAAATAATTTCAATGTTCAAAACATTAATTTCAAATAGTGCTCATTATAAAAATAGAGCAATGTATATTTATTATTAATTATACTTTAGACCATGTACAGACTACTAGTAAATTGTACATTTTGTTTTAACACTGAAAGAACAGTGCCTCATCAGGTAGTTAATAATGATGGTAATAAACATTTTATTGAAAAAAAAAAAATTAAAAAAAAAAAAATTAAAAAAAAACACTACTTCCTTTTATTTTTGAACATCATTTTGTACCAGCTAAGAAGATATTAAAAAATAGGGGGAAAAATAAAGAGGGTAGAAAAGATGAGAAAACAAGATGATAAATCAAGAAAGGGAAAAGAAAGAGGAAAGGGAAAGACAGAGAGGAAACAAAAAGCAAAGAGGAAAAAGAAAGAGAAACCACTGAGAGGAAAGAGCTGATGGAAACAGCTAAGAGAGAGAAATTTAAAATCTAGACAGAAAATGAATTGTAGACAGATATTGATATTGGTTACATGGTGTCTGGACTCAAGTCTTTTTGCATTTAAATAAAAAAAAAGGAAGCAGAAAGTGAAGAGGAGAACAAAGAGGAAAAGTGAAAAGATGCACAGAGGGAAGAAAGGGGAGAGATAACAGAAACGGCTAAGAAATAGACATTTCAAACTTTTGCCAAAGGTGAATTGCAGACAAATACAGATGCAGGTTACATTGTTTCAAACTAAATCCTTTGGCAGTTAAAAAAAAATTATGGAAATCACATGCACAAACAGAGAAATTATTCATAAAAGATAAATTAGAGGATATTTAAAAACATAACACAAAGATATAAATTCATTAGTGCTAATAAAATAAATTGGAGAAATAAAAAAAAATAAAATTAAAAATTCAATTAAAAAAAATTAAGAAATATATATATATATGTGTGTGTGTGTGTGTGTGCCTCTTCCCTGTTCCATTTTTGAATAACTTCATCATATTTTAAACATGAGGCTCAGTTAAATTTAGAATTCTGAATTCATAATTTCTGACCTTAATTTGTAATAATTTTTCTTAAAATTGATTTTTAATTTTTATTTTTAAGTGAAATTCATAGTCAATTAGTAATACTGGTTTCTATTTTAATCTAACATTAATATTAATGCACAAATAAATTGTTTTTAGTGTGTGTTATCACATTTTTTTCAAATTACTATTTACTTGCATTTTGATTGGTTACCACAGACTATGTAACAATGTCTTCCCTATTCAGGGGATTTGGTTAGTTTTGAACTTTTTAAAACTCTGCATCTTACAATCAACACCTTCACTTGATAAAACACAGGAAGCGTTGAAACAAAATAGCTACTTTGTTGTGATCTTATAACATACTTATGTTATAAATTTTGAATAAATATTATTTGCTCAAATCTGTATTGAGCACTCTTAAGAATAGTGTGTTTTTTAGATATCAGAATTTTTTTCGATCTCTATCAATCTTATACTTATATATATATATATATATATATATATATATTGAAAACAGAAATGGGGTTGGTCCAACAAGAGAAATTGGTATAGGTAAAAAAAATGTGAGAAGTCATGAACAATTGTTTAAAGTGTAGATTTATTGTTACTATTATTAGTAGTAGTATTATCTTTTACATAGTGCCCATAATGATATTTGTTTGGCTACATGTGTTTCAAATCTAAAGTTGACACTCTTCAGGTAAATAAATTTCTGATTTTATATATAAAGATCCATTTTCAAAACCTAAATTATATAAAAATTCTCCAACACTTACAACATCCCAACAAAACTCAAAACTGTCACTAAACAACTTTATATATATATTATATGTAAATATATATGTATATAATATTTCATATATGTAATGAATTATTTTGAACATTATTTTTACTGATACTCGTATTTAAGTAGATATTCTGTTTTTAATTAAACAGTATTTTTATATTTATATCTACCGGCCTGATTATTTACGATAAATTGTTATTACGAAAATGTGTGCTACCCAGCAGGATTCGAACCTGCGACCCAAATTGTCAGTTGCTTATAACCAAGTTTCGTTAAAATTTGTTAATTTCCGTAACGTGTTTATATATATATATATATATACAGTAGCGAGCATAAAAATCAGAATGATGTCAAGAAAAAGCCTAAATATTTTTTTATTTTAAAGCTTCAAAGAACATTTTATCAAGGAAAAAAAGGATATAAAGGTGAATAATATAATTCCAAAATATAAAGCTCAAACTTATTTTGATAAAGTTATAAGAATAATTATATAACATTAAAAAAAATAGATGATCAAAACCATCAGAATGATTAAATAAATCCATAAAAGTTAATAATTATTTTGCATTATTGAAAATTTTTTAGGGTAAGAATATAAAATTGGGTATTTTACTAAATTCCCCCAGCTCTTTACTGGCTCTTGCATTGTAAACATGGAGAAAAAAATCTGTGATGTCATTAGAACTTAGAAAACTGATAGTCAAGTTATGGAATGAAGATGAACTCTCGATTGGGGATATTTCAAAGAGTGTGGGGAAATCTAAAAGTGTTATTCATAGTATTTTAAGAAAACTTGAGGAAACTGGATCATGTGAAGCCATGAAACCACCTGGCAGGCCTAGGAAAACTATTGTAAAGAAAGACAGATGGATTGGTAAAGAATAAAAAAAGGATCAATTTGTGACAGCAATTGCTATCTCTAAAAGAGCTAATGCTAACCTTGGCATTAAAATATCAAGGCACATTATTTCCTGAAGACTTAATGAAATAAATGTGAACAGTCGAGTAGCCTCTACGAAGCCTTATATTTCTAAAAAGTATCAAATGAGCCAATTGAAATTTGCCACTGAACACATTATATGGACAAAAGAACAGTGGGATTGTGTTCATTTCAGTGATGAGTCAAAGTTTAACCTGTTCAGTTGTGATAGAAGAATGGTCATTTGATGCAGTCCTAAGGAACAATATTTGCCTCAGTACACTAAAAGCAGCATTAAATTTAGAAGAGGAAGTGTGATGGTGTTTGGCATGACTTCAGTTGCTGGTACGGGACCTCTCGTTAGGCTACACAGTAAAATTAATGCAACTGTATACAAAGAGATATTGAAGAAACATGTTGTACCTAATTTGAGAACTGCAGTTAATCAACCAGCTGTATTTATTCAAGATAACACGCCATGTCACACAGCAAAGTCTGTTAAGACATTTCTTTAGGGGAAGATGTTACTGTCATGAAGTGGCCTGCTCAAAGCCCAGATATGAATCCTATAGAGAATGTTTGAAAGTTACTAAATGAAAGAGCTAAGGAAAAGAATCCAACAATCATCGAAGAACTATGGACTAATTTGAAAGAAAAATAGTAGAAAATATTCGTTAATGAATGCAAGACATTAATTCACTCATGTAGTAAAAGATGTCAAGCTGTTATTGAAGGTAAAGGTTTACACATCAAGTACTAATGAATTATGAACGCTATTTTCATTTAGATATGATGTAGCCATTATAATAGTATTTTGTTAATCGTTCTGATGTTTTTGATCATCTATTTTTTTTAATGTATATAATTATTCTTATAACTTTATCAAAATAAGTTTATTGAGCTTTATATTTTGAAATTATATAATTTACCTTTATATCCTTATTTTTTCTTGATAAAATGTTCTATGAAGCATTAAAATAAAAAGTTATTTCACATTTAGACTTTGTCTCAACATCGTTCTGATCTTTATGATCGCTACTGTATATATCACTTAAGTGCCATGTGTGACACATGCTTGGGTGATCATATCTCATAAGGGTATTTGCACTTAAGAGAATGAAATAAATTCAAACTCAACTCTCATTCCAAGCTAATATCCAATGTACTACCATGTACATCTATGTACATATATATATATATATTCAGAAATTATAACATGAATACATTATAATATCACTACAAAAGTAGCTATTTTGTTTCGACACTTCTTGTGTTTTATCAAGTGATGAGGTTTATTTCAAGTTGAAATATATATAAATAATACAAACCAACAGACCTATTAAGTATATATACATAAATATGCATATTAACCCTCACCAATAGCATACTCAATGCAATCTTCTAGTGCAGAGTATAGACTGACCATTACATAATTTAAATTTTAATAAAAATATCAATTTATTCCAATGTTAGTTGCAGTTATGTTTTATATTGAGATTACAGTATTTTGATTAAAAATATATATATTTGGCATTTAAGATAAACATGATTTGTATGCATATGTGTAAAAGAAAAAAAGTTATAGAGTTGCAAACATTAATTTTTCATATTTATCACAAAGGGATATTGCTTGTTTTTTTGTGGGGGGTTGCGTTTACATTAAAATATATTTCAGTTATTTAATAAGTTAGTGTCATTTAAGTGTTTTAAGATAAGTAATTTTTCAACTAGATATAAATTACATCTCTTTCCTTTCTCATTGTAAGATTTAACTCTTGCTACAATATCCCAAATGATAAAAGGTGTATTAACACCATTACTTAACTGCCAGAAATATGTTTTTGTATTTATATTGCTTAAAATCATTCAATGATATTAGAAAAAATATTTCCATTTATTTTCAGTGAAAACAAATAAAACTTAACATCATTGCCAGAATATATGCTAGCTCAGTATATAATATTATCAGTTATACATTCCTGTTTAAAGAAAAAATCATATTTTTTCATATTTTTATTGAAAATATATTTATTTAATATAATGTTGTTTTGTTGGGATACAAATTTATTAATGTTATTAAAGAAATTATAGCTTATCTTAACATTATTTTTTGTTAAAGATCATTTTTCATATTGATGAAGGAAAGGTTAAAGTGCATATGAATTGATTTTAGGAAAATTATTTGAATATTAATTTGAACATTATGAGTAAAAAATGGAATAAACATCTGTGGTGTTTATTTTTATTTTTACTGTCTTTGTTTTTATCCAAATAATACAAGTTTACTTCATGGGTGCTTAGTTCTAAAGCTTTTATATATTTCCTCATTGCTGGAGTTGGTAAAAATTCTAGCTTGGATTGATTTATGCAAATTATCTAGAATTATATGATAGAGGTTTGATTCTGTACTGATGTATGTATAGTTATATAAATCTTTGGTGCATGGTTTGTAATGACCATAGTTCAAGTTCAAGGTCACAACAAGAAAGCTTCTTCCTTCAGTATTGGTGGTAGTTATATTTAGCAAGTGATCTTTAAAAAAAATTTATCATATCCTTTCAAAATTGGTCTATATTTCATGGACTGGTTTTATGGAGGAATATTACGCCGTTATTTCTATAAAGTCTATTGTTCTTAATGTTGAAAAAAATCTTAGTTACCACAATAACAAGATTCCAAATAAATTTCAATATACCAATGTAACAAATCATCTTATAATGATACATATAAAATATGACTCTCTCTCTCTCTCTATATATATATATATGTATAAAATATGAATATATATATATATATATATATATATATATATATATATATATATGAAATATGACTCTGTACATATATATATATATATATATATATATATATATATATAAAATGACTATACACATATATATATATATATATATATATATATATATATGACTATACATATATATATATATATATATATATATATATGAAATATGACTCTGTGCATATATATATATATATATATATATATATAAAATTTGACTCTTTACATATATATATATATATATATATATATATATATATAAAATATGACTATACATATATATATATATATAAAATATGACTATACATATATATATATATATATATATATATATATATATATATATATATGAAATAGGACTCTACATATATATATATATATATATATATATATATATATATGAAATATGACTCTGTACACACACATATATATATATATATAAAATATAACTCTGTACATATATATACATGAAATATGACTCTGTACACATATATATATATATATATATATATATATATATATATATATATGTATATAAAATATGACTCTATATATATATATATATATGGAATATGACTCTGTACATATATATACATGAAATATGACTGTACATATATATATATATATATATATATATATAATAACTCTGTACATATATATACATGAAATATGACTCTATAAGTATATATATATATATATATATATATATATATATATGAAATATGACTCTGTGTATATATATATATATATATATATATATATATCCTAAATGTATCTTTCCAACACCAAATTCAAATGCTGCAAGAAAGATGGGAAAAAGTAGTGGCTAGAGATGAACAATTCTTTCAGTAGCATGTTTCCTACTAATTTTTATAAATAAAACATTACTTTTCATAAAAAATCTGCGAGAACTTAATCAAGGTTTTAATATATGTAAGATATATATAAAATATAAGTTATATAATATATATACATATTTTGCATATATATATATATATATATATATTGTGCATTTGGGCAACACTCTGTTTCATACAAGTTTCATTAAAAATGACAAACAATGTATTATCATTAAGTTTTTTTTATAACTTTTCATGTGTTTGTTTATTTTTTTACTTTTTGGAACTCAAAGTATATAAGAATTGTCCAAATGTTTTGTACTTTTGAGTGCTTTGGGCTATACTTTTAGCCATTATCAAGAATTGATTTTATTTCTCTTGTAAATAAACATTTGTAAAGTTTATGCATATATAGTCTTGTGTATGTTAAGTTGCAAACATGGTAAGCACATTGTTAGCATGTTCATAAATGATGTTGTAAGATTTCTTTTTTTATTAGTAATGCGTACATTATTTTTAATCTTCTTGGTGGATGATGCGGTTATGTATTTATTATCAACAAGTATATCACAGATAGGTCCTAGAAAATCTTGATGTGTGTTTAAATGAGATGAGATGGAACTGTTGTGGGTAAGCTGCAATCATCTTGTCAATTTTGTGATGGTGTAGCCAATGTAAATGTTTACAGATTTAGATAGTTGAGGAATACAGTTCTTCAAAAATTATAGAAATTCATAAATGACACAGTTTCCCTACAGTTTAGATTTTGCAGGTGAATTATTATTATTATTGATAATGAGGTTAGCAGTTTTGAATTTTTTATAATAATTTAATTTTCTTGTTTAAATTGGTCAGTGTTGCATAATTTTGGATGATATTCCAAAGTGAAACTCTCCTGTCTGTAGTTATTGTGCACTTGACTTTTGTAAAAAATATCAATGTTGTTGTTTTTGTCCACGTTGCCATTGCTTACATTACCATATCAAACTTTTTTTGATAACGTAAATTATCTAAATGTTAAATTTTGTAATGTCATAAAACTTTTCAATTGTCAAATAAGATCCAAAGTAATTTACTTTACTCTATAGTTTACATTTTTTTTCACTCTACCATTTTATTTTATTCTTTATTGAATCAGTAATCGATTATAGTATACTAAATTATACAGACTTATACTAAATGAAAAATTAGTAATTTTTATTTATTCTTTAAATTTTTTTTTTAATAGGAGTAGATAAGCTCTCCTATCACCAGTTCCATACTCTTCCCCCTTTTCTTGAACAGGAGTAGAGACTAATCCCTTGTTTTCTGTTTAGGAAATGGTTCTTGGTTTCCTTTCTCTCTTCAAGCCTTAATAGTGGTGCTGACAGAATTTTTTTGTGATTTGTGTGGATGGTAGCAATGCCTATTGTTACTGAGGTTAGTGGGTTGGCAGTTTTCTAGTTGCTACTTCTGACTGATAGTTAGAAGCCTGAACCATTGTGTAGTATCTTGAGATCAACAGTTGAATAATATCAGGATTTTTAGAGTGCCATGTCATGCATGGAAGAGTGTCTCTGCAAGTACCTCCAGTAGGCAAACCTGAGACCACACTATGCTTCGGTCTTCACTAGTTCATTTTATCTCTCTCTCTCTCTCTCTCTCTCTCACACACACACACACACACACACACACACATTTCTTATATATATATATATATATATATATATATATATATATATATATAACATGCTGTACTACTTGTTATTTGCACTGGAAGTTCCAATATGAACATTTCAGAGTGCTTGGCTTTCAATGTGAGGACAGTGCAGAGGATTCAGAAAGAGATGGATGAGCCTAATGGTGATTACAAAGGTGTTTTGTGTGATTACTATTGATGCTAACATTATACCTCCATTGATCTTCTGATAGAGCCTCAGAATCAACATGGAAGTCAATATCAAGGGCCTTGGGTAAGTAGTGCTGCCCTGGATCAAGAGGGTGCCTGTTTCAAGACCTTATATCTAGCAACATACCCTGCAACATTTCCCACAAGCAGCAGAACCCAGTTATAGCTGTCAGACAATTTCTGTGTCTGCCCCACCCCTTATATTTGACCACTTAACTCCTCAGACTGAAACCCCCTTGATTATTATTACTATTAAGTAATAAAATTTCTGTATCAAAGAAGGAAAGGAAAATTATAGAGGATACTAAGTGGTGTAAATTTTTGCCTTATAGTTAATGAATTAATGTTAATATTACTGATTTTTTAGAAGTTAATATTCTTCTTTTAAGTTTTATGGTCGTACATTAATTTGTTGGCTTGAAAAAGGCACATTTCTTTTAAAAAAAATGATATCTGGAAAAATCCAGCACATATGTTTATATTGATTTGTCTCCATTAATGCAATTTTGCATACTCTTTGTCTTAGTAAGTTATTTTCTCTTTTAAATAAGGTCAGCATTTTGAGATCAAATTTCAAAAGTACTCACCATTTCCTGTATTAATATATACACCTCTTTTTATGTGCTTTGTCCCTAATAATGGATGTTGCTGCTTTGTTTTTCTAAGGATCATGAAATTTCTAATTCTAAGTTGGCTCTATGTTGTTGATAAAAGTGAATGAAGTATCTAGTTTGGGATGGGTAGTCTTTCAAACAGAGAACTTGTATTACTCTTTCTTTGTTTCCAGTGTTTAGAGTGGGTACCCCACTTTTATGCACACACACAGATACACACAAATATACACACACTCCTTGTTGATTGTCATCCAATAGTATTCTTCTCCTTGTCACCAAAAATAATAGCAAACAATAAAAATGGAAATGAAACTCATGTCAAAAGGGAAACATCAGATCACCTTTTGAGAATACAGCAGAGAACAGAAAAGTTGTATAAATATATTCAATGTTCTGATGGAATTTCTGAAATTCCTGCTGGCTAAGATTCTTTAACAGAATTTTAATCATTAACTTGAAATAGAAGGGTTTTCAAGATTAAACCCAGATTCTGACTCTAATTTATTTTCTATACCATTTACTTTCAGGATGTGAGCAATCATGGATCTCCACAACTTCCTGCCTCTTATAGCTGTAATGTTTATCTTCTTAACATCCCTCTTTGTTCTCACTTTGCCATACCTTTACACAAACTCATCAGATATGCTACTCATTATTTATTCCAGTCTTGAATTGTTACACCCTCAATGAGGCTCCTTGCTTTGAATGTCTATAATGACTCAAGTTCACCCCAGAACTAGTAAAACTCATATATATGTGGGAATAGTAGTTGGTTTCTTGTACTGCTCCAGAACATACCTGACACCTTCAGTCATCTTTACAAGAGTCAGATCAAACCAAAACTGGAATATTGTTGACATATCTGGAATAAAGCTGCCAAATCCTCTCTACTCAGCAGTCACAGAGTTGAAAATCATTTATGCAGCTTTGTGTGGGATGACATATTTTCCACAGATAAAATGTCACAAGCTTTCTACTATTCTATTAATGCATTCATGGCAAAATTTTTGATGAGTATTGTTTAGTGCCACTGACTCAATTTTTTATATCTAAAACCCACCTTGACACATTCACTAGGCTTCTGTACATATTCCTTTGGTTAGAACTATGTTCTACTCTAAGAGCTTCTTCCCAGGAACTTCTTCTTCTTCTATGTGCCCTGTCCCTTCAGGACGTAGGCGATCATGTTTCTCCACATCTCCCTATCCCTTGTGGTTCTTAGTATGTTTGAGCCTGTTGTTCCTGGCAACCCTTGTTCCATCATCCACCTGATCAGACCCTGCAAATATATTATCCGCTGCCTTCCTCTGTCTCTCCTTCCTTCTATCTGACCAGTCAGTATCAGGTTCTCCAGGCTCTCTTTCCTCATTGCATGTCCCAGGAACTTCAGTTGTCTCTTCCTGATGCTCAGCATCAATTTCCTTTTTGTTGCCATTCTTTCCAACACCTCCTTGTTGCTTGCATGCTCGGTCCACGATATCCATAGCATCCTTCTGTAGAACCACATTTCGGCCGCCTCTAGTTTTGTCCTCATTTTCGATGATATTGTCCAGCATTCACTGCCGTATTGAAGAACTGACATCACGTAGCAGTCTAGCACTCTTTTCTTTGTTTCTATTGAGATTTTCCTGTGTGTTAGTATTTTGCGAATCTTCTGGAATGCGTCCTTTGCCATGCCAATTCGCCTTCGGATCTCTGTGTCGCACTTTCCATCTTCTGTTAGAACACTTCCTAGGTACTTAAATTTTTGTACTTGCTTGATTCTGTTATCCCCCACCTGTATTTGGCATTTTGGGTTGTATCTTTTGCTGATGACCATGCACTCAGTTTTCTTAAAGTTTATTTGTAGTCCCTTCTTGTCACTCTCCACTGCTACTTTCTGTATGAGGTCTTGTAGTTTCCATTCCGTGTCCATAATCAGCACTGTATTGTCTGCGTACCTTATGTTGTTCAGGTTGTGGCCTCCAATAACAAATCTTGGCGTGTCATCTAGGGTCCTCAAAATATTCTCACTGTATAGATTGAACAAATCTGGTGAAAAGACACATCCTTGTCTTACGCCTTTTTCTATCTTTGTGTATCTACTGAGGTCGTTACCTGTCCGTATGCAGGCTATTTGCTGCCAGTAGAAATTCTTGATTATTCTTATGTCTTTCCCGAAAATGTCGAGGCTGCCTAGCATCTCCATCAATTCTTTGTGTCGTATTTTGTCGAATGCTTTCACGTCGTCAATGAAGCATAGGTACAAGTCTTTCTTCATTTGTAATGCCCTTTCAGAAAGCATCCTAATCATGAATATGGCGTTTCTTGTTCCAGTGTCTTTGACGAACCCGCACTGTTCCTGCTCTATCTCTGGCCTGATTCTGCTTCTCGCTCTATTCATCAGGATTCTGACAATCAGTTTTGTAATGTGACTCATTAAGCTGATAGTTCTGTGTAGTTTGCACTAGTTTGTACCAGGTTTCTTCGGCAGTGCTATAAATATCAACTTGCATAGGTCGTCTGGTATTATTCCGCTGCTATAAATTTCGTTTATTATGTTGGTAATCTTTTCTATGCCATATTCTTCTAAGGCTGTCATCAGCTCTATCACTATGCCATTTGGACCAGGTGCTTTGTTTCTGTTCATTTTGGCCATTGCAGCTTCCACTTCGGATTTTAGTATTTCCGGTTCATCCATCTTCTTGTGTATTCTCGGTTGTTCTCTCTTGTCGCAAAAGAGATCGTTTATATATTCTTCCCATCGCTGGAGTATTTCCTCTTTCTCTAATATGATTGTTCCTTCCTTGGATTTTATGCATCCTGTTGAGGAGCAGGTTTTTTGTCCTGTCAGTTCTCTTATCTCTTTATGCATCTCTGCTTTGTTGTTTCTGCTCAGTCTCTCTACTTCTGCACTTTTGTTGTTGAGCCATTCCTCTTTGGCTTGTCTGCATTTGTTCCTTATCTCCCTGTGAAGTTTTTGTACTCTGCTCCATGCCTTGGCGTTATTTTTTGTCTCCTTTGCATCATGTGGAGGATCTCTTCGGTCATCCACTCATTTTTTCTTCTGCGTCTGATTTCCTTTGGGGCTATGTTATTCGCTGAGGTCACCATCGCTTCTTTTAGTGAATCCCATTTTGAGTATCCTTTTCCAATTTGTTCTTCATATTTCTTTCTCACGCTGTTATTGTATTCTTTCTGCAGGGTGAGATCGTCCTCTAGCATGTCGTATTGCAGCCTTGGTGATGTGCTGGGCTTCTTCAGTCTTCGGAGTTTCACTTTTAGTTTGCAGATGACTGGGGCGTGGTCACTTCAGCAGTCGGCACCTGGGTATGTTTTGCATTGGACTACTGCGTTTCTGAATCTCTTGTTTATAGTTATATAATCTATTTGGTTCTTCAACTACACGTGCAGCACAAAACAATTTAGCAAATACGCCCTAGCCAAAAACTATTGAAATACACATGGAATTAGGCTGCGCACCCCAAAACACCAAACGACGTGGGGAGCAATTATTATTTAGCGCTTTTCTACTCCTACCAATCTGGGAGTAGTGACCTAACAGCTTTTGCTTATCACCAGCCTCACTTCGCTCAGAATTTTGGGGGGAGTTGTCATAGCATAACACCCCATGCTTTCGGCCCTGAACCTGCCTCCCAGTGGTCGCATCTGCCATCAAAGTTGCAATACCCGCTTCTGGCATTGATCCTGCCTTCCGGCAGTAGATCAGCCATCGAGGCCACTACACCCGCTTCTGGCATTGATCCTGCCTTCTGGCAGTAGATCAGCCATCGAGGCCGCTACAACCACTTCTGGCATTGACCCTGCTTCCCGGCAGTCGATCAGCCATCAAAGCCATCACACCAGCTTCTGGTCCTGATCCTGCTTTGGCAGTTGAATCGGCCACTCAGAGTCGCAGCCGCAGCTGCAACGACCCTACTTCTACTCAGCCCTGTTTAGGGATTCTGTAACCCCTCGGTATGGTCTCACATCCGCGATGACCTTAACTCAACTTGGCCCTGTTTAGGGATTCTGCCGTTGTAACTAACCCTTCGGTATGGTCTCGCTTTCCGCTTCTGGCATTGATCCTGCTTCCGGCAGTAGATCAGCCATCGAGGCTGCTACACCTGCTTCTCGCATTGTTCCTGCCTTCTGGCAGCCGATCAGCCATCAAAGCCATCACACCAGCTTCTGGTTCTGATCCTACTTCAGCAGTTGAATCGGCCACTCAAAGTTGCAGCCGCGACGACCCTACTTCCACTCGGCTCTGTTTAGGGATTCTGTAACCCCTCGGTATGGTCTCACATCTGCATCTGTTTAAGGACTCCGCCTCTCGTCAAGTATCTTCCACTGGCACGAGCTCGCTTCCATGCTCGCCACTTCAACCTAGACCCAAAGACGGAACGTCCTGAATCAGCTAGGCAACTCATCCAGCATCTCCAGCCGACCAGCTACTGCTGCGAATGCCCCATCTCGACCTGGCACTGGACGAGGCATCAATGCTCGCTGCACCAACTCCATAGAGGTTACTACCCTTTGGACCTAGAGCGAACCCGAACTACATCCTGTACCAACTTACGTAAATAAAAACCAAGGTTGTTATTGTTTTTACCTTTGCCTTTGTCTCCTCATTGTCTTGGCTGCTTCACACTTATCAAGAATTCAAGTTTGCAGGGTCGACTTCCTCCAACAACCCCGCAACAAAGATATAAAGAAATGGTCAAAAGTGTTAAAATGATATTTAGAGAGAGAGAGAGAGAGAGAGAGAGAGAGAGAGAGAGAGAGAGAGAGAGAGAGATTTATGAGTATATGCTTATTATGAAACAATAAGATTAAAAATCAAGAAAATAACACTTTGTATTATTTTTCCTTTACCAAAATTGAAAACTTGTACTTTACAAATGAAAATAGGTCTAATAAATTCAATGAATAAAAAGTCTGATAATTTTCAATGAACAAAACAGAAAAGAGCTGGTGATAATATTTTATGATAAAATATTTCCCCCTATTACAAGTAGTTAAAGAATTTATCAAGTTTACCATACCTACTATCATATATTGAAGATACTGGCATTTCTGGGTGTAAGTAGAAAGAAAAATGTACTAAAACCATGACAACTCAGTTGGAAATGATTTGCTAAAAAAAATAAAATATAAAAAAGACAACACATTCCATGAGAAAAATATTTGAGTAAAAGTATGTTTATGTATTTTAAGAAGAGAGGAAGTAATACAAATCTAAGTTCCAAGGAGTGACTATATATTTAGCATCAAATCTTCTAAATATAATTGGAACAGAATCAAGTCAGATCAAATTTACAGTTCTAGAAAAAATGTTTAGAAAAATAAAAGCAAGATTTAATAAAATTCTTGAAATGTATTCATAAACTCACACACACACACACACATATATATATATATATATATATAATTTATGATTATAAAATATATATATATATAATATACATAAAATATGTATATATATATATATAATTTTCTGAACATATGCTATTAAATATAAGAGACAATGAATGTCTATTATGTTTAATCATGAGCCATTCTAAACGTCGTATTTTTGCTTTAATTTCAGTTGAAAATAAAGACAAAAATTCTCCAACATTTGGATAATTATTTATTGGTTTTCTTCTAAGCTAAGATTTTATTGAGTGTTGGTTGTTTTGAATTGAAAAAACCTAGTACATATATTGGTTTTACTACAACCACGCTCTCCCGTAGACTTACATGTCATCTTTCTGATCAGAGTACTATTAAACAACATTTCTCTGAAAAACATAAACATGTAGGTAATATCAGACAGATTTTGGTCAACAATACGGTGATCTTTACTTATACACACAGTAAGAGGAACCTGCAGATATTGGAGGCCATGTACATCAAATCAAAACAACCAACACTCAATAAAATCAACTTTAAAACAGGAAATAACATATTACATTGCATTTGACTACATGGTTTTGTTGTCATTTCGCGCTATCCCACGGTGTGACGTCATAAAACCGCATCGCAAACTTAAGAACTGCGTTTATTATTTTTGGTATCTATTGCCATTGCCAAGCGGAGTTTTATGTCAACACAAAATAAAATCGTCGGTGATGGTGGATTTGATAATATTTCAGTTTAAACTACCTCTCTGAAGATGGCTCATGTGAGCCGAAAGCTTAGAAGAAAACCAATAAATAATTATCCAAATGTTGGAGAATTTTTGTCTTTATTTTCAACTGAAATAAAAGCAAAAATACGACGTTTAGAATGGCTCATGATTAAACATAATAGACATTCATTGTCTCTTATATTTAATAGCATATGTTTAGAAAATTACTTGCTGCCTCGATTTACTAAATATATATAATTTTACATATATTTACGTATATATATATGATATATGTATATACTGAAAAAATCTTTCTTTCTTTCCCCCTGCAATGTTACTTTAAACAATTATGAATTAAACCCTTTTTATTTTTGCTTCTTACATTTTCAATTCTTAATTTTAAATTTTACCTCTTAATTTTTCTTTTCATTTTCCTTTTCTTTTTATCTAAAATTATAATTTTCACTACATTTTTATGTACATGTAATATTTGAATATTTAAATTTTTAAGATTTTAAGATTTATGCTCCTTTGATTTTTACATTTTATTATTATTTTTTTTAATTAAAATTTTAAATTTAATTTTTAAATTTTTATCCACATGTAACCATAGAATATTTAAAATTTTAATCTTGTTATTAAAAAAGCAGTAACTTAACTTTATAAGATTTAATTCTCATGAACATTGAGTGAACTTAAATTCAAATCTATTAAACTGTCAGTTTGAAATATGCACCTGATGATTGCACAACGCATGAAACTCCAAGTCATGCCATAGATGTAGGATAATATGTATAGTTATTAATATATATATAATACAGCTGTGTTCATACATTGAGCACTGTTTTATTAACGCTTGAATAATAATACTATACATATGTACACCTTTCCCATATGTATATTTATTAATTTACATCACCATATATATATATATATATATATATATATATAGACGTAAATTAATATTTATTGTTCTTTCCCTTGGGGCACATGACCTAGTGGATTAAAGCATTAGTTAAAATATACTGCATTCTTGACAGTTGTGAATTCATTTCTTGGGTTTATTAATGCTGAAAAGTTACATACACTTGTTCAATTAGAAGAAATTAACACACAGTACAAAGGTGAATTAAACTGATGAACACTAACAGATATTAATTATCCCTAGCATAAAAAGCAGAATATGAACTCTACCACTTAGTTTAAATATATTTGATTTTAAATTCCAAAAGTTTACTGAGTACAAAAACACACACCTGATGAAAGCCAGAGGGTACAATGACTGAAACATTGTGAATATAACAACCTATATGAGGATATTGGTCTGAAAAGCAAGGCCTATAATGATATTTTTCAAGATAAAATTGATGAGAGATTATTATTTACACATTTTTTCTTTATTAATCATTGTAGTATGATGTAAAGCAAATGAAATTAAGATGAAAGAAATAAGAGTACAAAATGATAATAATTGAAAATGCTTCATCTAACAACATTATCATCCAATAAGAACATTCAAAACATTATCAAAATATACCTTCTTTAACACTATCATTTTTCATCAATGTAACTACAACAAAATAACCTCCAATATTAAAACCTGCTTTGTTTTTTGCATTCCTTACAATAATTACATTTAAAGCTGGACTTTATTTCTTAATCACATTTCAAAGGAAACTAACTTCAAACTGGTTATTTAATGAAAACTTAGGATGTGAGCACACATCAAATTGCAGTTAAATTATATTAATTAGTTTTAATTAAACCAAATCACACAAAAACTTTCTTCTCACACTTCTGAAATTATATCCCAGTATTCCAAAACTGTGTCCTTTTTCTTGACATATAATCTGTTTTAAATTGGCAAATTGATTAATTTGTTCTAAGTACATGCCTTAGGCCACAGTGGAAAGAGTTTTCATGAAGTATACTAGGAAACTTATTGTTCTTATATGGTTAAAATTTCATTAATAGTTTAGCTAGCAATGAGGCATGCATTCTGTGCTGTCATTTTATTGACAGATCTAAAAGTTTGAGATATTTCAAAGACTTGAATCGTTTTCTTTGCAGTTGTGTAAATATTTGTAAATGATATTAGCAATTATATTAGATATTAGACATTTTCATTTTATAAACTTTTTGTTTGTATGAATGTAATTCAAAATATTCTAGTTTTTTTGTTGGCATTTAAAAATATCAACTGTAATTTTTGTGATATATTTTTTGAATTTTTTCTTTAATCTATTTAATACTGAATATTATTCTTTATTGATTTCTTTGATTATCAGTGAGTTAAAAAATTGACAAATTTTCATAAAATGGCTGACTTGCTGCAAGATTTAATTGAAAATAGAAATTTTTCTTTAAAAAAGACATTTCTGTTTAAATTAGTACTAATAATGGCTTTTATAAATAAACACTTTGCATTCATATTTGACTGACTCAAATTAGCAATTTAAAAAAAAATTGAAAACATTGATAACATTAAAAATATTGATATGATTTCTTACAAAAATATTGACTTGTAAATAAAATTGGTGTGAAATAACCCAAGTTGTCAAAACTGTCAGGCTCTATATACACATATGGGTTCAAAACATTTCTGAGAGAGCAAAAAAAGGATGTGGTGTGTTTGTCATGGAATCCATCAACATTGTAGAAACTTACTTTGCAAAGACTTTTCAGTTGCCAAGCACCTTACTAAATGGCATGCAGCAACATAGCTCCCCTGAAAGTTTTCACTGTGTTTCGAAACAATGATTCTTTTCTCAACTGTAATGAAAGCATCAGCCTATTAGGTCTTATCCTTATTCATTGAAGGTCATGTCATTAATTCCTTTTTCTCTAGGATTAACATTAGTCCTAGAGACACATCTCTTAACCTCCTGTAAATATCTACAATTTTATCCTACAAAAAACAGAAATTCTATAACATTTGTTTGCTTTCTATGTGTGTTTAGATTACAGTTTTTTTTATAAAATGAGAGCACCAGTTACTGAAAATCTACTCTGAATTATAAGATAAAATATGCAATAAATCTGAGATATTATTTATGCAGAAAAGCTTTTATTTACTTTCATGAATAAGATATATTAAGGACACAGTTTTTTAAGAACACAATTTGTTTTAGGAATAATGAAATTTTACAAGAAGTTTTTTCTTTTTTTCAAAATTTTAAAAAATTCAAAATTTGATTTTATTATTCAAAATAACTTATAAAGTTTTAAATCTTTAAAATTTCTGTATTCCTTTGTCTCTTCTGAAACATGAATGAAATATTATTAAGTAATATCTATATTTACTATTCACATATGAAAACTTGGTACAATAGATTGATGTCCAATATTTTAAAAAGAATTCTGAAATTTTTGTGTTAAGTTTTGTAAATACATATGTCCATACACAACATCATCAGAAATTAAGAGAGTTAATTATAGTAAATTTTAAGCCAAAATACCTAAAATTCAATAAAACATTAGTTTACAGAAAATATATTCCTAAATTTTTAAGATTACTTGGAAGTTAGAAATATTATTAAAAATGCTCATTTTACATTCTTCAAGTAAATTTTAGAGATATGTCCACTATAGAAAACATAAGATAAATATCCACCTGTCATTGAAGTTGTCAACTTGTCAACACCTAAAATAAACAGCTACCACCTTGTTAAAAATGCATTTCTGCAATATTTTAGACTTAGAGTTAATTATATTTGTTTCAAATCAGACTAATTAAACTTTAAGTTACATAATGGTTCTCAAAATTTCAGTAAAGTATATGCTATTTTTAAAAGGTTTTTTAATAAAGAAAATTACATTGTGATAATAAATGGCTAAAAATGGTACTCAAGTCAGCAATTTTGCTAATTTCAAAACTGTTATATGAGTTCTTTGTTTAAGGTGTCTTGTCTAATTCATTTGTATTGACAAGGGTTTTTTATTTACTCCATAACATTTTGAGATTTTTTACTTTCTTAAATATTTCATTTTATACTATGTATTTGGATTAATTGCTGGGGTCTATCTATAACATACTTGTTAATTGTACAAATATCATGGCATCATGTGTGGAGGAAGGCTAAAATTGATGGAAATATTGTTGATGGAAAAGAGATAGCCAACACTCAGTGATGTCAACTATGGGCACAGCAGCTTGGTGCTGGAACATTTTTAGAAAGGTAAGACATTCCAGTGACTCTACAAGCATTCATAGAACAATTTATGTATTCAGTTGAAAGTAAAATGGAGTTCATTCTTGATGGTGGCTAGAAGTATGACCAAAGACACTTGGGTGATTGGGACATTTGAACAATTTTAATATGGTTTATATACTGAAAAGAAAGGAGTTGTAGTGTAATTTATTTCTGTGACCTACAGAAATATGGTTTCAGTCAAAGGCAGGAAGGTAAACAGTAACAAACAAAAATCTGTTTATATCAAAGACAGCTGGCATGAACAGAATGTAATGTATTTCAGTGACCCAACAGAAACATAAGTGGGCCAGAAACAATGACAAACAAAAGTGTGCTGACTCAGAGGCAGCCAGTTTCAAGGTAAAAAAATATAAACAGTGACAAACCAAAAGCAATAATAGGCAAAAATAATTAAAAGATGTGCCTAGCTATAGATGATACAATTAAATGAAACTTGAAAAAATTCAGCTTATAAAAGATTGTTTTTTTTTGGGGTGGGGAGTAGAACAGAACCAAGAGGCAGCAGAAAACAGGCAGAGAAGAGAAGAGAACTCCTGGCAACTCCTGCATGGACATGAAGCTCTCTGGCTACTTTCCTCCTCCACACAATGAAATCAGATGAAGAATAAAAATATAAGTTAATATTTTTAAATATACATGTCAGTTGTTGATGTCAGAATGATTGTTATCATGGTTTTCCGGTAATATACATCAAACATGATTATTTAATTACTTAGCTTTTGGTCATAATAAAATTAAACCAATATACAGTTGTATTAAAAAAAGTTCAATCTAATTATTTTGTAGAACTTTTGAATATTCTTCATTTGTAAACAAGTTATTATGCCTGATAATTCATTTACAAATGAAGAACAAATATATATATATATATATAGAGAGAGAGAGAGAGAGAGTATAAGTAGTATGTACATATCATATATGTATATTATATATATTTTGTATATATATATATATATTTTTAATTTGGAAACCAGTTATTTACACAACTTCAGATTCAACTTTTCAGAATTTTCAGTCGATTTATAACCGATTTTCCAACATTTTCAAACAGATTTTACGAATACTTGACTTGTCGTTTGAAATAACTGAAATTTCAAAATTAGGGAGATGTTACTTAAGGTTTTTAAATACTTTCATTCAGGTTTGTATGATCCAGAGATGTATTTTTTAGTATGACTATATCTCAACACTATTTCTTTGTTTTAGTAATTTTTTTTTGTTTTCTTCTGAGCAGAATTTGCAGACATCAACACTTTTTTATTATATTCCATGTTATATCAGGGTCTTTGCCATTTTTTTTCTCTAAATTTTCCAGTTTCGTACAATCCTAAGAATTTCTAGCCTGAATTCAAACCTGTGATTACCCCATTTGTTTTCAAACATATCTTTGTTAATTCTAAATATGTTTTTCTTTGTTCATCTGTATCATGTACTTTTAATTTGTAAATAACTTCTTCTGTTCTAACAAGTCTGTGTATTTAATTTTATCCCTACAGTTACATTCGTTATTAGTGATATTATGTTTTTTCTATTTTATTACTGGTATTATTTTTTAAGTTTCTGGCATTTTGTTTTTTTATGTAATTTTCTAAATTACTAGTACAGCTTTAACTTAATTTAATTGCATTTGTTTGAATATTTTATGCAATTCCAAGTTTTCAGGGAAGTGTTTATTAATTAATTTAATAAATATTTACCTAATTTTGGATTTTCTTTCAATAAAATGGTCGATTTAACCAAATAATGTTTTAATTTCAAGTATAAATTTTCCTTTTTTGTTTAACTGTAGTTTGTATTCTAATTTGCCTTGATGGCCACTTTCATTTCAGGCCCTTTAATATTTTTTCTTTTCATCAGATTGTTTTGTGAGAAGAATTCTTTGTTAATCTAAATATTAGTCAACTTTCATATTAATTTCAATTTCTATTTCGAAATCAAAGAGAGCATTTTTCTTATTTTGTGATTTTCTTTTCAGTTGTCTGGCACTATCTTTAATCTGTCATCTTTGTATAATCCGTGGTTGTCTATGAAAAGATAGTAACTACATTTAATAATCTTTCATAAAAAAAATAAAAAAATAACATGCCTTTTTCCATGGAAAATTTTAAAAGTTTTGCTGATGTTAGCAAATCATTTGAAGTTTTACAAAAATCGGACTTATCACAAATTGCAGACTATTTCAAATTAAATATAAACACGTCTATGAAAAAAGAAGAAATTAAAAGTATCATAGTAAAAGAACTAATAAGATAGAAATTTCTTAGACTCATATAATATAGACGAAAAAGACAACTAAAGTAATTTACGTCTTCACTTAAAAATAAAGAAATTAAAGATGCAAGAAAGAATAGAAATGGAAAAAAGATTAAAAATCCAAGCTGAAATAAGGAAAAGGAAGATCTCTTTGATAGATGGGTTAGGGTGAAAAAAATAAATAATGATTATAGTAAGAGTTAGAAAAATTAAAATTACAACATGAAAATAGAAGTCAAAATTCAGAGAATTCTTCCTTAAGTGCATCATTTGATGCCGGAAAATATATCAAATTAATACCGAAATTTTATAAGAAAACAGTGGAAAAATATTTTCCTCATTTAAAAAAAATAGCAATAAATTTAGGATGGCCTTACATAATCTGGTCACCACTCCTACAGACGGTTTTGGTTGGCAGAGCTGCTGATATACTTGGCCCTCAGTATTGAAGAGGCCACAGATTATGAAAAAACCAAAAATGCCATTTTAAAATGCATATGAATTAGTACTAGAGGCATATAGGCAGAAATTTCGGAATTATAAAAAGTTTGTGCAACAGACATACGTTGAGTTTGCTAGGGAAAAAGAAGATCTCTTTCATAGATGGGTTATGGCGAAAAAATAAATAATGATTATAAGTTATGCCAACTCATTCTTATTGAAGAATTTAAGCAATGCGTTTCACAGGAGATTCAAATAGATCTCAAATATAAAAATGTAGAAATGATTAATGAGGCTGCAGTAGTAGCAGATACTTATAGTTTAACTCACAAGAAAAGTTTTGAAAAAATTAATATAAATGAAAACCAATCAGGTTTTCACACAAATACACAAACATTGTCAGAACCTCACCCACATAATGTACCTCATAGAAAGGATATGCACAAAAAAATAAAAGATACACCGAAAAGTTCTATTTGAACAGAATCAAAAATTTCCTGTGCATACTCTAAGAAGAAAAATCACATCATATCCGACTGCTGTATCTTAAAAAGGAAACAGGAAGAAAAGAACTCCCTTCAACCTCATGCTTTTGCTATAAAACAGAAAAGAAGTAACTTCTTTTCTCATTCTTTCTTCTCTAAACTAGGTGTTAAAGAAAATAAAACTCATCTATGGAAAATTATAAACCACTTTTATCCCAGGGCTCTGTTTATATCAATGACCCTGAGAAAGCTTAACCTATCCAAATCTTGTGAGACACTGGTACGTCGCAAACATTATTATTAGAAGGCATACTAGAGCTATTGGAATTAATCTTCACTGGTGATTTTGTTTTATTGCAAGGTGTTGAATTAAGTGTAATTAAGGTTTCCCTTCATAAAATTTATATCAAATCAAAATTGTTGAATGGTCTAGTTGTAGTTGGTATACGACCAACCCTGCCAGTTCAAGGGGTTTCCTTACTGATAGGCAACAACTTAGCAGATGACAGGGTAGTAGCAGAACCAATCGTCTGTGATAAGATAGAAATAAACAATGAATTTGAGGTCAAAGTAAACAGTGAATTATTCCCTGATTGTGTTATTACTAGGGCAAAAGCAAAGAAACAAATTTCAGAAAAGGAAGATTCAGCAACACCAGCTAATTGGTCACAATTGAATGAAACCTTTATATCTCATCATTTAGAACAAACCAATAATTCAGATAAAAAATTAACTAAACCACCTCCCCCAAAAAAGAAATGGTGCAGAAAAAAATGAAAGACGATCTAAATAAAAATCAACTTGTTATTAAACAAGGAAAAAATCCTGAACTTTAAAAAATAAAATACTCACTTTAGAAGAAGCAAGAAAAGTTAGAGAATGTTTTTATATCAGAGATGGCATTTTAATGAGGAAAAAGTGCTCAGTGGATGCCAGCCTAAATGAGGAGTGGAAGATAATAAACCAAATAATGGTCCCAAAAGTATACAGACAAAAAATACTAAACATAGCTCATGATACTCTAATGTCAGGACATTTAGGAATAAATAAGACCTGTGAAAAAATATTAAATCATTTTTACTGGCTGAAACCTAGACAGGATGTCGTCAATTTTTGTAACACCTGCCACTGATGCCAGATGGTTGGAAAACCTAATCCTAAGATTCCGTTTGCCCCTCTAAAACCTATTCCAGCATTTGAAGAACCTTTCAGTAGAGTACTAGTTGATTGTGTTGGTCTTCTTCCAAAAACAAAAATAGGAAACCAATATTTATTGACAATTATGTGTATATCAACTCATTTTCCAGAGACTATCCCTCTAAAAAATATTAAGGCTAGAACTATTGTTAAGGCTTTAACTAAATTTTTCTGTTTAGTCAGGATTTCTTTGGCTATTCAGTCAGACCAAGTTTGTCTTGTTTATTTCAACAAGTAATGAGTGAAATGACTATTAAGCAATACAAATCCAGTGTTTATCACCCTGAATCACAGAGAGCTCTTGAGTGTTTTCATCAAACAGTAAAGTCTATGATCAGAAAATATTGTTAGTATTATAAAAAGAATTGGGACAAAGGGGTTTATTTTGTTTTGTTTGCCGCGAGAGAAGTTGTTCAAGACACTCTTGGGTTTAGTTCTTTTCAATTGGTTTTCAGACATACAGTTAGGGGTCCTCTAAGACTTCTAAAAGAAAAATAGTTGACTGAACAAAATGAGATGCATCTTTTAGACTATGTATCAAAGTTTAAAGAGAAATTATACAATACTTTCAAAATAGCACAAGAAAATTTAAAAACTCCCAAATTAAAATGAAGTCTAGATATGATAATAAAAGTAAAGATTGTAAATTTGAAAGTGGTGACAAAGTTTTAGTATTTTTGCCAATCCCTAATAATCCACTACAAGCAAAATATTTTGGTCTTTATGAGATAGAAAAGAAAATTAATGATGTAAATTATATCATCTGCACCCCAGATCGAAGGAAAAAGCAAAGAATTTGCCACAAAATGTTATATTAACAGAAATTATGTAACTAATATTAAACCAATTTCAACCTTAATAAACATAAATAATACAAATCAATTTGAAGATAACTTAGACAATAATGAAGATACAGTTATTAGGGAGAAGGACATGTGTCAGATTAGTCATTTAAAAAACTTGGAAATCCTATCTAATTTAAATGTAAAATTTGAACATTTATCAAATGAGAAAAGAAAAGAAATTCATAGTTTGGTCAATGATTTGAAAAATCTTTTTCCTGATGTTCCTAGAAAAACAACGGTTGCAGTATATGATGTTTTAGTTGGAAATGAAAAACCCATCAAACAACATTTTTACTAGTAAATCCAATCAAGCTTCAACAGTTGAGAGCAGAGATTAAATACATGCTGGATAATGACATCATTGAATCAAGCAACAGTCAGTGGAGTCCTCCTTGTATTCTTATACCAAAACCTGATGGAAACTACCGATTTGTAAAAGACTTTTGAAAAGTAAATGCAGTAACCAAAAGCGACTCCTTTCCAATTCCTAAAATTGATGACTGTATTGACAACATTGGCAAGGCGAAATATGTCAGTAAATTTGATTTAATGAAAGGTTATTGGCAAGTCCCCCTAACTGACAAGGCCAAAGAAATTTCAGCATTTGTGACTCCAGATGGTTTATACCAATATCAGGTTATACTGTTTGGGATGAAAAATGTGCCGGCAACATTTCAAAGGCTGATGCATTCCCTTCTACATAAAATTCAGCAATGTGAGGTCTACATAGATGATGTAATTGTGTAGAGCATGACTTGGGATGAACATGTACACATCATCAAGCAATTTTTTCTTAAGCTGGAAGAAACAAACCTATGTGTTAACCTAAATAAGAGCAAATGCTGTCATACAACAGTAATTTTTGGGTCATACTGTTGGCCAGGAACAGGTTAAGCCTATCACAGCAAAAGTGGATGCTATCTTAAAGTATCCTATTCCAACTAACAAAAAACAACTAATGAGATTTCTAGGTATAGCTGGATTCTACAGAAAACTTTGTAAAAATTTCTCATCAATAGCAAGTCCTCTCACTGACCTCCTTAAAAAGGATGTAAAATACAAGTAGAGTGAAACCTGTAACAGAATCAAGTCAACTCTCATTGGTGGCCCATCTCTTGCAACTCCAGTTTTTTTCAAAACAATTTAAATTGCAAATCAATGCTAGTGATGTCAAAATTGGTGGCATCCTAATCCAAGAAGATGATGAAGGCATCGATAGAGCCATTTGATATTTCTCAAAAAAGTTAAACATCTACCAGAAGAAATATTCTACTATTGAAAAAGAATGCTTTTCCTTTTTTTTTTTTAATCATATCACCCCAAGCAAGGCAGTGATGCCACTGAGGTGCATGGGGCTACTTAAGAGTAAAATGATTGGAAAAGAGAAAGCCGAGAACCACATCCTAAACAGGAAACAAGGGATGAGCCTCTTCACCTGTGGTGGTGTTATAAGTGCTACAACATTTTGACTTTTACCTCAATGTTACTGTTTATCCTGTTCTGACTTATACTGATCATAATCCACTTACGTTCCTTCAAAAACTAACAAAAATCAAACTTACAAGATGGAGTCTTCTCCTGCAAGAATATGACATTATTATAAAACACATTAAAGGAAGGAACAATGTTATTGCAGCTGCTTTATCTCGAGCATAACTTTTCAAACAAAAAAAAACATTATGATATTATGATTTATTGCTGAACAACATACAGAATAGACTGATATTGTCTCATAAAAGTTTTTCATTATGATTTCAAAACTTTTACTTTGAAGTGGGGAAGTGTTACAAGGATGCATTTATATATAAAAATAATATTAATAATTTCTAAAAAGTTGTAGTAAGGAATTCATTTGAGTCCTACTTGTTATTACAATAAAGTTTTAATTTATGAAGTAGCTGTAAAAAAAAAAGAAATTAGAAATAGAATGCTTGGAAAAATGCTAGAATGTCTGAGAAAATTTGAGTAAAAATTAGAGAATTTGAAAGGATTCTAGAATATGCAAATTAGGTGTTAGCCCCTATAAAAATAGGTTTTGGGAAGAGAGGAGTCAGTTGTTAAAAGGAGTTGCTGACATTATCAACTCCGGCTTTGATTCAAGGATTTATATCCAGCCAAAAAACCTCTAAGAAAAGTTGCTGACCCACTAAAACCTGAAAGAGAACCTCATGGAACTGTATGGGTAAATAGATATTTTTGACTTTTTCATTGACCAAACTAATAATTATTTTTATGTACACATTTGAAGATTTCCAAAAACTTTCCTTAAACTTCTTTGCTATCTTAACTGGGTAAAGATATCTGACACCTTCCTTCACTTCGTAACACTTCACCTGCCAGTAGTAAATTCTGTTTTCTTTTTGAATGCAAAAACTGTATATTTGTAAATATTTTTATTTAATGTTTTGATAAATTAAATATTTGTATGTGTTGTTTAACTCTGAGTTTTGGTCAATCAAATCTATGTTACACTTAGCACATAGCACAATGTTTTATAAAAGTATTATATCACTATACAAAAATTTTCATGTTTAAGAGCAATACTATTCTTCTTCAGGTCATATGTTAAAATAAATGGTGGAAATGATTTATTTTGAAAATATAAGATGAATTCATGATTATTTAGATAATTAGGGAGTGGTAGTTGGTGAAAATGCTTTAGGTGTGTTAATATTGTTCAATCAAATATGAGAATTTGGTAACTATGGAGTTTTAGATCTAGGTCGCAAAAAGAATCAGTATGGTGTGGTGTCTAGACAGATCACTTTTTAATTTTATATTAAAAATTATATATACATTAAAATTAAACCTTATTAACTGTTTCATTGTTGTGTATGTTTCCTTTCACTTCTAGTCAAGTCATATATTATCGAGTACTTCTGTTTTCAAAATCTAACTTCAGTTTATCTCATATATTTTCTTTAAAGAAGGTTTTTTATATATCAACAAAACCCTTTAAGACAAATATTTTATTTTTTATTGTTCTTATTTTTTTAATTTTTTCAACTCCTAGCTTCTAAAAATAATACATTAACTACTGCCTTATTCCATTCCTTTTGAAATTTTTGACACATCATGTCTGGTATACTACTATACTTTGCTCCAATTTTCACATTTTCACATGCAATTTATTTGAAATATAATAACTTCCCACCCTACTATAATCATCTAATATCATGCCATTTTTTATTTTTAGTTTTATTTTGTTATTTTAAATCTCCTTCTCAATAAATATATGACAAAGTAAATTAACAATATTTTACTGTATGAATTTCTATTATGTTTAATCATGAGCCATTCAAAACATCATATTTTGGCTTTAATTTCAGGTGAAAATAAAGACAAAAATTGTTCAACATTTGGATATTTTTTTATTATGCTGGACAATATTTATCTTTATTTTCACCTGAAATTAAAGCAAAAATATGATCTTTAGAATGGCTCATGATTAAACATAATAAACATTCATTGTCTGTTATATTTAACAGTATATGTTTAGAAAATTATCTGCTGCCTCGATATACTAAATACACACACACACACACATATATATATATATATATATATATATATATATATAGTGTTATATATGCTAATAGTGTTACTATATATATATATATATATATATATATATATATATATATAACACTATTAGCATCTATTTGACATCAAATATGACAATCCAGAGCAAAAAGAGAAGAAAAATGAATATGTCTATTTTATTAAATTTGATTTATTACCAAATGTTAACTCTCATAAGTCAAGTGTTCAGGATAGTGTTAATGGTAGGATAAGATATCTATATGAATTTGAATTGCATAATAATGAATGCAATGAAAAGTCACAATGTAGTTGCTTAAAAAGTAGGGTTTTTTATAACATATAAACTTTTCTATCTATGATAATAGTTAAAGAAAATAATATCAAAATAGATACTAGTTGAATGCTTTAATAAAATTTTAGTTTCCTACTTTCCTTAGCACTTACATAATATGTACATAAATCATATCTTGATTATAACCACCCTCATTACTTCCATATTCCAAACATTTACACTCAGAAAGGTTTTTTGTCAAGAACTGCTACTTTGTGGAACTGACTTCTACGTTGATGCTCTCTTGAATGCCACAATCTTAACCTTTTCAAGTCAAGAGTCAATCATTATCTTTTCTTATAATCTTCTATACCTACCATCTCCTCTTTCACTAATATCACACCTTATTCATCATAAACATTTTAACAGTAACCCTATACTTTGACTGGCTCTCTTGCCTTGTTAATTAAAATTTAGTTATAATTTTCATTTTAACTACTATTTTTACTTCATGAGAAAATTATCAAAACATAATTAAGTCATAAGTCAATTTTTATCTCTCTTCGTTATCATAATCTTCACTTCTTACTAACTACTTTTACACTCAAATCACACCTCTCATTAAATAACTCTCTACCATGAGTGGCTCTCAAGCCTTGTATTGGGTGAAAATTTAATAAAATAAATAATAATAAATAAGTATTCTCTATCTTTGGATTTTCCTTTGCACTATTTTTGTCATCATAACTTTCATTCATTCATTTTTATTTTCCTAAGTCTAATTACCATATCTATAATTAACATCTTTAGTGTGTAGAAATCTCATTTATTTATTACTGTATGGTTTTAAACTTTTATTAGCTATTAACATTTTAAAAATTAACTATAGTGTTTGGAATAAGTAGGGTTGCCATAAAAATGGCTTTCCATAGATTTTTTTCTGTTTTGTTTTGATAATACTCTCATGAAAGAAGTTAAATACCAACAAGGAAATAAAAATTTTGAACATCCAACTTGTTCGAACGTATTCTGTCTTATTTACTTAGTTCATATATTTCATATCGAAATAGAGAAGTGAACACCACAGGGTCATTAGGTCCCTTAAGAATAATCATTCCTTGGTTATTACAAAACCAGATAAGGGATCTGGCCTTGTCCTTATAGACCACCAGGACTACATTAATAAAATGTTAAGTATACTTAATGACCCTTCCAAGTTTCAACATCTTGGTTCTATTGACAAGATGTTTCTGAAACCGAATGGAATCATGAAAGTCAATAGAACCATTTCGATTCAGAGTAAAATATAGGAGAACTGGCATAAGAATGAGCCAAATCATTCAATTTGGCTCAAAGGTTTCTAGATTAATCACTAGACACAGGTTGAAGCTTCAAGAGTTGAGCATAATATACCTCAAATTCAGAAAAAATTTGTTCCCTATCAATAGAGGTAAAAGGAATGCTAAAATCTAGGCCATGGGCCAAGATAGCAAGCTCTGAAGGAGAATAAGAGGAAAAATAATTTTTTGTAGGATTTGGTTCAACCATACAGCCAAATCTCATGGAAATTAGATCTTTTACCTTATTCTGAAAACCGCTAGCCATCTTAGAACGATAGCATGAAATTATCAGACCTACATAATGGGCAAAACGGATCTTATCAAAATATGATAAACAATTACAAGCCCCATACCACAACACATTATATTTTCTTTGTAGGCCAAAACACTGGCTAGAAAATTGTAAGTGAAAGTTTTTAATAAAGGTTTTCTCTCTCTTTCAACCAGACAATGATTTTGCCTGCCTAATCTGAAAGGAAATAAAAGGTGGACAAATCTGGTGATAAAGACAAGAATGTAAAAATGTTGTCTTCGCCTTCAATGTTTCAATGTTAGACCTGATCTGTAAAATTTTATTTAATTTTTTATTTAAATTGGAGGAGTAGCTTTTCTTAAAATATTTAAATGTGTTTTTGACAGTACAAAAATGTATTATAGCATTAAAGGCGAGAAATTTTTTACTAAAGGACATGATAAATTTTAAAACAAAAAAAAAAACACCAGTCAACCAGTTTCATCCCCTCTCATCAGAACTGTAAACAAGGAAACAAATTACGAAAAGAAAAATAAAATCATATAACTTAGAAAAATGTCTTTGCAAAAGTTTACACTTCCGTTGGAATGTCTTCAGCTAATACTTTGTGGATGATCCTGCTGCATCAATTAAAGCCTATAGACACCTTGGGTAGCCTTCTGCAAGCTTGTTGCAGTGGTCTGCTCACAGTTTTTGCCATTCCTCATGGCAGAACTTCCCAAGTTGTGTCAGATTAGATGGGGAATGTCAGTGCGCAGCCAGTTTTAGATCTCACCATAGATTTTCTATAGAATTGAAGTCTGTAGACTGGCTGGGCTACTCTAAAATTGTGATTTTCTTGCTAGCAAAACAAGCTTTAATGCTTTTTGACACATGCGTAGGGTTGTTATCTTGTTGAAACTTGAAATCGTGACCCAAGCACAGAGATCTAGAAAACTTCAGCAGATTTGCCTCCAATATTTCTTGGTACTTGACACTGTCCATGACACCTTGGATGGTTACCAGCTCTCTACGCTCTGCAGCTGAAAAACAGCCTCAAAGCATGATTGAGACACCCATGCTTTACAGTGGAGATGGTGTAAAGAGGTTGGTGAGCAGTGCCTTTTTTCCACCAAACGTAGCATTTTGTATTTTTTTCGAAATAACTCAACGTTGGTCGCATCTGATCACAAAATCTTTCACCACATGGTCATGGAATCCTTGATGTGACTTTTGGCAAAGTTTAGCCTAGCTTGCACATGCATAGGCCTCAGAAAGAGGCTTTTTTTAAGCTATCCTTCCTTGCAGGCCAGACCGGTGCAATACTCTGGACATTGTAGATGCATGGACATTTGTCCCAGTACTGGAAACTGAAGCTTTCAAGTCTTCCAGTGTTGCATTAGGGTTGGAGGTTGCCTCTCAGACCAGTTTTGATTTTGCTTTTCTGGTAAGTTTGCTCAGTCTCCCAAAACGTGGTCAGGTAGTTGTGGTTTTATGCACTAACCATTTCTTAACTACAGTTTTAACAGTGCTTAGGAGCAATTCTAAAATTTTTGCAATCTTTTTATAGCCATTATTTTCATTATACTTTTGAATAATAAGATTTTAAAGAGGACCCCAAAATGCCAACTACAGGTTGGAGAAACTACAATAAAAGATGTAAAGTAATTTAAATACCTGGGAAGCATACTGACAGAGGATGGAAAAATGCAATGTTGAGATCCAAAGACACATTAGCATGGCCAAAGTGGTATTTCAAAAGCTAACCAGAGTACTGAGAGACAGGAATATCTCATCGGAAACAAAGAAGAAAGTGCTGGATTGCTATGTGATATCTGTCCTTCTGTATGGCAGTGAATGTTCGATGAACTCCTCAAGGATGAAGGAGAGGCTTGAGGCAGCAGAAATGTGCTTTTATAGAAGGATACTGAGTATCTCATGAACTGAGCACATGATTAACAATGAGGTGTTGGAGAGGATGAAAACAAGAAGAAAACTCATACTTAATATAGTGCAAAGACAGATGAGGCTTCTGGGACAAGTAATGAGAAAGAAGGGCCCGGAGAATTTGTACTCACAGGACAGATAGAGGGAAAGAGAGACAGGGGAAAGCAGCATGAGACCTACTTAATAGGCCTGAGCAAATGGATGGCAGAGTGGGGTTTGGGAGAGATACCAAGAGGAAGAATTTTGAGAGCAACAAAAGGCAGAGCCAAGTAGAAGTCTATCATCACCTACGTCATGAAGGGACATGGCACATGAAGAATAAGAATATCAAGTGACCTTATTATGTCATATTAGGCAAGGAATCTATTAAATAAATCAAATAACTTTCAGGGCAAGTTTTTAAATGTTTTTCTGTCTTATTTTTAAGGCAGATTTGAAACTGATTCCGATTTGTACATTTTAAATACTCATCTTTGTTGTTGTTTTGTGAAGTTTTACATTAATTACAATAAAAGTTTTATTGCAAGTTATTTTCTATGCTAATATGGATGACTGAAAGTGGGTCAGCAAAGACTTCATCTAAATAAAATGAAAAAAATAATAATATGCTTTAAAATTGCTTTATGAAATGCTCCCATTTTTCTTTGCAGATAATTGTAAAATCTTATTTATAAAGCAGCTTTTTTAGATTCATCACTCACATATTTATCATATTTTTTTTTATGTCCTCAATTTTAGTTGTGTTAATCTAAAGAGAAATAAAGGAATTGAGTTATTTTAAATTTCAAAGCAAAATCAATGTTACAAATGGTGATTTGTAAGTATCTACATGATTTTTTTAATCATTTCACTTAAAGCAAGGCAATAAAGTTACTAAGTCACAACAGGTTACAGAGCATAAAGGAATATAAAAAAAAGAAAAACATTATCAAGGAGAGGGAACAATAAAAAAACAGTAATTGAGAAAGCAGATAAGTTAACTAAAATGTAAGAAGCTGAAATAGAGTTCCAGAAATTAAAAGTGTGAGAGAAAAAACTATTAGCATAGAGGTTAGTTACATCTAGCAATTTCAACTGTAAAATTATGACCTAGATGCCAAGTAATACTGTACTTAAATTTGTAAAGTCAAAGTACCAAAGAGGAAAGACAGAGCAATAGCATGAAAATATTTATAAAAAAGATACTAGAAAGCCACATTACAGTGGTGGAAAAGTGTGTATATCTGAGATGTACAGAAATATATTTTATATATATATGTATGTATTTTACTAATTTAATATATTTTTATCAGTTTAGATGTCATTTTTAGTGGCTAAATGTATTTGAGTAGATGCCCCTTATACCCCCAAATATGAGTATGTACTGAAAATAATATTTAGAGTCATGATAATCTGTTGGATTAATAAAAAACTCAATTCTAAAATTCATTTTGTTTACATTTGGATATGAAACTGTACAGATATGAAAAAACATTGAGAGATCTATAACAGGAGAAATTGTACTTGAAAGCACAACATTTAGTATTACCTGACTGACTGATCTTTGTGGCCAAACAATAAGTTGTGTAATGCTAAACAGTCTGGTTCCAAGAACACCCAAGAAGATGGACATGGAGAAGTTCAGAAGGAGAAATTAAGAACCAAACTGTTTATATTACTATCAACAAGAGATTCAGAAATGCAATCCTTCACTGCAGAGCCTACCCAGGTGCTGACTGCAGAAGTGAATACCTACCAACTGTATGCAAACTAAGGTTAAAACTAAGGAGATTAAAGAAACCTAACACAGCCTTAAGATTGCAGTACAAAAGACTCGTGAATGACTTGAACCTGCAAGAAATGTATACAGAGAGCATGAAAATGAAATACAAAGGACAAACTGGAAATGAAAGCTCAAAATGGGATGCACTAAGAGAAGCTCTAGTGAAATCAGCAAATAACATCATTTCAAAGGAAAATGTAAGTCAGAAGAAAAAAGAGCGCATCGCTGAAAAGATTCTTGACAAGATGCAAAAGAGACAGAAAATGATGCCATGATATGGAATGGAATACAAGAAACTACACAAGTAAATAAAGAGAAAATGTAGATGGGCTAAAGAAAGATGGCTCAATGACAAATGCGTCAAAGTAGAGAGACTGAGCACAACAAATAATGGTGATATGCATAAAAAAATAAAGGAACTAACAGGGCAAAAAACCTGCTCCACAACAGGAGGTATAAAAGCAAAGGACAGTATACTTATAGTAGAAAAAGAAAAATTACTTCTGAGATGGGATGAGTATATTGGTAATCTCTTCCATGACAAGAGAGAGTAACCAACAATACACAAAAATATGGATGAACCAGAAATATTGAAAAGCAAACTGAAATCAGCAATGACCAAATTGAACAGAAATAAAGCAACAGGACCCAGCGGGATTGTAATAGAGATGTTGATGTCCCTAGAAGGCTTTGGTGTAGATAGGATCACAGAAATGATAAACAAACTCTACAGGAGGTAATATACAGGATGACCTAAGCAAATCAATTTTCATAGCACTATCTAAGAAACCAGGTGCAAAGAATGAGAACTTTAACAAACAGCTTAATGAGCCACATAACAAAATTCATCATCTGGATTATAAAGAAAAAAGAGTGTATTGCAGAATTGGCTCTGAGATAGGATAAGAACAGTAAGGCTTTGTTAAAGATACCAGAATGAGAAATGCAATATTCATGCTCAGAATGCTATCTGAAAGAGCAATAGAAATGCAGAAGACCTTTGTCTTTATATGCTCTTTATAGACGATGCAAAGCATTTGATAAAGTACACTACAAAGACTTGATAGAGATGCTTGATATTTTCAAAAAAGACATTAGGTTAATCAAGAATATATATTGGCAGCAAACCACTTGCATACAGATAGGAAGCAAATTCAACAGGTATATAAAAATAAAAATGAGTATAAGACAAGGATGTGTTTTCTCACTGGATCTATTTAACTTATACAGTGAAACAATTCTGAGAAAAATAAAATCTTTACCAGGATTCATCATTGGTGGCCACAATCTCAACAATGTAAGGTACACAGATGATACAGTGCTGATAGCAGACAAAGAAAGAATAATGCATGATCTCCTATAAAAGGTAGCAAAAGAAAGTGAAAAGAAAGGACTGAGCATAAACATCAAGAAAACTGAATTCATCATCATCAGCAAAAAGAAGACACTGAAATGCCAACCACAGGTTGGAGGAACTAAATTAAAACAAGTAAAGAAATTTAAATACCTAGGAAGTGTTCTGAAAGAGGATGAAAAACGATCCAAATATGCATTGGCATCACCAAGGACACATTTTAAAAGCTAAGCAGAGTATTGAGAGATAGAAAAATCTCATTAGAATCAAAGGAAAGTGTGCTGGACTTCTATGTGATATTTGTCCTTCTGCATGAGAGTGAATGTTGGACAATCTCATCAAGGATGAAGGAGAAGCTTGAGGTAGCAGAAATTGGTTTTTACAGAAGGATGCTGAGGATACCATGGAGTGAGCATGTGAGCAATAATGAGGTATTGGAGAGGAGAGAAATGAGAAGAAAAATCATATTTTACATCAGGAAAAGACTGATGAGGTTCCTTGGATACATAATGAGAAAGAAGGGCCAGGAGAATTTAATACTCACAGGACAGACTGAAGGAAAGAGTGACAGGGGAAAACAGTGTGAGGCATATATGATAAGGTTGAGCAAATAGATGGTGAAGTGAGGTTTGGGAGAGATACCAATAGGAAAAATATTGAAAGCAACAAAAGACAAAGTCAAATGGAAGTCCATGATCACCTATGTCCTGAAGAGTAACAGCACAAGAAGAAAAAGAAACAGTAACTCCCTTTGCTCTTAGAGACACAGTTTCAATTCCGGCCAAAGGGGGCAAAGTTTTAGTTAATAAGATTTCTCAACTCAGGCCAGTAGATCAAAATAAATAAATGTACTGTTTAATGAATAAATGAAATGCCTACTTAAATAAGAGTATTGACTAAAAATAAACTTTAAAGTGAATGTCTCTGTATATATGTGTGTGCACTTACCAATATAGCTATCTGTAGATACATCCACAAATATGCAGTCTAATGATAAAAAACATTCAATATAATCTTCCTTGCCAATGTAATATTAATCACTTAGAACATTATATAGTAAAAATATAAGAAAATTTCGGTTAATAACTATATGTCGGGCTATAGATTTCTGTGTGTGTATTCATATATGCATTCATGTGAAATTGAAATTTCTGTTATAACAAAACATTCAATGGATACTAATCTCTGAAGACATCAGTGTTATAAGAAAAATAAATTGCTACAAGTGAAAGTTCAATAACAAATTTAACACTAACCTTTCAAAAAGAATTAATTTGAATAGAGCTAAATAGATGTATATAAACAAAAAATAGCAACTGTTTTTTAATACTAATATTCATTTTTTACAAGACCCAAGAGCCAATCAAGTGGTGTGGTGCTATATGAATATAAAAAAAGAGGTTATGTAAGAAAGATAATGTTTATACCTAGACTTGAAGAGATCAAGATCATATTCACACCTTTACAAGGATTTAAAATAATAAACTGCCATTTTTCCTTCATTTTTTAAACTGGACAGTTAAATTACTTTGATATAAAAAACTATTTCCATAATTTCAAATGATGGTATGAATAAAACAGAGTATACAGAAAAAATATAGTTTTCACAAAGTTAACATAATTTTAAAAACAGATGACATCTAAAAATAAATGTATACATTACTGCAATTTGTATTACTTGCATTTATTTATATTTATTTGTTTCAATGCAGAGGTGGCATATTAAGAATGCATTTGGAACTCATCCATTATTTCATAAATATGTTTTCCTTTATTCACCATTTTGGAATAACTGACAAGATTTCTTGTAAGAAGTTTCCTTTTCTTGGTTCTTCTTATTACTATAATGAATTAAATAGGGAATGAAGAAAATTTGCAGATGATGAAAGAAATGATTATTTCGAAGTAGCTGATGAGATAGTTTGCCAATATAAAAGCACAAAATGTAATATCACATGTAATATTGGCTTTGTTTCTAAATTATTTAAATTGTATAGAGGAATCAATTTGGATCCAGTTCCTGTAGATTCAATGAATGATCCATTGAATAAATATATTAAGTGAAAATGTTTTATTTTTTCTATTCACACAAAACCTTTATTATCTGTAGTTGGACTAAGCAAAATGAAACTGAAATTATAAAGTTGAAGAAAGTAGTCACTAAGTCTTTTATTTTCATAACTCTTTAAAAATAATCCATTCCCAAGTTGTTAAGAAAAAAGACTATAAAATAAGATATTTTTATAAGGGTTGTTCCAAAAGTAATGCTTCCTATTTATTTCTAAAAACTATGACAGATACAGGGAGCACACTAACATCATTAAATAGGGCAAATTTTCAATTACAAAACATTGTTAGATATACATTTTTGTTACCAATGAATAAGAGCTTGTATGCATAAATATGGTTTGTTACATTACTGTCAACACTGCTGAAGTGCATTAACCACCACCTGTGTTCACATTCACTGTTTGGTCTCTGAAAATGAATACCAATGGGTGCAATTTTTTTCACATTAATTACAAATTTTCATGTATTTACTGTGTGCAATATTTAAATTTATCTTGTTTGAGTTTCATTGCAACACAGCAATAAATACTTATCTTAGATAAATACATGTTTCTTGTTTGCTTAGTTTATACCCAAATGTCTGACTTAAAAAAATCATAAATAAACAAAACTGAATCAGTGAAAATACTTTCAATGATACTATTTTACCTTAAATAATTAATCTGTGAATAAAAGTCTTGAGAATAGATATATATATATATATATTTATATATATATATAAATATATATATATATATATATGTGCAACAGTGATAAACATATGCTGAGAACATCTATACCTATGCTAAAACAATTTTTATTATGCAAGTCAATATTTTCATAACAAAATTGGTATTAAGAAACTGAAGTTGGTAAAATCTTCAGGATATAATTAGATTCATATGATAACTATATCATGTGACTTTCTGCTTATAATATGTTTTTATTAGAAATATTTATAACTTATTTGGTGATTTCAGATTTTATACAGCTATTCATCATATTAAAAACAAATATATTTAACAGTATAGATACTGTTATTTATTTTTTTAATTTTGGATATATAAATATTGCCATGGACCAGAAAAACATATAGACTCAAAATAGAAAGAAGATAATGTAAACTTATTGCATGATAAAATCAGTGCTTCAGTCTCGCTCTACTAACCTCAGTCAGCTATATTTTCTTTTTCTATCACTCCCCTCCCTCTCTCAACTGTTCTTTGCTGGACAGTAGATCTGATAATATAGAAAAGGCTATTGTCTTGCACCTGTTCACCAATTTCAGTGCTCACCATACCAATCAACTGGAAAACTGTTACTGAGCTTGCTGGCATCCACACTCTGAACTTTGCAATTACCCAATCTCTCATGCAAATGGCAGACTACAATGAAAATGTAATTGAATGAACTCGGCCTAACCAGATACAGATCCAACAGAAAACGTATGCAAGTTAAAACAAAAAAATCTTACTGAAAATCAATGACTGAAAAACTGATGACTGTTATAGAATGTCAAGGATCCCACTTTAATATACAAAGTAATAATTTATTTAGGTATAAGGTAATTTATCATGTATTTGATAAATCTTAATACTAATTTTTGTTTACTAATAAAATTTATGATTTTCTACTGTAAGATGCTACAAAACTAAAATGATAACCTGAAAACTCAAGTTATATTGTTGCCAGATCTAGATTCTCATATGGATTATATGCATGGTGTCCAATCCTTTTAGAAATACCTAAATTATTATATGTATACAACTGTTTTCTCAGATCTAAAAGTTGCTTAAAATGAATAAATACTATAAATTTTAAAGTTGAAACTTCATCAGACCCTATAGACTGATGCTGCAACATCACAATGAGCTTTACTAAATATTAAAAAAACACATTATTTGCACAAAGGCAACAGAAGCAACAATTAAATAGGAAGCACATGTAATTAAAAGATAAAATAATGTTAAAATCAAATTGTTAACTTTCCATGACCAAAACAAAAGGTTTGGAAAGTAACTCCCATCACTACAAAAAAGAGCAATGACAATGGGCTTCAGAAGTCTAACTTCTTAAAAAACAAAAATTTGATAAATTTCAACTGATGGTAATGCTAACTTTTCAACCAGTGAATGCTAACCTTTCCCTCTATGGAAAAAGCTAATTTCCCAATTACCATAAACAGTACAATATAAGCATTTGGCTCAGAGATAAATCTCAACTAACTTTTCCATATTCCTAGATCTCAACAAAGCCCTTAATGTGATTCTACACATTTTCTTCAAGATAAGGATGATTATGATTACTCCAAAAATGTTTTCAGTGAATTCTTAGAAAGAAACAAGTTAAAGAAAATAAGGTTAAACTTTTATTAAGGTAAATAAAAACTTATAAAAAGCATAACAAAATACTAAAAGTATTTGAGCTGTGTAAAATAACCACAATGACAATAGTAGTAGTAATTCTGAATTATTCTCGTACCAACAAGATACAAATACAAAAATACTACAAGAATATGTGAGCAATTGTCCTCACATTTGTGGAGATAGAGTTTGAGGTGCTTTTGACATGGCTGTTGACTTGGGGCTGATGTTGCTTGATATTGGTATTCTCCAAAATTATTTTGTATTAGACCTACTGAATCCGTGGTGCCATCAACTTCCATTTCTTCTGGTTCATTACTCATTGTATTTGGTTTATGCTATACATTAGGTGATAAGGGATTATAATTCTTGTTGATCATCATAGAGAATTCATTGGGTTGTTGCAGATCCCAGGACCTGCAGAGGTATCATACAGTTCTGGCCTAGATGTAGCTAATTTATTTTCCATGTTGCTTTCTTGGAACTGGCTGTAAAATGTGGGTATCATGAGATTAAGAGATCTACTCTCTGGGTAGAATGATGTGGGACATCAACAACTGTGTAGATCTTATGATGGAAGCAATGGTTGAGTAAAGTTACTCGATTGCTTCAATCCACACACATACACTACTGCCAGTTACTAGGTATGTCGGCAATTCTCTCTGTTTTCATCTATTAACGTGGGTAAAGGCCATCTTGATACTGGGTCTGAACAAAATTGCTAATTTTTATTTCCTGAAGTGTGCAACAATGTTCATTGTAAAAATTTACATTCTACCTGTGCCTTTTAACCATTGCTACTTCTCACAGTTCAGCAATTTCTTTCCACTGTTTACATATTTGGTATTTGTCCTGTAGGACATAGAGATAGTCTTTGATAACACAACCATATAACATAATAACAAGAGGTATGCCATGATCCTGGACAAAGTGTTGCAGTGGGTCAGTAAAGCACAGGCTGCACAACCAATGACACAACTGGTCACAGCTGTCTCTGAGTATACACTTAGCCATTTTGATGGCTAGTTCTGCCTGGCTACTGCTTTGTTGGTAGTAAGCCAATAAAGTATGTTTCCATATTCCCCAATTCTTAAGGAATGAGTGGTATTCTTGCGAATAAAAAGGTGCCATGCCCATTCCCCATGGAAAGAAAGTTGTTCAGGTGCACTATTTGTGTAAAACCCAATTCTAAGGTCATTGCAAACTGTACTAGTCTTCTCAGATGACATTAGGGCTACTGATAAAGTATTATACAGATTTATGAATGAATAAGATCATACAATTCATGACATTCTAACATGTTTTGTTGTTGATCTCATGCAGCTATTTTCTTAAATGTATAAAATATAAATACAAATAAAAGGAACTAACAGAACAAAAGACCTGCTCAGTAACTGGATATATAAAAGCAAAGAACAAAACACTGATATTAGGAAAAGAAAAAATACTTCAGAGAAGGAATGAGTATATTGGAGATCTCATCCCTGACAAGAGAGAGCAGAAATATGGACAGACCAGAAATATTGTAAACCAAAGTGGAATCAGCCATGGCCAAATGAAACAGAAACAAAGCAGCAAAACCCAACAGTATCGTAATACAGATGCTGGCATCCTTAGAAAGCTTTGGCATAGACAAGATTAAATAAATAATAAACAAAATTTACAACAGTAGCAAGATTTAAGCAGATCAATTTTCATAGCACTACCTAAGAAGTGTGATGTAAAGGAATGTAAATTCCACAAAACAATCAGCTAAATGAGCTACATAACAAAACTCATCATCCAAATTCTGATGAAAAGAGCACATAGCAAAATCAGTCCAGAGATAGGACAAGAACAGTATGGCTTTGTCAAAGATACCAGAATGAGGAATGCAATATTCATATTCAAAATGCTATCTGAAAGAGCAATCCAGATGCAGGACTTTCATCTGTGCTTTATAGATTATGCAAAGGCATTTGATAAAGTACACCACAAAGACTTGATAGAGATGCTCGATAACCTCAACATTTTTTAAAAAGACGTTAGGATAATCAAGAATATATATTGGTAGCAAACCACTTGCATACAGATAGGAAGTGAATTCAGCAGGTATACAAAAATAGAAAGGGGTATAAGACAAGGATGTGTTTTCTCACTGGATCTATTTAACTTATACAGTGAAACATTTCTGAGAAAAATAAAATCCTTACCAGGATTCATCATTGGTGGCCACAATCTCAACAATGTAAGGTACACAGATGATACAGTGCTGATAGCAGACAAAGAAAGGATAATGCATGACCTCCTACAAAAGGTAGCAAGAGAAAGTGAAAAGAAAGGATTGAGCATAAATTTCAAGAAAACTGAATGTAGGGTCATCAGCAAAAAGAAGCCACCAAAATATCAACTATAGATCAGAAAAACTACAATTAAACAAGTAAAGAAATTTAAATACCTGAGAAGCATTCTGACAGATGATGGAAAGTGTGACATTGAGAAGCAAAGATACATTGGCATGGCTAAGGATGAATTTTAAAAGCTTAACAGAGTACTGAGAAATAAGAAAATCTCATTGGAATCAAAGAGTGCTGAATTGCTATGTTATATCTATCCTTCTGCATAGCAGTGATTGTTGAATGATCTCCTCAGTGGTGAAGAAGAGGCTCGAGGCATCAGAAATGTGGTTCTACAGAAGGATGCTGAGTATTCCATGGAGTGAACATGTAATAACAATGAAGTGTTAAAGAGGATGTAAACAAGAAGACAAATCATCAGGAAGAGACAGCTGAGGTTCCTAGGACACGTAATGAGGAAAGAGAGCCTGAAGAATCTAATACTCACAGGACGAATAGAAGGAAAGAGAGACAAGAGAAAGTAGTATGAGACATATTTGATAGGCTTGAGCAAATGGATGGCGGAGCAGAGTTTGTGAGAGATAATAACAGGAAATATATTGATAGAGACAGGGCCAAGTAGAAGTCCATGATCGCCTATGTCCTGAAGAAACACAGCACATGAAGGAAAAGAAGAACGACAATAATGTTAATGATAAAATTTACTTTTATATCAGTTTTAGTTTTTTTTTACAGGTGTCAATTTCCTTCTAAATATTTTCATACTTGCAGTATAACAATTATCAGGTATTATACAGAGTATTTAAAGCATACAAAAGATAATATGCACAAAAACTAGACCATTTTTATCTAATAGACTTAAACATCCAGGGATTTTAATATTCACTGGCAGCAATTTCTATCAGATACTGAGGGATAACTGTAAAAACTATCTCTCTCTCTCTCTCTCTCTCTCTTTCTATATATATATATATATATATATATATATACAAGTATTGTTGGAATAATATTCCTTGTCCAAAGAAACACTATTTTTAAAAAAGTGCTCAATACAAAAGTAGAGCTAATAATATTATTTATTCATAAGTTATAACATGGATATGTTACAATATCACTACAAAAGTAGCCATTTTGTTTCAACACTTTTGTGTCTTATCAAGTGATGTGATGGTTCTTAAAACCATCTTTTTAAGAACCATCACATCACTTGATAAGACACAAAAGTGTTGAAACAAAATGGCTACTTTTGTAGTGATATTGTAACATATCCATGTTATAATTTATGAATATATATATATATATATACACACACACACACACACACACACACACACACACACACAAAGATAATTAAATTGTGGTTAAATAACAGTTTCCAAATATCTGAGTGGTTTATTAAGTCGAACATTTATGTGTAATTTTTATTTTAGTTTTGAAGAACTTCTGTAATATAATGAGTAATTAGGAAGCAGCAAGTAAATCGATGCTTGTATAAATATTTATTATTTGTAAGTGTTGAAAAACATGACAATTACGTTGAACAGTTGCAATCAAAAAACTAAAACAATATGAGCAACACTAATATTTTCTCTTTTTTTTCTTTCCTCTCTGTTCATTTTTGCAATATTTTGCTTTCTTTTTCTCTGTAATTTTGAAAATGTTCTGTCTTTTTAATACTTGATAAATTTAATTAACATCTCATATCCATGTATGTGCATGAGTGAAAATTTGATATAGATGTATATAAATGCAAACACACATTTTCTGGGTGTGTTTGTGCTGTGCACATAGTGTGTGTATATGTATTTATATCTAAATATATATGTTATTACTATAAATGTTATCATTAGTGGGTAGACATGCTTGCATAGCTATCACTGTTTAATTAATAACAACCAGCCTTGAATTCGGTAAATTAAGAAATAGTGTACATCAAAAAAATATATACATAATGAAACTTTTATGTATAAAATGAGATGTCAAACATTTTAATGAGCTAACCATTACCAAAAATCAGTATTTTAATAGATAAAAACCCAAATACTGATTTTTGGAAAAGTTTAGCAGGCTGAAAACTCTTCTGCATCTCTTCTTTCTTTCTCTTTCTCTCTCTCTCTCTCTCTCTCTCTCTCTCTCTCTCTCTCACACACACACACACACACAGAGATCTTTTGAACAGGAGTAGAGGTTTATCCTTACTTTCCTGTTTAGGACTGGGGTTCTGATTTCTTCTAAAGTCTTTTCTTTCTCTTTCCCCTCCAATTATGAGGTGAGAAAAGAAATTCCTATTTTCATTTTTTTATTATACCAAAACTAAACTATTAGAGGCTTAAAAACATCACACACACTCATTTAATTATTAATAGATGCAAGAGTGAATCAACAACCTAATAGACTGATAGGATTATTATCTTAATTTTTATCAGAAATTTTCACTGTATAATGTTCAATTTATATAATTAACAGAGAAGAACTGAATTAAGTGCATTAACAATAAAGGCGATTATATTAAAATAAGTATTTTTTTCTAAATAAAATACTTTTTTTACCATGAAGTTATGGACTTATTGATGTCCATGAGAACATTTAAAATTGCAAAACCAATGAATTTTACTGAGATAAGTTTTTTTTTGCAAACAAGGAATACCATTTCTGAAACTTATCTTATCTCTTATTCCTAGATTCAACCTAATTCTTCCAGGCACCCCACTTCTGAAAAATAACATCCCAATAGCATAAGACAAAAATTAGTGTTAAAGCAGAAAATAAGTTTTGCCAGGATGTGAAATAAGATGACCCACTATTTATGTTAGTATCATGTACTCAATGTGTGGAGGAATCATTGAATAAAGGGGAAAAAAATTTAAGTATTTTTGACTGATAAAATCCTGATTTTGCCAAAGATAAGACAAAGACAAATAAAAAACTTAGATCTACACAGACAACATATATTTCTTTAAGTAAATAATGCCAAGGGAATATATCTTCTGATATTTGTATGTATGTATACATATATATGAGAGGTCCT